>JAJJWW010006477.1:101965-562461 GCA_023531295.1 Papaver armeniacum
CAAGTAATGAATCTATAAAAAAGAATCAAACACTTTTTTTTTTTCCAGTATATACTTCTAGATCGAAGAAGAAAAATATCCAAAACTACAAAAATAACAAAATTAAAGCATAATTTTTTAGTATACCATATATGTACTGCTAATTCATAATCTAAAATTCAGCTGCACGTGAAAAACAAGTAACGAATATATGAAAAAATAGAATTGAAACACTTTTAGTTGAGTATTCCATATATGTACTTCCGGATCAAACAAGAAAAATCTCCAAAACTATAAAAAAAAACAAAAAAATTAGAGCAGTATATTTCAGTATACCAAATATGTATCGTTGATTCATAGTCTCAAAATCAGCAGCACATGAAAAGCAAGAGAACCTCATGAAATCGAACTACAAAAACCGGAAAAAGAAAGTGAAAACATCGTGAAATAAATCAGATCTTCATGATTCAGTTGAGAAACAAACACAAGATTACATAACATACCTGTAAACCACGAAACATCTTCGGAAACCCTAGGTCTAACATTCATAAACGACAGCAACAGAGAAGAGGAGGGGGAGAGAAAGAGAAATAAAGAAAGAGAATCCGAGAAGAAAAAGAATATGGAGAAAAAGTTGGCATATATTTCGTTATATATAATGAAGGTTATTTTGGAAATTCTTAAAATGAACGTAATAGGTTACACGTGTGTAGGACTTGGGCTTAAAAATTTGGTCCATTTTGTTTTTCTTTTAATTATGGACCTCTGGTTACAGGGCTTTAATGGGTGGACCTGCCACTAACTAAGAACACTATAATAGCACCTATTGGTAATTCCTACATAAAATAAACCAAAAAAAAAAAAAAAATCATTTACTCGGCTACTATTTGGAGTAATAATTTTTGAAGTCGGATATAAAGAGTCACATTCAATATAATACGTCGTATTCGGGATGAGTCGGATCCAAACGAGTGAGAATACAAAAACAACCTGTAAGTGTGGCATCACGTTGGTATTCTCTTTTTTTTTTTTTGGAAAAAAGAGGTTTCCCTCAAATCATTGATATCATAATCCGTTTTCTCCTTGAAAGGAGTTACGAATTTGATTACATATTCATTCCGACTTTGGATGTTCAAGTAAATCAATAAAGCATTTAAAGTATAGTCTTTTCATGTGTGTTGTATGGCATACTTGTTATAAAGTGATAAATTTTCAGCCCATAGTACATTAAATCTCCGAACTAAAATGAAATCGAGTCTTAAAAATTTATCTCAAACTTTTTCTTGTTTTAAAAATATGCGCTTATCATGTATCTTTGTTCCCTTATTGTCGCATACATTCCTATCGGAAGGAGTAAGGTAGGTTCGTAATTGCTTCTAAACGAAATAGTGTGACCACTTAATTTTGTTACCCATCTAAAGCACTTGACCCCTTTGATCTCTAGTTGTTCCCAGGATGTGCAGTTAGCATTGAGTCCTCTTGCTTCTATGATTGTACCTGTATCACAAAGAGTTAGCCCAATTCCTGCCTTTGTTGTAGAGTCCCTCATTCATATAACTATGTTAATTTTCAGTGTCATCGAGGTGGTTGGTTCCCTTATGCGTTGAGTTGTTATTTTAGGATTATCATCATCCTTACGAGTATAGTAGAGGGTTGCATTATATTGTATCATGTTCTGTTTACAGTCATATAATTATTTATAAACTTGGCTATATTGTCTGCTGTTGTTACGCTGTTTTGACTCTCCTGTCTAAAGGTAATATTGGACCTTGCTTTCCAAATGAACCAAATGATTACACTACATAGAACTTGCCATTTGACTCCATAACAATCTCTATCCTGTTGTGCAAAACAGTCATCAAACCACTCATGAAAGGTTGTTGCACCGTTTTGTAACATAATGTTTATCTAAATTAAAGTGCATCCAAACCTGAGGTGCAAAGTTGCACTCAAGGAAAAGGTGTAATAGAGATTCATGGCCTTCATTACAAAGCTTACAGGGTTGTATTTGAGTTGCAAAGTTGCACTCAAGGAAAAGGTGTAATAGAGATTCATGGCCTTCGTTACAAAGCTTTGCGGGTTGTATTTGAGTTGCATAGTTGCACTCCAGGAAAAGGTATAATAGAGATTCATGGCCTTCATTACAAAGCTTGCAAGTTGTATTTGTATGAGGAAGGATAGCGTGATCCTCATATTAGTTGCGTATGGATTTGCGTTGCTCTCCACACAAAATGTTTGACAGATGGGGTGATATCCATCCCCCAAATCTTGCTCCAGTTTTGGTTTGCGTTGCCATTAGAATTGAGAATTGATTTTCTTTGTACAAGGACTTTACAGAGAAATACTCATTTGTTCCCTTAAGGTTTATGTTTCTTATCACTTCTATTGTCTGATCATCAAAGAATTTTTTAAGTTTGTCCAAATCCCAAGTGTTTTGGGTAGTAATCAACTGGCAAACTTTTGATATGCCATCAGTTTGATTGCTAGGTATCCTCTCAATACTCATAAAATTGTCATTTAACATATGAAAACGAGTTTGCAAGGAAAGCAAACAAATTGAAAGAATGGGTGGTCCATGACCAAGATATTTACAAACAATTCAGCTGCTGAAAACATTTGCAGCATGGAATCAAGTGGGAATGAAACAAGCGTTAGTTCTGTGAGCAAGGTCCTCCACTAGTTCTGTTGGCTTACTTAATCTCAAAAATTGCACTATTCTAATTCTAGAAAAGATTCCTAAATACAGTAATTATTAAGAGTTTTTACAGTTCATCGTGGACATTTCTTTTCGAGAGATGAGATAACGATTCGAATTCTAGGAGATATCTAGTAGCCAATGATGCATGTAATGCTGCACCATAAGGAAGTACATCTTCATTGACAGTGAAGTAAGGGGAATGAGCAGTCTCAAATTTTCTAAGCGATTCGTTCTTCATCCCGAGAAAGAAAAAGTATCCAGGAATCTGCTCGGAGAAAAATGAAAAGTCTTCTGATCCCATTATTGTTTTCATGTCTTCCACTTTTTGGGTTCCTAACATGTCCCCTACTACATTTATGAAGTGCTGATGTAGTACTTCATTGTTATAAGTTACAGGGTAAAGGTCATCCGCGAAGAAGTCGACAGTAGCATTGCACCTGTTGACCGCAGCTTGAGCTACGATAACCTGTAATGTTCACGGTGGAAGAGCATTAATCCTCAAACAATGATAGAATACTAAGAATGTTGACAAGTTTAAAGCAATGTTTACCTCTTCAATTCGACGCATGAGCTTTACAAGGCTTTCTTTTGAAAGGGCTCTGAAAGTACCTCCAATGGTGACTGAATCTGGAATAACATTGAATGCCCCGTCTCCATGGAATTTGGCAACTGTTACTACCTGAAAAACGTGCATTTGTTCATGAAGAAGATATAACTTCGATTAGACCATGAGATTACAACGAAATTACACAATTCTTAAGTGTAAAATACATATGTAGCTAAACTAGGGTCATAAATAGTTTCTTGGTATCAAAATTGATTTTGTCAGTTGTGAAGAACCAAAGACAACTCCAAAAACTCGAGAACAGATACGACGCTTTTAATGGTTTGGAGGAATGTATAATAAGAATCCTACAATAAGGATCATTCATGAAAAAACATTCAAAGTTGTAAGTACCTGTGAGTCTAGTGGATCAGCTTCACGTGAAACAAGCTGTTGCAAACTAAGGATTATATTCGATGCAGCTAATATTGGATCAATTGTATGTTGTGGGATTGCAGCATGACCCCCCTTCCCACTAATCACTGCCTCAAACATGCCGCACCCAGCTAGGATAGGGCCAGGTCTGGAGGATAAAAAGCCAGCACGTGTCCTAGCAGTCACATGCAACGCAAAGATAGCTTCGATGTTCTGTAGTGCACCAGCTTCTATCATTCTCTTTGAACCCCTGCTCCTTCTTCGGCAGGTTGGAAAAATAATGCAACAGTTCCCTGTCAGAAGCACATAGTTGGCAAAACAAATAAAGGGCGTTAACTCAAACTAAGTTTTCAATGTCGTTCTTGTTAAAAGAGTTTGAATAGTTTATAGCTGATGCACAAATCTATTAAACACTGCAGTGCAAAGGCCACCTATTGTAGACGACCAGAACCTTACAACTCTGGTAACTCTACAGCCGAAGTCAAGCTACAAGGTAAATATGCTGGTATTAGGACTGGTGCAACCAATAAAAAAAGATTTGACATAACTTTCCTAACAAAAGAAAAGCAGATTTCTTTAGGAACTAGTAATCTAAAGTTAACGAACAACAGACCAAATCCAATGAAATAACTGAAGTCCTAAGTAAAGCTCCTCTTCTTTTGAGAGCTGCTAAAGTTAAAAGGCGACCAACATTTTACGTTTCCACAGTACGATATTGTAGCTAGAGTCAATATCACAGCACTAAAGGTAGAAGAATTGGGCCATCTTATCTACCAACTGTCAGTGTAAGCTATGTTCTCTTTCAGTCAATTCCTAAACAGAATTTCGCAATTTTACCTTGGAAGCAACATAGTCATGAATACATGATTTTATCATCTACAAAGAATAAAATATGCTAATACAATTACATTAATTGATCAATCAATTGCTCAAGGTACAAGAAGCCAACACATTTCTACAATAACAAAGAGCAACAAAAATATTGGAATGAGTAGGGCAAGTGACAAACCTTCAACCCTTGGCGATGATCTTGAAGGATTTTGCAGCACCAAGAAGCATTGCAACATGAGCATCATGCCCACAAGCATGCATCTTTCCTGGGATTTTACTTTTGTGATCCCACTCCACCATTTCCTGAAAAAATAACCCCATCACAGCAAAATCTCATATACATAACCAAACCAAAACTAAAATCAAAATGTTCTGAAAATCAAAAATCAAAACCAAACCTGCATAGGAAGAGCATCCATATCAGCTCTTAAAGCAACAAAAGGTGGTTCACCACTACCAACATAACCTATAACACCAGTAACAGCAATTGGGTGCTTATAAGCAATACCCATTTTATCCAGCTCTTCTCTAATCAACTTACTAGTCTCAAATTCTTCAAAACCAAGTTCTGGGTTCCCATGAATTTTCCTTCTAACATCAACCATCCATTTATCAAGCTCTGGTTTCTTAGCATAGTTTAAGAAATTGGTTGGAATCTCTGCTAATTCAGCTGAACTCAATGAATTAATGGATATTGGGAGCAGCCAAAACAAAGTAAAACCCAAAATCACAGACACTAATTTGTAGAAACCCATTGAGAAAAAAAATCTCTGCAAATTTGGGTGTTTGAAAAAGTTGGGATTTTTAGGATTGAAGTGAATAATAAATGTATTTTACTGAAAGTGGAAAACAGTGTGACTGACTGAAAGTGTGAAGCCATGCCGTGGGACCCACTTAAGAGTTAGTTTCGGGTCTTAACCCGTTTATTGAAACCGGGTTGTTTTCTTTTCCTGACCCATTCATCCGCCATAGAAATACCAAATTGAAGACGCGGACAAAGGGGTTTTTCTAGGGGTTTAAGGTACTCAAAACTGGCAACACAGAGGTTGTTTTCGTCTTCTCTAGACTGATAATAGTCTGTCCATCGCCACCGCCATCAATAGCAGATCATCACTACTGCCGCCACCACGGTAATTATTCAATTTTCTTTCTTTCAGTTCTAGCTTTGGTTTTTAACTCAATTCAGATTCTCTCTTTTCTTTCATCAATTAAAACCACTTGGTAATTTATTAGAAATGGGTCTTGTTTGTTTTGTGTAATTGATTAATGGGTTACTATCAAAATCTTATATTTAGGGATTTCTTTTCTAGTTTCTCAATGACATGAATGCTGTAAAACAGTCCCCTTTTCTGCACACGTTTATAGAGTTAGGCCCTTAAGCCGTTGAAGCTGGAAAAAAAAAAAATTGGTTTCATATTTTTGTTGATGTCGAACAATGAAAGAAGTGATGGTCAGTAGATTCATCTATAATATGTACACAGACACCTGCTTGAGTTTTGTCGGTATAACCTTTGATAGTTCAATTTCTTTAATTTGAGTTTGTGAATTTAACATTTCTTTGTGGAGAGTCTCCTACCTTGCAAATGAGCAAATCTTGCTGTTAGAGCTAGTTGACAAAGAAGGTGGTGATCCAACCTACATCTTCAATGACGAGACCCAGGGATGGATTTAGTTATATATGCCTGCCTGGTTATCATGTCATTAAGTTAAGTTAATGCCCATTGCAATTAGCTCTTATCATGGAAGGCAACGGTTAGTCCATGATTGACGATTTGATGTCATAGAATGTTCCTTTAAGAATTTTTTGGTACTGGACCACCTGTGTATGACCATAGCGTACTATGTCTGTTATGTTTTTAACTCAATGACATTGATGAATTGATGCCATTAAGCTCTTTTCAGAAAAAAAACCCTTAATTTAACTGAATGGCATTGAACTGAATTGCGTATTGATGAATCGATGCCATAATGTCATCTATAAAATTAGTTGTGAGAAACTTAACTGGGGCAAGAAGAAATGTGGCATCAAGTTTCAAATTTGTTGTCGAAAATGAGTTATTCATATGTAATAGGAAGACGAATCCTGTCCTTCATTAGTATAGGGACTTATTTTTCACTCACCTTTCCCCTTTGTTAGTCAGTCATTTTTGCTTATATTTAAGTTTTAGAAAGAGCCTTTGTTATTAGCTACAGAATTTTTGTTTTAGCTGGACACCTTTAGTTATTGATCAAATTATAGTGCAAGCTTAAAATTGTTGGCAGTATGGTTAACGTTTTATTTGCCTTTTAATAATCTGTTTCACTTGTGCATTTTGTTTTCTTAATTTTACTTGCAACCATAGTTTGGCTACTGAAAGTGGTTCTGTAGATAGAATTTTGCTTCTACAAAGGTGTATGTCAATACTGAAAGTGGTTCTGTAAAGATTCTCTTGTAGTCATTTTGCTCTCATCACCAGAATGAACTTGCAGAGAATAGCTGTCGTCCGTTGCTCATTTTATATTCGCACACCATTGGTTACTGCAGATTCTTGGAAACTAATGTACCTGTGTATGGATTATTAATTCTGGCGAAAGTAACTTCTGGCTTTTTTCAGGGGCGGTTTTGACTTTTCAAGGTTACAGAAGGCACATTTTGCTTCAAAAGGTAACTACTTAAACGTCTGAGTACATTTTGAAATTAGTCCTATAAGGCTATAGCAGAAGAAATTTCTTTATGCTCATTGACTTTCTTAAGCAAATGTGATTTATCGATAAATTATGTATGCTTCAATATTCCTATATTGCATTATTTATTATGAATTTTGGCAAAATAAAAATAAAATTTTGTCCCGCTTAGGTAGAATTCCTGGCTCCGTCCCTGAGTCGAGAACTGTGTTCTTCATCTTTGTTTCATTTTTTGTATCTTAAACATTTAACATTATGTTTGTTTGTCTCTTCAGCTTGATGGATTCAGAAAGTGTGAATTTGGAAGAAAGACTAAAATCCTTTTTGATTCAACTTCAAAATGAGTTTAGAATCCTTGATAGGATTGTTTACAAAGGAAAGAATCAACATTGAAGATGTTTCTACTTTCAATATGTCATGAAGGTGAGGAGGGATGTGAAACTTTTGTTATCGGCTGGGTTACAGGAGATGTTGGACTTCTTATTTCAAATTATTAATGAAAAAAACCTGCAAGGACGGTCAATCTTCTTGAAAGGTAAAATTATTTTTCGTGATTACGTATTAATCTTAATAGCGTGTACAGATTCTTGCAAACACCAATTTTTGTACAACATTTCTATATCCCCAACAGAAAACTGTTACAAACTATTTGACTCCCATAAAGAAAAAAATTGAAAAACTTAATGAATTGTACCTCACCAAGTTAAAGTTATTTCACAGTAATGTGAATCAAGATGATGCCTTCAAGTATTTCTCTGTGATTACCAAAATAAAATTAGGAATCTAACTCAAGAGCGAAGTTTAGATTGATCCAAGCCTGCACAAAACCAAATTTTAAGAATTGCCAGTGTTCGCTACTTTTAAGAATTGAATGTTCTTTTGTTTAGATGTAATATCCTCTACTTGTGCTGTGCATAGTGAAGCTGATTCCAGTTACCCTATTACGCATGTAGTTACGCTATCCCGACACTATCTCTTAACTACAGGTGATGGTTGAACCTTATGTGAAGGCAGCTATGTGTCCTTTGGCTTGTCAGAGTGTTAGGGTTTAGTTTAGAGTGTGTATAAACAATTTCGTGGAATGGGTATTTGAAAGCGTATGTATAGATTCCATCGAGCTCAAATAAATGATAAAAGTAAACTGGTTCACTATCTCTGGTGTAAATGGATGTTGACACCCACGACCTGAATTGGAAACTTTCAGACTTGGGTCGTGGATGTCATGACGAGATAGTGTGAGCTTATCCATGTGGTTAGACTATTCGAGTAGGAATCCCTTCTTTTTTTTTTGAAATATCCTGACAGCATTCTAATCCTACTAACCAATAAAAACCAGGCAGTTTCTTGGATCTCAGCTTTTTTTTTGGTGTGTCTGTGTATGTGTGTTTTGATCAAGTTGTATCTGCATAATGGACTTATTTGTTGCTATGTATCTTTCAGTTTAAAGAGGAGAAAATGTAACACCGAAAAATATAATTATCAGGAGCGGCTTTTGGGAGTTGCTCGTTTATTATCGCAGGTGGACTCTTGTTAATTTTTCTTTATTGATTGTTTTTGGTACTTTTTTCCTTACATTGTGTCTCCTTTATGTGCACTCATTTTTCCATTTGTTCTGTTGAATATGTATAATATATCTAGTTACTGTTTCCTGATATCATTTCTTAACTATGTAGATGGTTGAACCTATGGTGAAGGCAGCTATGTATCCTTTGACTTGTTAGATTGTTGAGCAAGCTTAAACTAGAACACAACTGGTTTTGATTGATTCAAGACGTTAATGTTGATTTAATATATTTATACATCCATCTGTAAAAAGTTGAATATTGGATACTTGATACAGTTTGTCAGGTTTTCCTTCTTATGGAGGGAAATCTATGTATCTCAGTAAACCAAGCTTAAACTAGAACACAACTGAGCTTTGTGGTGAAGTTATATTTTCAGAATTAGAACTTCTCCATCTCATGGGATTTCAGCTGAATTCGATTCAAAAAGTGCTAAATTTTCATTTTGTTGGTGTGTGAATGAGTCATCAAATTACACACCAGTGTTCCTTAACTGTTTTATAGTGAGATATCATCCTTACTTGCTTGATCTTTTTTCATGGGATTCTCTGTGACAATTCTGGCTATACTTGGACGTCTGCGGGTTCTGGTCCAGCAAGTAAGTACAATACCCGATCTCCTGCTATATGATCATTTGTGCAGTTTTAGTTGCAAGAAAGTTATGATTATCTTTTGCGTGGATACTTACTTTCTGCTTCATTGTCGACAGATATTACTTGATGTAGTTTCGGTTTACAACATGATTTCATCTATCTCTCAAAAGGAGCACTCTGTAAAACTAAATCGACAAGGAATTGAGGTATCTTTTCCCTATCCCTTGAGTGAACCCTGTAGGTTAACAAGTTGCACTCTGTACCCTCTAGGGATTTCATCAATGTTATAAACTTTATCTCAACTAATGCAGGTCATCAGGGAGTACTATCCCTCGAATGATGAAATTGTAACACTGGAATGTATATGGGAAAAAGATAAGTTTGTTTTGCATGAGAAAGTGAATAAAATTGAGATCAAGAAGCGAGAAACGGATCTGCAATCATCAAATATAAAATATCAGACTGTAGAAGCATTCTTGGGACTTGGAGGTGAGAAACTTAAACTTTTGATCTGGCAGAGTTTGTTTTACCCCTTAGTTTTGTTTATTTTAAAGGAACAGTTGTGCTATATATTTCTTTGTGTTTATTATGGGTTTGTGCTGCCGTTTTGCTAACGGATCTAGTAAGCGCGCATGGCCCCTATGTTGTGTGAGGTGCTAGGCGATGCGCCTCGCCTAGCGCCTAGGTGCGCCCAAGGAGACCAAAAAAAAATTAAGAGAAAAAAAAAATGGCTCACATTTTTTGCGCCTTGGGCAATTTATTAGCTAGGGGCCCCCTGCACGACTCGTGCGCCCTGCTCGTCTTAGGGTGCGGGCGAGCTAGGTGGTCGCCTAGGGCCCCAAAAAAATTTTGTTTACAAGTGAATTACTAACAGTCATAACTGTTGCTAAATGGTTTTGTTACATTTACAAATGTAACAGACAGTTGTAACAATTATAATTGTTACAAATAGTTCTGTAACTAAAAGCAACTCATATTATCTGCCAGTTATGGATTTTGGATGTTTTATGGCAAATTGGAAGTATACGACCGGAAATCTAACCTAAAAAACTGTAAAAAAAAAAAATCACGGCCCTCGGCCGCCAAGCTGAATCTAAACTATTATTTTTAGTAATATGCAAACTTATCTCCAAAACTAAAAAATTGCTTATGTTCTTGACTAACTATCGTATAAAAAGGCCTCAAAATTAAAGTTCGCTTAGGGCACTCCGAAACTCTAAGACGGCCCTGTAGGCGAGTAGGCGAGTGCCTAGCTCGCCTTTCACAACATAGCATGGCTCCACCATCCTTTCCAGACCATTTAACCATCTATGTTTCCAATTGTCGCATGTGTAGATGATGAACCTGGTTACAAGAAGATGGACACGTATAACTCGATTGAAGAGCACCCAGACCCTATAAACATCCACGGAGGCAAAGTTGGTGAATCCACTGAACCACCCATAAATATCACTGATGAAGGCAGTGAAAGTAATGAAAACTCATTTGACAAGAGTTCTGACATTGACAAAGACGAAGTTGCAAGTCCAAGTCCAAAATCTCCAAAACCTCAAATAGAATCGAAGAGAAAGGCAGCATTTATATCGATTGGAAAACCAAAAGTACCCCAAACAAGTGAAAGCATCTTACTTAATAGAAGGGTTTTGATGTCATGTGAGTCTTTTTTGGGTTTTTCTTTCAACAATAGAAGTAGTAACAAGGTAGCAGATGCTCAAAAAGAAATCAAGTAATAGACAACAATGGAGACAAATGCCATCGTTTATTCAGCACTTTTTAAATTCAAATGCTTTGTATACAATGGAAAAGTTTCTCATATCATAAACCGAGATAGGGCCCCTAAAACAAGTTGCATCAATATATTAACTTTCAAAAAAAAAAAAGTGAAAGCAGCTTACTTAATACTGTGCCGACTAATAATTTGTTTGGTAGCAAAACTCGCGAAGAAAAAGATCCATTTTTTAGTCTACTCACTGGTGGTACTGTAAAGGATAGTCTTCTAGTTAAGTATGTCTTATTTATCAGAAAATACTCCGTCCTCCCACTATTGCCGATTTTAGTTAAGTTTATACAATTTTTAAAAAAAGCAATTTGGGAAAAGTATTTTTAAGCACTTTTACATTTATACCCTTATGGATAATAAATAGTGAAATTTTGAAATGATTTATCTCTCAAACTACACCACGGATGCTTTCAAATTTTGTACCATTGAAAAGCATTTTAAAACACCATGAACGACAATATAAACATGACTATCAAATTATGCATATTTCTTATATTTCTTATAATCAATTAAAAGGATAATTTTAGGAATATCTCCTTGTTTAGTGATGTAGGTCACTTAATGGTAGGACAAAATCTAAAAGTAACTAGGTCACTTATTAGTGGGACGGAGGGAGTATCATTCTTCTGGTCACTAACATCTTATGGGCGTAGACTTCAGCTCAGAAATCCAATTATCTGTTTTGTCTTGATTGAGCTAGTATTTACCAGACCAAAGAGTTTAGGCGGCATTTCAATCTTTTTACTTGCACAAACACCTGCTCGCAAAATCAACATGAAGGAGCCCTAATTTATTTTTATTTTTATTTTGAGCTAATTTGCTTGCTTATCTCGGGTATACCATTAGCCACAGGGGAAGCCGCCAGCGGGATCATCTCCATGCACTACAAACGACCATCAAAAAAAGAAAAGAAAACGCTATAACACGTGCATATTCACTTTCTCAGAACACTTGGCCCTGTTGACTGAATCAGGAATAATTTTCAATTAACAAAAAAACAAGTTTATCGAAGAATAAAAGTTAAAACACTGCCAAATCATCAAAAGAGGCACTGGTGTATTTAAATTCAGTAAATATTTCGTTTATAAAATTTTTTTACATCCATTTACTCCAACCAACCACCTATAGGATGATTGGATACCCGAACCCAGATCGATCCAAGGATCCAACAATTAGAATCGGTGGTTGATGTAGTCATGTATTAGGAGATACGTATGTGTATATATACACGATATCTTGTATATGATCTCTTATTGGGATATCAATAACCTAAACACTCAACCATATCTCTCACACCACGTCGAGAGTTGCAAAAACCTCTCTTCTCATTGGCCGGTGAACAAAACCTCATCCCGATTGTCGAAATCAAGTGTTAGCCCCTTACATTTCCGGCCGTTAATCAATAATAGAATATGAAATCGACCTTCTGGGATCGCCAGTAAAATCCGCAAATATCTTTTGGGAAGGGCCCACAAGTTTTTTTTTTGGGAGAAAAAAACGAAAAGGAAATCGACAATTTACATACTAAAGAAGAAAAAAAAATTTACGGATTTTTTCATGAGCAATTAAAGGAAAAGAAATCTTCGAAGATCTTTAAGGTAAATGTCGAATCATTCCCTTTACTTTTTTAGTAAAAATCCTAAAAATTTCTATATTGGAAGAAAAAAATCAACATAAATAGGTTTTTATGGAACTTTTTAAGAGCATCTCCAACAGAGGTGGATGTTTTATTTTTTTCATGACACATAGGATTTTAGACCCTCATTTACATTAAATTCATCTCCAACAGTGGGTCGTAGAAAATAGGAAGGATGTTAAAATAATTATGAAGGTCTTGGAGAAGGTCTTATTTAGACCTTGGGAATCACCTCCACATCATCATTTTAACTATATTTTTTAATTTTAATTTTAAATAAATTGTTATGAACCAATAAGAAAGAGGTTATCATTATCCAAGACAACAAATTTTAAAAATAAGACCCATACTATTGAGATGGTTCATGAGCAAAGCATTATTATTTTTGCCACATACATATGACCCCATAAATAAGGATCTAAATAAAAATTTCACATAGGATTTTTAGCACCCACTGTTGGAGATGCTCTAAACGACAAACAAGTTTTATCATTGTTTTTTTTTTGGGGAAAACGAAAATTTTCATGTAGGAAGAAAATCAATATGTGAGTTTTTTACATGATTTAAGAAGATCTCGCAAATATCTTTTGGGAAGGGCCCATACCTTTTTTGTTTTTTGGAAAAAAATCGAAAAATTTCCGTAAAGAAAATCAATATGTACTTTATAAGTTTTTTTACTTCAAATTCGAGGAAGAAAAAACTCGAATCTCTTCGTCTGCTCTTCCGTCTGCTTTTTTTCACTTCTCCTTCTCTTTCATCCGAAAACTGCCCCTCTCGGAAAAAAACCTAAACCTAGAACCATTAATTTCCGATCCAAAAGTTCAACCTTTGCCATCGACCATTACTACTCGAAAACAATATCATGGTCTTTTCTCCACCGCCGATTTTTCCTCATTGATCTAAAAGAGAAAGCCGCACACTTTCAACCTCGGGGTAATTCTTTTCTCTGTAAGTTTCATTGTTGAGAATAAGGTTATTGAATTCTGATAATCCTTTCGAGTTCTTCGTATCTAATTTGATTTTCTAACAATAGTATTTGCAAATATGGATTCGATTTAGCAAATTCATGTTTTTGTGATTCGATTTACTACTTAAATCCCGATTGATTTTTTTTTTAGCTTAATATTATTTTGATTTCGATTTTTCTCTTATTTTAGCTTAATTCCAATTCTGATTTATACCATACCCATTGTTCGGTTTCCACCGTTGGGTACTTTTTATTGATTGGTTGAATTGAGAATTAGGGCTTCTACTGATTAAATTTCAACATAGGGTATTGTTGATTTTGAATAATTTTTTTTTATTGTGGTGGTTTTAGTTAGATTTTTGATTGCAAGTTAGAATAGAACCCAAGATATGGAATTTCTTTGTTGTCGACTTGGTAACATAGTGGTGCAATTACAAAAGTTAAAGATGTTTGCGTGAAAGAAATGTAGAAGCTAATATTATGCATTGTAATGATCTAATCAAATGTACTAGAACATTAATATGTAGTTTAAAGGTTTGAAATGACTTTTTTGTGTTGCAGAAAAATATCCGAAAGAGACTACAATCCTTGAACAGAGCTTGCGGATATTCCTTTAGAGAGTTCATCAAGCACTCCGTGAATAGGTTGTATGTTGTGCACCAAAAGAACAAAGGAGAGAAGAAATTGGAGAAGCTATGATCCGATTTTGACATTGAGAGAGGATGATAACTGTAGAATAGATAACTTGGATTCTTAGTGGTATACCGTAATTATGTCGCTAACCCGGGGAAGAATGTGACCACCAAGGAAAATATTGGTCGACCCGAGGAAAATAGTGAAATTCAAAGAACAACATAGTATCGGTCCAAGGTGAACTTCGATAATTTATTCATATTGTTTATTTTGATTTTGTAAATTGATGTCAATTCTGTGGTTTTGGTTGTAAATTGAATTATAGGTGTTTTGATTGAAAGGGGTTTTAATTGAGATAACGAATTAGGGCGTCAATTTAATGGTTTTGATCAAATTGAATTCACTTTTCCCTTTCCCGCTGTTCTATTTCGATCTCAACAGTACACAACGAGAACTCTTAACCAGCTTATGAATTTGATTTTATCCTCTTTGCTTTCGATCTTGAGATTGTAGTCAAAATTTTGATGATGTGATTAGGGTTTAGTTTCGTTGATTTCTATCTATTGTTGTGTAGAGAGACAAGGAGACATAGTGATAAAGAGCTAGCATCTATATCGTGTAAATTTTTTAAACAAACACCGGTACCCATCTTTGATTGTTCATTGTCGGATTCAAATGGCATGTGCCTCTCAGATAGTGATGATAATTCTCCAATTTAAGTTCCCTTTGACTTCCTCGTTTATTATAATTCTCCAATTTAATTATTCTACAACCAGAAAATAATTAAATTGTTTTCACAAACTATTGAGAAAATCTAACTACGGTAATTATGTGCATCGTTTCACGAGTGCTATTGGATATCAAGTTTCATTGTTAAACCTAGTAACAAACGGGGATTGATCCAAAGCAAATATGAATGTCAATGAGGTGTTATGCCCATCGGGTGTCTTCTTGGTGCTCGGTACAAATCACATGCTTTATTTGTCTAAAATGTGTTTCGCTTGTAAATGTGGTGTGTTGTTCTTGAGAACAGTGGTGTTATTTATTATATATGTACATTATACATGAACACGAATGAGAGTTGCAGCTATACTTGCGAAAAGTATTGTGTCAATGATCTGGGCCACACACGCCAGGTCCAAGCTCACGTATAATTTCATATTCAGGGATTCTCGATAAAATATTACAGATAACGAGATCATGCCGATCATAGCCAATTGAGTAGTGGGTATGGTAAGTATATGGTGTTTTTATTCATACTCGAGTCATTTGGCCATTTGGGTAGGTCTCGAGTTGGTTGGTCAAGTGAAAAACATCATATATCTACATTTTTGCGTGATTAAATTCTTCTTATATTCTCTTGCATGTTGATCGGTAAACTACTTTTTTATATATTTTGCTTTCGTGAAGATATTGATAAATGTCTTTCTTCAATTTCAACCTAAAATGCTTCGTTGCCCGAGTTAGGCCATTACAAGAAAATGCAAAGAATATCATGTGTGGAGCCACGAATGATTTCTCTATAACTTTTGAAAATAACAATCAAACTTTATATGACATCTCAGTGAAGTGTCATATGCAACAGTATAATATGTTAGATATATGAATGGTTTTCTTGGAAGAATTTTTGGTTTTTTTCACACTACACATGTGAATTTTTGGTTTTGTGAAGTGAGAAAACCAACCCTTCTTAAAAATGTAATTTTCTTTCTTTAGTCCGGGCCTTGATCTTATTCATCTGTAATAAGATTAAGATTACTCATTTGACACCACAATTTTTTTATCCTATTGAAAACTAATCCGACAATTCCAATGGGAGGAACGATACCGGTGTTTGAAGGAGATGGTCGAATTTCATACTTACATAAATTTTCGTATTTGTACGAATTTAATGAGGCTTTGAAAGGGAGACGTTCTATTTTTAGAGGTTGAAAATAGTTCCCTTACCCCGGGAAAGGGAAAACAGTCAAAACCCACAAAGAAAGGTCTCACACTTACTAACTATTGTTTTGATGTTTTAATCTCTTTGATTATCTCGGTGTCTTGCTCGATAATCGAAATGGTTAGGTTATGGAAACATCGCATAACGGTGAAAATGACTTATATGAAAATAGAGCAGTTTATTTGTCATGGAAGATTTGCATATATCGGTTTGTTGTATTTGAGCACATCTTCTCTATTCATGGAGAGTTTTGGTGTGTCATGTAAATAATCATAAATCCATCATTATACATTTCAACTTAATTTAAAAGTTTGTTAAATGATTTTGTATGCTTTGGCCACTGTTCAATTACAAATCTCTTTTTCAGTTTCAGGAATCTGGTGATACCGACAGTGAGTGATGCAGCACTTTTCCATGACATCTCAAAACCCAATCCTCGAGCGTAAGGTGATCAACCAGATTTGTGAAATTGATGAAGGTAAATCATGGCAGATCCGGTAAACCTCACCTATAATTACCACTAAGTTGATTTGAAGGGTTTTCTGTAAGCTTTGACTTGGATGTGTTGTTCGTTGACATAAAATGTGCATGATGTTGGTGATAAGAAGTGGGAAGATGTAAATTTAAGTGTGTATGTGCATGTTATCGGTTGATAAGAAGTCTCGAAGCTAGATGTGTAAAGTTCGAGTTGACGCCTTAATGACACAAGTGGGAGTGTCACTTTTACCAGTGCTCAAATATTAATCCAACTCACAATTAATATCTCAAAGATATCACACAAGGCCAAATATGTGTTTAATGCATTGTGTGCTCACTATGCCGAAATTGTGTTTTCTTTCGATTCTTTTGTCAGTCTTTTTGTCGTAATAAGGTAATCTTACGATTGAAACGGACGAATTAAGATGCATGTGACCTTTTTCCGCATCGTCTTTTTGATCTTTGCACTCATTTTATCCACCAATCAATTGTTGATTTTTTCCCACTTGCAGGCTTGAATCAGCTACCATAAGTAAATTATTAAAATGCAGAGAAATTCTAAGGACAAGGTCGCTAAAGAAGTAGAACGTGCATTCTAGCTTTATTTGTGGCTTAATATAGATTGTTTTTGGTTTCTCCTCTTTTGGTTTGACCCTATGTACTTTCATTTGAGTAGGAAATATAAATGAAACTATGGTCTTGATAAGGTCATCAATGATATTTAGGCACAATGAATAGAATACTTCACTATAATAGAAAAGAAAAACTTACTCTCAATATGAAACGTTGTTTCTCATTGGGAATTGAAATTGACCTGAATTTTTGCAGTAGAAATAAAACCATAAATGTTAATGCACGAGGAGGGGTTTGAGAATTCACATTATATTATATATAAACGGGATATTGGGTTTGTGGATGAAGTACAAGAGACTCTTGACTGATGGTGAGCAGTTTGTTACAAGAAATTTGGTAAGACCTCCCAACCTTCCGATCGTAAAAGTAAACATTTGGTATGACGATGGGTGGTGGATTGGAAAACTAATTCAGGGAATCATTCTTTTGTCGTGGTTGCCTTTGGCCCTTTGCACTCAGGTTAAGTCAACCACTAACAAATCGAGAGTAAAAGATCTCATATTCGAGATATGTTGCATAAAATTTATGCAAATGGGTGTCATGGGACAGGCGTCAAATACGTACTTACGGGTAGCAAAAGAGCAACAACATATCAACGGCCCAGCCCAATTTATACCGCACTTGAGCTATGTTGTATGGTTAGAAAATTTTAATTGTCGATTTAGCATGAAGTGTAAGCACCAACACTTGTGGATTAAAAGCATTAAAAATGATAAGAATACCAAAGATATAGGTTTAGTGGGTTAGAGTTACGCACAAAGTAGTCCCCGATTAAGGGAGATTGCACTCTGCACAACCTAAAGGATGATTAAAATTTGAACTACTAATGTCGTTGCATGTTCGTGGTAGTACACTGCATACTCTTTGGTATTTTTGGTTTTTATCTCTTGTTGAATGTTGTAACATCTAAATGATTAACATAGGGTTATTGTACACTTTGTGTGGTATGGTGATAACTTTTGTGTTGTATATAGTTTTGTGGGTACTTAGATAGCTATGCTAGGCAAATTGCGGTGCTAATTCTCTTCAAACGCATTGTAAGCTGAACTGTTTGAACTACAACTTGGGCTTAAATTAAGTCATGATATCTCATGGATATCCTCATACAGTTAATTGCAAGAGCCTGCCAGAATTTTAAATTAAGTATTTTGGGGTTAAAATTTGAAGTGTACAATTGGTATATCTTTTTGTATGTCAAAAGTTCTAATTATAGGGTTAACCTTGGTTTACCACCCCCCCAAGAATATCTAGCTTTAGTATATTTTTCTTGCCAATAGCTAATAGCTAATCGTAGTTCTTCTTTTGTTTTTTGCTAGATTATATTCAAAGCCGATACTCTTTTCTGTCATTCCATACACCGTATGATATATGATGTTTGCATTCGATGCCATCACAGTTTATTGGTGATGGTGGTGGACATTGTGTAAATAACAAGAAAATTATCGTACTAAGGTAGCCGTTGTTGTCTTACATGAAGGAATTAGTATCCTAAAAACAAATTGGAAATTTACATGGTACAAATCATGTTTATATATATTTGGTTACTCTAAAAATAACTTACAGGGAGGTAGAGGTTTTCTCGCGAAGAACCAGATGGGTGAGGTAAATGAGATTTCTCAAAGATCTTAGCATGATGGTGCATGAGCAAGGTGCCGTCATCAGTAACTCACTTCCCTCCTCGAGATCAAACTAGCTCTATAACGAGTGTTATTTACACCTATGTCCGAAGCCATTTTTTGCCTCTCGGATGACATTGAATGTTGAGAGCTCATACTTATGGTAACTCAACAGAGCAAAGCCTCAACTTGCAAATCCGTGAAGACCCAAAAATAAATTCATCCCTGGTAAGCTTATTATGGTAGGCCTTTTTTATGTTAATTATCTTAATCTTGCGCTCCACATACCGACTTGACGTTCCCGCCAATGTTTTAGTCGTGCTTCTTTGTTGGGGATTTTTGGGGCTATTCTTCCATTGTGATAATTATCCTGGAAACTTAAGTAGAAGAAACTTGGCCCCTCGATTGACTCTTTTGGGCAATCCCCAAATTGGAAACCTAAACAATCTTTGGGAGACTTTTTCCAGATATTGTAGAAGGTATTATGTATGCACATACCATCAAACCGACTTCCTCAACCTAATCTTGGTGCCTATTCATATTTGGGCCCAAGTTTTGTCGAGTTAGCTTTATCTATCCTGGGAGTTTGAAACTTAAACATGTGGATACAAGTGCATGATATTGTGCATTGGTTGGAAATTTCTTCTTCTCGATAAAATTAAGTTGAATTTAGTATTTTACTACATTGTCAAGGAGTAGGTCGGCTAAGTTTCTAACTAGCTTGATCAACTCATTAGATATTGATTTCTATTTGTTATTCATTGCTTTCAATAATACATCACTTCCAACCTATTGACGATGGTTTATACTTCATGGTAAGCAATAGGTGTTTATATCAATTGATTGACTCATTTTTATTTTTTTATTCGGTCAAGGTATTAAATAAGCCAACTTCCAAAGTGTCTCGCATAGGTAATATATTAAGTGTCCATGATTTCTTTATAATATTAACTTTTATCCCCTGCGATTTTGTTATAACAAATATGTTCAACCAGATCATTTCGACTATGAAAGAAGCCGTAGTCTTTGAAACACTTGGACAATACTGGGAGATTCATAACCGAAGCCTACATAAAGCCCATGTTAGCTTATAAAAGAGAGTCTGGGACATCGAAAGTCTATTGTACTTAATAAGTCAAAGAAATTATAGATACACCAATTGATTGTACTCATAGTACTAATCTCACTTAAATGGTTGTGTCACGTAACAACTTATGTTTTTTGCGGAATCGACACGGTTTTCCTTGATTTTAATCTTTTTGTTTTGTGTAGACAATGTTATACTTATACTAAATCAGTTGAGATGATCGAATTGTCAAGTTATGATGATTCCCTTAGTTACGCTTAGTTGAATATATTAGTAATGCAAAGAACTCATCCTTAATTCATATTGATGTTGATATATTTTTCTTGCCCGTACCTTCTCCCATAAAGGAAACTATCTTCAAGATTTTTGCGTAATTAAGGCATAGTGGAAAGTGAAAATGACTGTGGGTTTTTAATGAAGGATTAATTGGGGGTATGGAAAATAATTGAGGGATATTTTACTTTGTTCATGCCGCATGGAAAAACCATAACGATTTTGATTGCCGGCATTGAAAAACCATGCCGACATGAACAACAAAATATCCCCCAATTACTTTCCATATCCCCCAATTAATCGTTCTTTTTAATAGGAAACTATCTTGATGTTTTTAATCAACCGGATTTCAAGACATACCTATTGCTGAAGAAATGCCTATTCATCGATCGGTTGCATAAATATATTGATTATGATCGGTTTCATTGTTATAACCTTAAACTTACTCAGTATGATCTTAGCAAATGATAAAATTAAAGTTCATAAAACTAAAAAAGAAAAGAAGAAGATGATAATATAAAACTAAAAGAATAAATTGCACGATCGTGTGCTAACTTACATTCACCCACTTCTCTTTGAAAAGCTTACATATCACAAAGTTTTTAAGTAGTCGATTAGTCATAATGTTCTCTTTTTGTCAACTTCAACGTTTTTGGCACTTATAATTGGATATTTTTTCGCTTGACCGTGAAGTGTTGTAACTCAAACCCGAGTCTAGAAGATTTGCCCTCAAAGTAAATGAGTTTCCGACAATCGAGAAAACAATGAGGAAGGTACCAAGCTATCAAACTCACACATTCAATGGGTGTGAAGGAAAATCATAAAGAATGGAGATCATGAACAGGGGTTTGTAAGCCTAGCCAAATTACCGATTGTTTACCGATATATTACATTTTGTTTTTTATGATTCACCATTGGATATTAATTGAAGATTAAAAAGATATCAATTCCTGGATAATACAATTTTTTAAAAGTGAAAGTATCACTTCGATTTGGTTGTATATCGCAGTGCGCTTTCTCTACCCATACGTGTTATTTGTTTGTTATTAATGAAAATTGTCTTTCCCAGACAAAAAAAAAAAAATCGCTACATTCCCTCCTATGAAGATTAGTGTGCTTAATTCGGACTAATGGTGTTCGTGGATTGAAGGTGTGAGTGCTCATTGTATGCTTTAGCACAATGTGGGATTTACACTTACGAGAAGCCTTAATGTTTGTGGAATTTATGAATTATGGGGCCTCTATTTTGTTTTGATGATGGTGCAAAAGTTAAACTTTCCCCGAATATAGTTTCGTTACCAAAGTTGAGATAGATTTTTTAATACGAAGAGCACTTATTATACATCCAATTAGCATTGTACGAAATGAGAGAAACTAATTAGTTGGGTTTAGTTTGATTTTCTCGATTTTTGAAATGGAGATGTAATATGACAACGAGAAAAGTGATGCCTATCCCTCATGATCCTCGTTTTCCAACTTTGATGAATACAACTTACGTTAGTAGCTTTGTTAATACTTCTTCTCTTCTATATTGTCTGGTCTTGGGGAACCTAATGATATTAGTAAAGACCATCCAGTAGCTTCAAAATAACGGTTATGATGAATTTATTAAATTATCGAGGTAGGTACTTCCTAGATTTTTATGTGAATTTATTCATTGAATAACGGTTAGGTATACCTAGCTATACGCTAAAAACAATTTTCTTTCATAATCACGCCACTTAAGTGTTACTTATTTATAGAGAATCAGAGACCTAGCTGAAACTGAAATTATATTTTTTGTTACATTAATGGCTTGACCATCTTTGTTATGTGATGCCACCAGAGAGGTCATTGGAGTTTAAACTTCTGCTAGGATGGATTAATGTTGAAGAACAAGAAAGAAAAGTTTGGTGAGGTGAATTTGGCAAGTATTGCTAGATGAGTAAGAATACCAAGCGTTTACATTTAAGTAAGTTTCCTGTTGGAAGTTACCTTATTACGAAATTTGTTTCTTTAGGATGGTCGTTTAAAAATATCACTAATTTTGCATATTATATCATCTTTGACCCTTACATAATAATCAAGGAAGCTTATAATACTCAAGTTCATTAGTATATAAGTGTAGAAAAGCTCCAGTGGATGCTCTAGGCACTTGGAGAGCCTTCACAGTTCCAAAACTCACAAGACTTTATGAAGCCTTTAATTCTCAGTAAGTTAGCGATGTATTCTTTTAAAATGTTTGGGATGTATCTAGGACTTACAAGTTACAACTTCTTATAATGACGGGTTCCCCTTTGCGTTACCTTTTCTACCAAAACAAATTATGACCTAAAAAGTTGAAACCGATACACAGGTTCCAACAATTACTTGAAAAACAATCTAAATATATGGAGCATGTAGTCATGGAGGAAACTTATGTTGATCCCTCACCTTTAGCATCCTGCCAAGCTTGATCTAATATATGAGGTAGAAGTATACATCATATTCAATGATATACTGTGCATGGAAAGATGGTGTTTCTTCTTACATCCACTAGGTTACAAACCTTTGTATCAAAGGGAAGAGGCGATGAAAACATAGAATTTAAAGAAGTTTATATTCCATTTTTTGTGTTTCCTTTCATTTTCATACTTTTGATCCAAATAATATAAAGATCATTATATGTTATAACAAGAGTATAAACGGAACTCACATAAACAACACTAGAAAATTGTTTTTTTTTGAACATGAAGTTGAGCCTTCATCGTAGTATGAGTCTTTGAGAGACTCAAGCCAAATGCTCTTCATTTTGCCATCTGGGAACACTTCGGCATTGATATAAAATTAAAGGATCTTCCTTTATCTTATTCTTTCTTCATCTTTTATTAATCTTTCTTATTATTAAATCTCCATTGAATTGGTGTATGTGTATCCCAAGGAATATAAGACAAAGAGCACATGATAGAGCAAATCGTTGAAGACTCACATGAGGAAAAGAAGTCCAAACTATTGGATATGATCGGGGTGGTGGTGGTTACCATCAACACATGATTACGACAGAAAACCCTCCGCTATGGAGCAACGTAGCTTTAATTTTGCGTTTACTAAATCATCCTTAGGCAACATAAGAAGTTTCCAACTCTTGATTTAGTCAATGTTTATTAAGGATGGTGCGGATGAAAGGGATTGTAATTTGTAGGTGAGAGAAGGTAAATGAAAAATGTGGAAATTCCGCTAAGTTCAAGGTTGCAATTTAATGCTTTATCATTCATATTGTTTTAGTTACACCAATAATTTCTCTTTGAGTTATTATTATGATTATGATGTGATGCAAGGACTGGAGGTGAACATGCATTTTTGTGTTGCTATCGATGATGCAAGGCGTTATCTTTGTTTCCCAAAATGTTTGCTTTCTACATTATGTTATTTAGTTAATGATATTTTTCTTTGGTGGTATGGGTATGTATGTATCTTCTTCACGGGATGTACTTCACTTTAGGAAGCAAGTGGAATTGATTCTTGGGTTTGGATTATATGGTACACCAAAATTTAAAAGTTTGAGTCCGCATAGTGCAGTGCTTATACCTTTACATATCTTTAACACATTTTTATTTGGTTATGCAGATGTATCTAAGAATGAAGACGGCTATAAGTTCTTTGAAGATGGACGAATTGGTAAAAATCCTC
Source organism: Papaver armeniacum (assembly GCA_023531295.1). Classification (NCBI taxonomy): domain Eukaryota; kingdom Viridiplantae; phylum Streptophyta; class Magnoliopsida; order Ranunculales; family Papaveraceae; genus Papaver; species Papaver armeniacum. Next base: position 125,964 of record JAJJWW010006477.1, read on the forward strand.
ATCTGCTTCATACTTCGGGTTTTAATGATGCAAAAGTATGACTTTTCATACTTAGGTTTAATTTATTATAGTTTGGTTGAATTTATTATTTTATTAGTAATTCTTTGATGAGTACGAAATCAAATTGTTGTCTTAGCTAAACTGATAGAGCACATGGTTTTCCATGTAGATATGGGTTCGACTCCCACAGGAACAATGTTCGACTCCAATCAGATGTGTTGACTTGAACCGTATTAGATTTTTCAGCACCGGTAAATTACATATCCCTGTAATAAGTAGTTTAAGAGCGTTCTATCTAATTTATTTAGTATGTATCTTTTTTTTTATATTTGGTTTCTATTTTATATTCGGTGTGCGCATTTTGACAAGCCCCGAGACTGTGCGGATTGAGAGAGGTAAGGGGGGAAGTGCTTACTATTTCACGATAGAAAGAATAGTGAATAACCGTATTTTGTAGCCAATCAGTCTTTGGAGTTGAAGCATGTTGTTTAAGGTCGGTCTTGGAGTAAGCATTGATAATTTTAGAAAAGTAAGGTTTCTAATAAATCTTATATAGTGTAGATAAGTTGGGGTTTAAAATTAATGTCATTATCGGTTCTTAGACTGACATAAAAAATAACTTATATTGAGTTACTTTTACAAAAACTATCTTTACTTTCCATTAACGGTTAGGGTATGCAAAATTGATGTGGATGGTTGAGGACAAAGGTTATCAATGAGGCGTGGTATTTCTTATTTTAAAATTGAAAATCCCAACTCCCAAACAGAAAATGTGAAGGCAGTTAATTGAATATGGTGTTTCACCCAACCTAATATATTATCAAGAAAATATTAATTCACAATTTTCGCTTAGTTGTTTTCTGTTAGATTTGGAGTACACACTCACTGAAATAATTGCTTGCAATTGAGGTGCCCACGGATACATTGAGTCGTGAATAATTCATGTTATTCGATGCGTTGTCTAGGCTTTTAAATTTTATCATTTATTGTTGCGCAGTCAAAGTGGGATATACTTTGAGATATAGTAGTCCTATTTTATTTCTTGAAATGGTTACAAGTTTTAATCATAATCAGTTGTCGATGCCATTTTGAAGGCATATCTAACAAGTCTATTCGACTTATATTCGAAACATAAGATTCTGTTTTCATTTTCAGTAGAACCTCCCGCGATGTCATCCAAGGAATTTTAAGTAGTTACACACTTACATTTTTCTTATCATTATCAAATTGCCGTTAAGACTTTATCTCATTTTAATTTTTTTGATGTGTTTCAATTGTATAAATTTTGAAAATTGTAAGTATATTTTTTTGTTAATATTTTTACTATTTTTATAGTGGATGATTGGTGGTTTCTCTTTATATAGTAACTATGATTATGCTTAAGTCACTAAAAGAGTTACAGTCTGTTTGCGATGATTATCAGTGTGTAAATATAATTTTGTGTTGGGAAGGTAATGAGTCATTAATTGTATTAAAATGGTTATCATGTTCATACTGTGATTGTACTCACCACATGTCTCATCTCTTTGATTATCCAAAATGCCTATATTAGAAACTGGATGTGATTGTCCATTCACTTCGAACATCAAGGTAATATTACTCATCCTTTCATGCTCACTTTTTTCTCTTCATATTTTAGTGTTTTCCAAAGAAAATAAGAATTTGCTCTAATTCAATTTTCTGTTATTTTTATGGTAGTCTCAGAGAGATTTATTTTGGTGGTGGTTGGTGGTTAGTTTGTGGTAGTGACGGTGATTATAGTGATGATATCACATGATAGCTACATGTCAAGTTGAATATGATTATTCTACTTTTAGGCTTCAATTGAACACGGTGAATACTGTTATAACTGAGCATCGGAATCTCTAGGGACTGAAAGGATCTTTAATTGGGTCAATAACCACCGGTAATTTCATAGGTCCTAGGGTGATCTATTGTCTACTACATATGTTTAAGGTAAATGTTATCTAGGTACTTCAAAATGATTTGGTCGATTAGGCTAACGATTCCGATTTTTTTGGGTTGGTAGCATCATTTGTAATATAAGTTATAAAACCCGCTTATTACAAATCGGGCTTAAAATGATGAAATAACTAGCTTTTACAGTGACCATAGTGGGCACAACTTAAAAGTAGGATTAAGATTTAGACTATTTTAGCTCGGTGTTCATCGGAATTAACACAAACCAACTGACTCTCTTTAAACATGGAGTACATTTTATTTGAGTCCAGTTATGTCCAATCTTATTCTTTTTTGTGTGTGTGTTAAATGTATAAGAAAGCAACGAGGGTCTCACGCATTGATGTTGGAAAAATATTATGCAATATTAATTTATTGGAGTATGCTTCAATTATATATACTACTGTGATTACTAATTTAAGATATCCTTTTGTTTCTAATGTTGATTTAGACCAAACCCAAACAATTTACAAGAAATGAGGTCCTTTGTAATTCTTATGCTGGTTCTGTATGGATGGTGATTAATAGGATGGTCACTGATCAACCAACAACATTTGAAATCCTTTCTAGCAGAGCTACAGTTCTAAAAAAAAGAGGATATGAGAAAAATATTTCGAGAAACTGTTGTCATTAACTTTTCCAAAAGATTTCAAATTTATGTTAATTTGTTTAATGCTTCCTGTTTCCTCTCTCATACCTTTATGATTCATCGGTGATACGAGAGGATGTAAAGAGATCCGTGGATTTGAAGTACTTAAAGCGATTCAAGATGGAAGATAACTCTATCTACCAACAATCGCGGGTGTATTTAACAAACTCTATGGCTAATGACTTGAAATCGAACTTCATTCATTTAAAAAGAATATACCCCCGAATCAAGCTCAAACTTAAAAGCATTGATTTGTTTACATACAAACATCTCAATCAAGAGATTCACGGTTTTCGGCTTTAAAATTCTCATCTATTCATTTATTCAAAGAGTTCTGTGAGAGAATATAATGCAAACCTCTCCCGAGATCATCGATATCAAGATGCACAACAACCGTAATGCCAAGAATTGAATGCTTCGAACTTAGTGGAATCCGCAATTTACTCCGAGAAAACAAATGAGAAAAAAAAACATCCAAAGGGTACAACTATTCGAAATAGAAAAAAATCAGGAATGATAAGAAAATTATGTAAAATTATAAAATAGCGTAATAAGGAATAAATTATAATACCTGTAACTTTAATAGAAACTTCAACAACCCCTAAAACATTCAAAATTTAAAGAAATTACTCAAAGCAAAAAATGATAATAAGAAGAAAATAAGAAAGACTAAAAAGAATAGAAAGACAATTCAAATATGCACAACGAGAGACTATAAGGGCCAGCAAGTAACTCATTTGAAGCTACATAGTCTACATGAAAGTTAGGAATTTACAAAGCATCACCAAAGAAATCCTCATTTTCTGATTTACGAAGATAATTTAGCAATTTACAAAACCTACATAGCGATTTTGACAAAGGGATGAAAAAAAGGAATATGGAGAAGCCGCGTAAGAATCCAAACTTTTCGGTAATTTAATCCCAAAATGGCAACAAAGAATCATTCATCTTGATTGATATGTTTAGATCCAACCCACTTATGAGTAACATTCCTTTTAAAATTGCTTCATCAATGGAGTCCAGAAGGTTTTTAGACCGTGATGTTAGAAAATGACACAGCTAAACTAAACAATAAAATGAAATCAAACACTAATCAACATGTGTCATGCCAAGTAAAATAATTCATAACGCTCGGATAAATCATGGACAATTCATAATGCTCAAATAAATCATTGGCAAAATTGGATGTTTTGTATTGCTCAAGAATTGAGTTACAAGGTGCATATCTCGGGGTTAGCAACGATAACTTGGTATGTCTACCATATGACCATTAACTAAAATATGATTATGGTTAACTAATTTCCGAGATCTAAGAGTGATCGATGCCAGTACAATCGAAAAGTATGTTAACCAAACACATTTCAAGTAATATATTGTAGTAAAACCTGACCAATTGAATTTTTGACTTTTCCAATAGTGAACCATTTCATTGGTTTATCTTAATATATGTCGGTAAAAAAAACATGAATTTAGGTTTAATATACCAAATTTCAATCGTCAAATCATTAGATGCCTAAAGGGTATCATAGTTTACCATTTCTTTAAAAAATAAATCTAATCAAAGTTTATTTAGAAAGAATCTAATGCATTTTCCCACGGGTACGAGGCGAAGCCGCGCCACACTAAATTGGCTGATCCCATCATCCCGGTGCGTAGCACGGGTTACATACTAGTATATTTAAAAACATAGTTTTGTAATATTGTATCAAATTTACAGAGATATTGTGGTGGTATTATTTTGGGCTCCCACACTATAGATTTGGGTTCAAGTCTCACCCCACATATTTGACTAGATATATTATATATATCTATATTACTTAATAAAATCCGGTTTTAACTCTTGATTTCCAAAACGGTTTTTCTACTTAATATTCTCTAATTAACTCTATTAATTTTTGGTAATTATATTGTTACCGTTTTATGACTGTTATGGAGGATTTTCAGTGAGCACTAATTACGAATTTATATTCATTAAAAACCGTATTGATTTCTTTTTGAGTTATAAAAGAACAGTTTCTGGAGAAGATGAATTACAATTATTTTTCATCTATTTTTGAGTTCTGAGCAAGTGAAGAAAGAGTAGTTGTTGGTTCGATTTCTCATAGTGCAGAGAAATCGAACAAGAGAGTATCAGCTGTTTTATCCCATAGGGTTTTCGACAAAGAATTGATCGCTAGCACAATCAAGAGGCAGAGTCGCGAAACAACTTAAAGATAGCGACCTAGTCCGCGACTCAGCTGTTTGAGATTCATTATTCTGTAATCTGTTTTTGTGCTTTGTTTCCAACATCTCTTCGATTTAGTTCATTGTGATGTGTGGGATGCCATCTTCTTGTGGTGCATATTATCTTTTTATCATTGTCGACGATTGTTCTGGTTGTGTTTGGATTTATTTGATGGCACATAAAACCGAGATGGGGAATCTAATTATCAGCGGGATCAACAGCGCCTTCACCGGAGCCGTTGTTGGAGGATGCTTCAACATCTTCTTCACAAGCCGCTACCACATCCTCTCCAGGAGCTGCCTCGGCCTCCATTTCAGAAGTCGCGCCAACATCCCCTTCGGGAATTGTTTCGACGTTCTCTCCAGAGGTCACTTCAGCATCTTCTCCTAAGTCGAACCAACATTCCCTTTGATTTGCTCAATATCCTTTTTAAACTGCCAGGCCTTTTGAGGATATTCTTTGGGATCGAGCTCATCCACATCAGAATCAAGGATTATCACGCCATTGTGAATATGATATTCATGTTTGTCCAAGAATTCATGTTCGCCCAGGAGCTGCTCATGTTCTACTCTTCGTCGTTTTAGCCGAGCTACAAATCTTCCAGCTCTAGCACTCGTTGGCTGGGATGCTTCGTCACGCCTCCACTTCTCTTCCATACTAACTGAAGCCAGAAAAGCTTGGACACGCACTTGGAAGATGCGTAAATGCACGAGGGACATACCCTGTATGGGACGACCGGCTTCACGAAACGGGGAGTTTATTTTGGCCAACACCTCCTCAAATGCGGTAGCCATGGGTTTTTCAACTTCAAAACTCTTCTCTGGAGAATTAGAAGAATAATCATCAACAGTGGTTCCCAGAATATACTGCAAAGAGGCCTTATGGTTCTATCAAAAATCAACGTGACAAAAAAAAATCAATCAGACTCAAATCAAATCATATGAGAATATGGATCAATACCTGTAATGAAGAAGAATATAGCTCTGTGATGATCGGTATGAAAAGAAAGGCTCAAGTGTTTCCTTTTATATCCCACGAGTCAGCAAGATCTCGGGAAGAAGAGGAGTCTCTACCTGCTGTGAATAAAGGCTTCAGATACGGGACGACAATTGCATGGATACTTATCTATCTGGAAACAATTGACGTATGCTAGAAGAAAACATGTCTTACTCAAGGGTCGAGCCGACTTCTATCCTGGTAAGGTACGCCAAACTCCTCATGAATTTTCTTGACTGTCACCATCTAGTGCTTACCCCGCAATAGCGTCATTATTGCGTGCTAAGCAGGGGACTTAATGTTGATGGTGGTTTTTAGCTCAAGGGTAAAATCGTAAAACCCTGTATTTAATGCGCTCTCATTCTGCAAAGGAACAAAAGCCTTCTGAAAGTAATGAGTGCATAAACCTCTTCGCTCACAAATGTATTGAGCAACTCAATATATATAATTCACTCAGAATGGTGCATATATCAACGATCCCAAGTATTCTATGAATTTTATTTTCCACCAGCATTATTCACTAATGCATTACCTGCCTAGTATTTTCCTATGTTATGTTCCCAAACGAACTCTCAATATTGGCATGACATGACGATTAATGTTCACTCGCAGCGGAGTAGCACGAATCTCCCGAAGTGTCAGTATTGAGATCTGCATGAAAGCACTCACACATGCTGCACCACTCTATGATATAACGAGATTTTCGTGTCAACGCGCTTTTTAATTAAAAGTTAGCACGATCGATGCGTTCAAATTCCCTAAGGAAAACCTAGACTGTCCATGTCAGTCTTAAAGAGCAATCACGGCCACACGATTTGGCCAGACAATTCAACAAGCTTAGCCTCTTCCCAACGGAACCAGGGAAATCTCCATAATGTCCACCGGAGGGCCCACTACATCCACCGCCAATCGGAATCCCTTTAATTCACTCGCAACACCCCCGATCGTCATCCGAACTAGGGTGATCGCTGCTGTTGAAAGATCTCAAACGAGCTAAGACCAACCATGAAGGTCTCAAATTCATCACATCCGCCCAACTTAGCTAGCATAGTTGGACGGTTTATATCTTCCTTCGAACGATCAAAGTAGGGTGAACGCGCTGTTTCGGAAACCCTAAAGTTGCATTGCGGCAGCGCGCTTGTATCGCAAATTGGTCACATCCTTCCATCTTCGCCAGCCAAATTGAATGGCTTAGATCCAATTTTAGGCGGACCAATAGATGTCAGCATGCTCACCGGCAGCTTGCCTTTGTATATGACCAATCAGCCTGCTCAAATCAATGTCAAGTGCCTTGAATAGATTAGCCTAAATAGGGTTGGCCACACGGCTTATAAACCCTAAATTGAATCAACGGTAGTATGAAACTATCGCAAATCATCTCGTCCATCCAACTTCGCTAGCCTAATCGGATGGTATAGATTTTTTCGGGGAGGCCAACAGGTAACGTCAGAATCTTGGAGGCCATTCCTCCTCCACAGGGAATGATAGGCCAAGTTGTGGCTTGCTCATAGGATTCCCAAACGATCACCCAAAGGTGGCTGGTCATGCTCTTTTTAAGACATTCAACTCGCGACTAATTTGGACGATCTCTAAAACAATGATGCTTCCTGCACATCGATTATTTTAGCAGCTTGTTTAAAAGCGATGCTTCATGTGCATCAATTATAAACGATGCTTTATAAATATTGATTCCACAAATAATTTTATTATTTGACCAAAAAGTGTTATATGCTATTTTCAAGCAATGAGTCTCTCGACTTGACACATTAAGCACTGATGTATATCTTTTCCTACAAAATACTCGAGACATGTCACAAACTGGGGGATGCTTACTGGGGCATTCTGTTAGAGCATAGCTCGGTTGAACCCACCAAGCGTTGGTATGTCAAGTTTGGTTGTCATATTTTAGTGAATCAAAACTCATTTAAAGAGTCGCTTGATTATATACTAGAGTCAACTTCGTATAGGTTAGCTTGAAAGTATTAGGATATGAGACATTACAAGTATTGCGAAGACTTGAAGAAGTGAAGAAGTAAGAAGCTACAACGACAACATCATCCTTCCATTTGAGGTTAGTGATATTTGACTTGAGTTGTTTCATTCCCTAACGTATCTTTCAAGTCGTGCATATTGAAAACAAAACTGTGAAGCATGAACACTCTAGTTAGACATAGTATTAAGGAACACAATACGAGGTTTATTGCTTGACCATCAAACTTTGTAGATAAGACATCGACATAATCGTTTAAATGCTATTGTGATTATGTATGGGTGTGAGGTGAGGATTTCATCCTAGGAAACAATGTTTTACATGTGTTTTAAGGAAGTAAATTCATGAACTTGTTTTGTGAATCGAAAAGGAAATCGCCAAAGCGTTATTGGTATTGTTATTCATTGCATATCTTGTGAACAACCAATATGTTTGATTAGTATAACCGCTCATGACTTGTTTGTGTTCTTGGTAAAACTATTCACAAAGGCCCGACTTTTATTAGTGAAACCGATCTTAAGTAATCACCTGAGATTGTATGATCGAGTTTGTGATTTTGTGTAAGACCGACTCTGGGTAAAGGGGAACCGATCCTAGTAAGAGGTGCAACACATCACAAAGGGGAATCGATCCTTGTATGAGGTAAAACATGTTTTAGCAGAAAGGGGAACCGCTCCTATGGACATGTGCAACACGTGTTTAGGCAAAGGGGAACCGATCCTATGGACATGTGCAACACATTCAAGTTAGATACTATATATATGTAGGGAACCGATCCTAGTACCTAGTCAACTGAATTTTGGAAAGCTAGTGTGACTACGCACAGTACTCACATGGAGGTAGAACCGAAACTTGTTTTGGTAGTACCGTTAAACCCATGAATGGTGATTGAGAGTTCTTGATCAATCACATAGTTCTTGAAAGTCAGGTGAACCAATTTTAAACTTGTTTGGAAGTGTGGCAAATCAGTTTCAAGATTGTAAGTATGAAAGAGGACTTATAGAGTAAGAATGTCGACATACTTTGAACATGTGCAGTAACGCTTATCTTTAATTGTTCAAAGTTGTTCCTTAATAGCTAAAGGAAGATAATCCCACGATCGAAATATAAATAAGTTAAGAATCTTTTATTTAAGGTTTTTAATTTTATTTTATCAAAATGAGAATTAGTAATGTGCATTTACTAGTTGGAGATTTTCCAAAGAGATTTTCGGTAAATATTTTGGAAAGAGCATTTCCAAGAATTATGGAAACCGAATTTGGAATACATATGTTGAGAATATTTTCGGTTTTGGAAATTCCTTGGTGTCCAAACTTCCTTGTCTATAAATAATTGAAGTTTGCATTTCTAGCAAACTAATTCTTCATGACAACAAACTTCTTCGGATGTGTTGTTACTGGTGAAGCCGCCTATTCGGAGAGGAGAGTAACCTAATTAGGCGAAATCTCTTACGTTAGCTCAGTTTAAATTCTTCTTTGGGATTGAGAAACTCTATTATCTTGTGTTTTCGATTGATTTGATTGACTAACGGAGGTTGAACTTTGATTGCACCTAGTTTGTTTATGCTTGAAAATCTTCTCTTCTGATATAAGATTCACTCAAACTAGATCGAAGTTTCGACAGGGATCTTTAGATTGTTTGTATATCTAAAGACGTCTTCGATAACCCATTGTTAATGAGACTCCGTTACTAATGCGTGATTGATCACAAGATATTCAAGTTGTTGTGTGGAGGCATTTATTGAAGATCTATGAAGATTTGAAGACAAATAAGATATTGAATATTTCTGATTTGGGATTCATAATCTTTGGTGTGCACAATACTTGTTTCAGTATAGAGGATCCAACTATAATCGGTTTATCCTTGTGATAGATTAGATTGATTAGTTGTGTAGATCGGCATCAATACAATTCTTTGTGACTAAAAGTATTAATTGCAAAATCTTAACAATTACCTTTGGTAGTTGATCATAAGATAGATCTAAGAAACTGGCGAAAGAGTTTATTGAGATAAACATAGGAGCCTTTGTCGAACTCAAATCACTTAGTTGAAGTGAGTTGCTACCAAACAGATTTGTTGTTCCTTTACTATTTGGAATACGAACCAAAGAAATTGTTCCAAGTATGTGACTTATTCATAAGTTGGAGGCGTTGGAATACAGACGGAACTAGGTGAACTATAGGTTTAGTTGCTTGGTCTCAACTATACGAAGTTGGTTTCATTTTGTATAGCTTCTTAATCCTGAGAGTATTCAATTATGGATAAGGTCCCGGGGTTATTCTGCATTTGCGGTTTCCTCGTTAACAAAATCTTGCTGTGTCATTTACTTTTATTTTCCACATTATAATTATTTTATTATAATTAAAGTAAATTACACAAACGTTAATTCCTATTTACTTGATAAGTAATTGTGTTTGGTTAAGTTCGAACCTTTTTATCAAGTAAACATACTTCTTTGTTGTATTGTCTCGATCTCGTATCCATAGACGATCACACGAAGTGTGAACCGATTAGTTGTATTGTCTCGACTCAGCCCATAGACAATCACTTTCGGAGAAAGGACTTATAGGTAGGAAAAGTTTTAGCTTGAGGTATATTTGGGTACCCTCGCCTTTTCAATTGGTATCAGAGCACGCAAACACGAAAAGATCTAACAATCTGTGTTTGGTGCGATCCAACCTATAAGATATGAGTCAAAATAAGAAAAGCAAAGCTAAACTTATGAAGAACTCGGTCAACGTATGTCAATATAATAAGAATAATATCTCAGAGAAGGTCAATGGAAATTGGTCTCGAAAATCAAAGTAAAAGTCTATGACTAATAACTTGATTGCGGGTCAGGTTATTGATCAGAAAAGAATGAGTCCGAAACTCAAGAAACATGTTTTGAATCCGACTCCAGTTCCTAGTGAAAAATCGTCTGAAAAGAGATTCGATTCACTAGCTTTCCCAAGTTCTGAATTTCGAAAGATGGAAAGATTTTTCAAACATGTTGAAAAATATTCAAAAAAGGGAAAGACCATTGACAGTCTAGATTATGTCACAGAACTTATTGTTCTACTAAATATAAGAATATGTGAAGGAAAGCGAGAAACACTCAGCGTTTTCAAAATAATCGTGAGATTATATGGAACAAAAGCGGCCTTGTGCAATGAAGTTCATCAACAGACTACAGAGTGTGAAATTCTTACTCAATCATTAGAACATTCACAGATAAGGAATAAGGTCCGTATTGAGAAACTTCATACTGTAACATGTCAAGAGGTATATCTAAACAGATGTTTAGAAAACGATTTCCAATAAGGAATGGATACCTTAAGAGGACATATAGAATGTCTTGAAAAGCAGACATTAGCATACTGTCGACTGGCAAATCTAGATCACACGGGTTCAAGTTCAAAGAACATACCATCATGGGCACAAGATGTAATCGAGGATATTGCATCTCTCAATTTTCATAACAAAGAGGATGGGTTCAAAACCCACGAAGAGGAACATGATGATGTTCAAGAAGGAAGAAGATCTCCTCAAGAGGTATTTGATGAGGAATATCCTCATCCCAGTGTTTAACCGCATTGGATTGTGCATCCTTACAATGCCCAATCTTCGGATGTAAGGGATCACATGTATCCGGGCATTCTGTATCATGTAAATAATCTCTTATTTAGTGTAAAGAGCTTACACAACCTACATGAAGATTTTGGCTCTATGTGTAGTAAAGTTGTGTTGCAAACAACTTGTGTAAAACAGGATAAGTTTACGAGCTAAATGTATCTCTTGATACATATCTATAAAGATAATTTCTTTTCGAAGGAAGACGTGAAGTTGTAACACATTAGATGCGAAAAGTATTTTCAAATCTTGTCGAATTATTTATTTAAGACCGATATCTATTTTTGGTATGTGTTAAAGGTATTTCAAGTATATGTACTCATCGTGGTCCGAGAATGTATACTAAAGAATGAATTCTCAAACCGGATCTCAAGCAAAACTCCTAAAAGCCTTGAGTGGAATGACTTCTAAGGAAATTCTTCATCTTGATGATACCTTCAAGAAATCTGGTTGTGAAGATGTCGAAAAGGAAAAAGAAGATGTAACTCATCTCCTTGTCCAAAACAGTTTGGATGCTAAGGTTGATATTATCAATCTACGACAAGTCCTCCTCAGTATTATCGAAAATCATCATAGACAGCATTACTACTAAGAATCGTTATCCGTAACCAAAGAAAGCGATTAAACTTGGAATCGGTAATAGGGAGTATGTTCGAAATATTAATCGAAAGGTTAATTCTTTAGCCTGTGAACATAATCAAGGCATCTTGTGTGCGAGAATCCGAGATATCATCGAGATCTTTGTTGATGAAGATCCTGAAAAATTTGGGGAAATTGAAGATGATCTTTAGGAATGCTTAATAGACATCAATTTTTGATTTCTTTCAATGATTGTATTAGGTCTATTATGAATAAAATTATTTGATATATAATTTTTCTTGTGATATTTTTTGATTCACATAGCCTATGCTTGAATGCTTTATCTTATTGCTATGTAAATTTATAGGATGTTTGATTTCGGTTTTATTACCTTGATATTCAATCTCAAATGTTGTGAACCCTTATGGTTTGGGTGACTTTTTGATTTAGGAGGATTAAGTTCTAGCCCATGTTGGTAGGCTTTATTAAAGTATCATGAGGGGTTCTGATAGAAACAATATGTGAAAAAGTCACAATATGTTGAATTGGTTTTGGTTTAGCATAAAAGCATATGTGTTTCGGGGTTTTCAACTTTTGCTTGCAATAGTTAAAAACTGGTTTTCAACATTTCTCTGGTAAAGGTTGGTTGTTGTTATTCTTTTGTTTTGCATAAGGATGACAACATAATGATATTTCGATATAAACTCTCCCTGGAAGAAGATGCAAACATATTGGAGAAGAGGATGCGAAATTTGACGTAACAATATAGTTAGTTAATTGTTTTCCTGTTTAAGAAAAGATTGATTTTATTGCGTATATTTATTGCTTTTGCTTAACAAAATTTTGGTACAATTGATATTTTATTCCATTATGGATGTGTGTGTGATTGAATTGGTTTCGGTTAAGAAGTACTATTGTTATCTTGCTTTATTGTGTGGTATCAATTGTTTAGGCTTACAAAATTTGGTGCAATTGCGGTGCTTTAATGTCTATGTTGTTTCAATTGCTTCCGGTTGAGGTGAATAATTATGCAAGTTGATTTATTTTGGTTTGTATGAATTGTTTATGGCTTAACGAACGAAAAAGTTTACGGGATGAATTGTTTAGTCCAATTCGATTCTGGATAAGAGAAACTAAGTTAATTATGATCTTAGTTAGACTTATCAAAGTGGAGGTATCAATTATTCAAGTCTAATCGAATGCCTTAACAATAAATGCTAGTTAACTAACCTAGTACTTGTCTTGTTTAAAACTGAAAGGTCTAAGTTATATGGATAATTAGAACCTGATGAGAAAAATAGAGTTATCTTTATTTTGGTCTTATCGAACAAGAGATTGTATTTGTACAATCGGTTTAGCAAAGGGACTAAGGTGCTTATAGTTGATTTTTGGTTTGCTAAACTATTAGGGAAAATTGCTTCGGGTAATTATTTCCTTTATAACATATCAAAACAAAATTACTTTGTAGTTTCGGTTTTGATATTGGTTATCAAAAATGGTGTGTGGAACCCTCGTGCTTAACTTTATAGGTTGCAAGTCTATTTTGAGATTTGTAAGATTCTTTTCGGTTTGTCCTTTATTTTTTCGTTTCTTTGCCATTTTGTGACAAAAAGGGAGAAATATATGGAGTAAACAAGTGATACTGGCATTGATTTTATATTGATTGGTATCACTAAGGAATAGGACATTGGTGCATAAACTTTTATCTAACAAAAGAGTGAAAGCATAAACTAAGGGGGAGTAACATATCATTACAAAGAAATAACAAAGACGTGCGGATTTATAAATCTACCTATCTTACCTTTAGGGGGAGTAATATACTTTGTTATCATAATGTCAACATCGACATTTAAGGATTGAAAGTATACAGGTTAATGTGATGTTGAATTCGGGAATCAAGCGTATGTGTAATGAATTCTTGTAATTTGTTTATCCATATGATGTAAGAGTTTGTCACTAAAATTGACAAAGGGGGAGATTGTTAGAGCATAACTCGGTTGAACCCACCAAGCGTTGGTATGTCAAGTTTGGTTGTCATATTTTAGTGAATCAAAACTCATTTAAAGAGTCGCTTGATTATGTACTAGAGTCAACTTCGTATAGGTTAGCTTGAAAGTATTAGGATATGAGACATTACAAGTATTGCGAAGACTTGAAGAAGTGAAGAAGTAAGAAGCTACAACGACAACACCATCCTTCCACTTGAGGTTAGTTTTATTTGACTTGAACTGTTTCATTCCCTAACGTACCTTTCAAATCATGCATATTGAAAACAAAACTGCGAAGCATGAACACTCTAGTTAGACATAGTATTAAGGAATACAATACGAGGTTTATTGCTTAACCATCAAACTTTGTAGATAAGACATCGACATAATCGTTTAAATGCTATTGTGATTATGTATGGGTATGAGGTGAGGATTTCATCCTAGGAAACAATGTTTTACATGTGTTTTAAGGAAGTAAATTCATGAACTTGTTTTGTGAATCGAAAAGGAAATCGCCAAGCGTTATTGGTATTGTTATTCATTGCATATCTTGTGAACAACCAATATGTGTGATTAGTATAACCGCTCATGACTTGTTTGTGTTCTTGGTAAAACTATTCACAAAGGCCTGACTTTTGTATTGGTATGACTTTTATTAGTGAAACCGATCTTAAGTAATCACCTGAGATGGTATGATCGAGTTTGTGATTTTGTGTAAGACCGACTTTGGGTAAAGGGGAACCGATCCTAGTAAGAGGTGCAACACATCACAAAGGGGAATTAATCCTTGTATGAGGTACATCATGTTTTAGCAGAAAGGGGAACTGATCCTATGAACATGTGCAACACGTTTTTAGGCAAAGGGGAACCGATCCTATGGACATTTGCAACACATTCAAGTTAGATACCATATATATGTGGGGAACCGATCCTAGTACCTAGTCAACCGATTTCTGGAAAGCTAGTGTGACTATGCACAATACTCACATAGAGGTATAACCGAAACTTGTTTTGGTAGAACCGTTAAACCCATGATTGGTGATTGAGAGTTCTTGATCAATCACATAGTTCTTTAAAGTCAGATGGACCAATTCTAAACTTGTTTGGAAGTGTGGAAAATCGGTTTCAAGATTGTAAGTAGGAAAGAGGACTTACAGAGTAAGGATGTCGACATACTTTGAACATGTGCAGTAACGTTTATCTTTAATTGTTCAAAGTTATTCCTTAATAGCTAAAGGAAGAGAATCCCAGGATCGAAACATAAATAAGTTAAGAATCTTTTATTTAAGGTTTTTAATTTTATTTTAGGAAAATGAGAATTAGTAATATGCATTTACTAGTTGGAGATTTTTCAAAGAGATTTTCGGTCAATATTTTGGACATAACATTTCCAGGAATTATGGAAACCGAATTTGGAATATATTGCATATCTTGAGAATATTTTCGGTTTTGGAAATTCCTTGGGGTCCAAAGTTCCTTGTCTATAAATACTTGAAGTTTGCATTTCTAGCAAACTAATCCTTCGTGACAGCAAACTTCCTCGGATTACGTTGTTAATAGTGAAGCCGCCTATTCGGAGAGGAGAGTAACCTAATTAGGTGAAATCTCTTACGACCGCTCAGTTTAAAGTCTTTATAGGGATTGATAAGCTTTATTAGTATCGTTGGTGGGAAACTATATAATTTCGGTTTATCTTGTGTTTTCGATTGATTTGATTGAAAAACGGTGGTTGAACTTTGATTGCACCTAGTTTGTTTATGCTTGATAATCTTCTCTTCTTATATAAGATTCACTCAAACTAGATCAAAGTTTCGACAGGGATATTTAGACTGTTTATAGATCTAAAGACGTCATGTGATAATCCATTTTTAACAGACTCCGTTCTGTGCGTGATTGATCACAAGAGATTCAATTTGTTGTGTGCAGGCGTTTATTGAAGATCTAAGAAGATTTAAAGACAAAGAAGATATTGAAGATTTCCGATTTGGGGTTCATAATCTTTGGTGTGCACAATACTTGTTTCGGTATAGAGGATCCAACTATAATCGGTTTATCCTTGTGATAAATTAGATTGATTAGTTGTGTAGATCGGCATCAATACGATTCTTTGTGATTAAAAGTATTGATTGCAAAATCTTAACAATTACCTTTGGTAGTTGATCATAAGATAGATCTAAGAACCTGGCGAAGGAGTTTATTGAGATAAACAGAAGAGCCTTTGTTGAACTCACATCACTTGGTTGAAGAGAGTTGCCACCAAACAGATTTGTTGTTCCTTTACTGTTTGGAATACGAACCAAAGGAATTGTTCTAAGTATGTGACTTATTCATAAGTTGGAGGCGTGTAAATACAAACAGAACTAGGTGAACTATAGGTTTAGTTGCTTGGTCTCAACTATACGAAGTTGGTTTGATTTTGTATAGCGGCTAAATCCTGAGAGTATTCAATTCTGGACAAGGTCCCGGTGTTTTTCTGCATTTGCGATTTCCTCGTTAACAAAAATCTTGTTGTGTGATTTACTTTTATTTTCCGCCTTATAATTGTTTTATTATAATTAAAGTGAAGTACACAAACGTTAATTCCTATTTACTTGATAAGTAATCCTATTGTGTTTGGTTAAGTCCGAACCTTTTTATCAAGTAAACATACTTCGTTGTTGTATTGTCTCGATCTCGTATCCATAAACGATCACACGAAGTGTGAACCGATTAGTTGTATTGTCTCGACTCAGTCCGTAGATAATCACTTTCGGAGAAAGGACTTATAGGTAGGATTAGCTTGAGGTATATTTCGGTACCCTCGCCTTTTCATATTGGTCCGGCGGTTTACAGCATGCGGCGTGCAACTCGCCCATTACGAGAAAGTGTCAAGAAAAAGCGGACGGTTAACAACAATAAGAGAGTAGTGGGTGAAAGGGTGAACGGTCTTCCCTCATAATGGAAACGTGATGATCACCACCTTTCGCACAACCACTTCTCCACTGCTTAACAGCCTCCACTTCCTACGAGATCAGGGTGCGCTCAATGACTTTTATAAATAGGTTTTCAACCTATTTCAACAAAAGACACGGGTGTTATCAACACAAGTAGCCAGAAACCATATTCTGATACAAGTCATAAAACAACCACACCTTCATAATTCAACATTCTGGTCTCAAACACCTTCTTCGCTTCCCTCCCTAAGATCAACCCTTCTCCTTCACTTTGTGACCGAATTGAATCTGGAACATCCATTTCTTGGTTTAGGCCAGAGTTTTACAGATTGATCTCTCGAATCTAAAAGTACTCCTGTACAGTACATTTGTTTAGGGTTTGAATTCGTTTCTCATCAACACACCCAAATTTACCATAAACAACAAAATCAATTTTTAACCCAAAACAAGTGTCATAGTATTATTACACAACATCAAAGTTTAATTGTATCACAACTTCAACAACAATACTATGGTGATATTGATAGACGCATTTATGTGTCTAATTTGTCCCCAATGTTTCGTATTGATAGTACTCGTTTTCGTCCTTATTATGGTGTTTTGTGTGTTTGTAGGTATTTTTTGGAAATCAATATTGTTGGAAAATTCGGCTCGAAAAGTTGCTCGGAGCACCTCCGGAGGACACATGTTATGCGGACCCTCATTTCGGTTAAGGGGCACCTCAATTACTAAGGGGCACCTCAGTTGGGCACCTGCTATTCGCACCCCCAGTTTCATTAGGGGGACACCGTCTTCATCGTTTGAATATTGGTTTTGGCGGAAAAAAAATCTCACAGGCTATGGAAGACTGCGGGTGAGATTTAGGGACGTTTTAGAGAGATTCAATCTTGAAACTTCATAGTTCGACTTGTTAGAGCATCATAGGCATGGTATGGTCGTCGGAATTGGTTCAATTTGGGTGGATAATTACTTGGGAGCAATCGGGGTTTAACGGGGTTCTTTGAAAACCCGATCTCTGCTGTTACGGTTTTGGAAGATCTCTAGGAAGATTAAAACTCAAATTAGTTGGATAAGGCACATTACACTCTAACAGATGGTAAGTCCATCGAACCGATAAATTTTGGCCACATCGTCGGAGAGAAGAAATCGGGGAGTTAGGTGTACGGAGGAGATAGTCAAGGGATTACTGGCAAGTTTGGACGTGTCTTTGCACATGTTTGGGTGGATTCTGGTGGCGGAGAAGCGTGAAGAAGTTAAACATGGATAGTATGCACGTAATTGGCTAGCTACGAGATACGTGCAAGAGATTAAAAAGGAAAGAAAAAATATTTTCTTTTTCTCAGAGTGATGTGAGAATCTCGGGGAGTTATTTGTGATTTTGAGGCGATTATCGACTATATATAGAGTTCGAGGAGTTATAAGAGGGGATGGAGAGTTTGGGATAGAATTGGGAGAAGAGAGGAGGAGAGAATCGAGTTGCGAGAGAACTTTTTCTAGCTGCTGCTGCCATTGAAGAACACGAAGAACATAAGACGCACGGCAAACCGTCGTTTATCAACAGTGATAACTACTCACTTACGTGGGTCGTAGTTCTGGGGACAATCTTAAAACTACAGCGACAGCGACACTTGACATTTATCGTTCTTTGTAAAGAGCTAGGTTTGTAACAATTATAACTGTTACAAACCCGGTTTTTATTACTTTTCTCCTTTTCACCATTGTAAACACACCTTTTTGAGCAATGAAAAATCCTTTGAGTGTGTTTTTGCCATGCGGAGCTAGAACCCATCACTGGGACGACGGAGGAAGCTGTTTTGCACCCATGTGGTAATTCTATTTAATTCCTTTATGACTATTTGCACTATTATAATTGATTTATGATTTTCTTGATTATTTGTGAATTCGTTAGATGTCGCATGCTTAGTCTTAGGTACTTTAGATGCGTCATGCTTGTGAGTTACATATAATTCTTTATAAAATCTACCTTGGCAAAGAATTAGAGTCGATGTTTGTTATTTTATGAGCTTTAATTGTCGGAATTAATAGATAAACCGCATGAATGTGAGAATTGGTGGAATCCAGGAGTCCCTTAACCTCTCTTCATCGTGTGACATAAATTGTATATATTCTCTATTTTTATTATTTTTCTTTATTAAATCCTAAAATCGATTTTAACAAGTGCGAGTGAACGACAACCCTTCTTACTGCAACATCATTGAAAATAAACCATCAATTTTTGGCGCCGTGACAGGACTTGTGTATAGATTTGTTTTTAGGTTTTATTTATTATTATTATTATTTTTGTTCTTTTTACGCGTTTTGGTATTTGTTTGCTGATTTGGAGTGGAGCGAAAGAAAAAGAGAAAGTCTTGAAAAGAAAGCGAGCCAAAATAGGAAAGAAAAGAGAGATCCGAATGGAGTGAAGAAGAAAATTTTGTATATAGTATAATTTTTATTTTTTTTTATTTTTTTTTAGAAACTGTAATTAGATAATTATTTTTGTAATTTTTATTTTTGGACTTTTTAATTTTTGGACTTTTGGACATTATTAATTTTAAACCCTAAGGAAGGGTTGATTTAAATATAAACTGCACAGGGAAGGACAGTGATTACGATATCACCTCGGCCCCTCGGGTTCGTACATGACATAGGAGTTGTGGCCCGGGTCGACCTCAATAGTTCATCCCCGTCTGGGGCGGGAGGTATGTTTCGAAACACTCTCGAATCCCACGTAAGCGATTCTTGTCTTCCTTCGTGTGAATATATGTCGAGGAGGCGAATCCATTTGCTTTAATTTCCTAGTAAAGGGCAAGGACTGGCCATACAAGATAAGAGTTCGGATTTCATCACCGTTCTCTTCTTGCCCGCCTTAGGAAAACGAAACCAAACACGAACCTAAGCCTAAGTCATTCGAAAAATATTGGTTACTCTTTTAAGCATACTTTGAAGTTCATGATGGTTTCTGTGAGTTGAATGCGTGACTTCGCCGCCTTGTGATGCGGTGAGGCCTTGGGTATCAAAGTTCCACGCAGAGCTTCCTCGCCTCTATTCAACTTACTTAAACTCGGATTGATTCCACAGGGGTTTGCTTAAATTGTGGCAATTCCCTTTCGAAGGATTAGAAAGCTGGTCTAGAAACAATCTAAGTGGAGCCATCATGCTTTTTGTTTGCTAGAAATCAGTAGGTTTATTGTGGTCAAGTCAGCCTTGTTTGTGTTTGTGTAGAATTCCCTTGCGGTTAGGATGTCAAACTGGTATTACAATAAACATCACATTAATGAATATGAATATCCAACTGAACAATATGAACATCACTTTTTTTATGACCATAGTGTGAATAGTGGTTGGGAACGCCAAACTTTTGAAGGTTATGGCCCATATCATGGTGATCCCAATTACTATCCCACGACAACCGTCAAATGACGAGCAAAATTCCTCTCTACTAGAGTCAACACGTAAGTTAGCTGAGTCGACACGTAAGTTCGCAGAAATGAATAACTTAGTTATGGACGAAAGCAATGCAACGAATGAATTTTTTTCCTAGATTCAATAAGTAAGTCATGTGAGTCGAGTCACGATACAATAAGGAAATTATGTGAGTCGAGTCACGATACCATAATGAAGTCATATGAGTCGATTCGAAAGCTTTTGTTAGAGGCCCAGAACGGAACTGCTCGAGATAATCTTAGTGTTTCCAATACTACCCTGAAAATGAGGATAGTTATTTACATAATCAAGATGACGAGGATAAAATTGGATGAACACTAATTGTTGATATTTGAAATAAGTAGGCATAGTGATCAATTTGTTACTCCAATTGAGCTTAATAATGATAATTTTCAGTTCAAATTATTTTAATATGATTATTCAAAAGGATGAGGATTTGAATAGAGATATAGTGTATTTCCTTTTGATTGAAGAATTTGAAATAAGTAGCGATTTAGAAACAATAGTGATCAGTAGAGATGTGTGTGAGGAATTTGTTAGAAGAATCAATTGACCCAATTGAGCAAATATAATTAATAATGATAATAGCAAGGGCAAGAAAGGATATCTAGTTCAAATCCAAATAATTTTAATAATTATAAGCAAAACAAATCAAATCCTATTCAAAAGGATGAGGATTTGAATAGAGATATCTCCTCATGTCATCAACAAACACATTAAAAGATTTAGACTAAAGGAACAACCTAATAAAAGCACTAATCAAGTTTAATTCCCTTTTGATTAGGCCAATGAAGCCAATGATGGTCTAGAGGATGAAAGCAAAATTATTCGCGACTGACTAACAAGCATTCAAATCATGTAACAATATTCAGAATCATAAACGATAATATGAGAAAAAACTAATTTATTGAATTAAAACCCATATTTGGAAATCCAACTTATTCCATAACCAATAATAAAACTCTATATGGAGTTCATAACAAGAAGAAAGAGAAAAGAGTTAGAACAAAGTAAAGGCAAAGAATAGAATATAATAAGATAAAGATAGATGTTTTGAGAAAAGTCTTTTTTTATGGCTCCACTCCTTCAAAATTAGGTTTGTCTTGAAGTCCATTAATTAGAAGATTAGTGAGAGAAATGAGAATTTATGATTTGAAGAAAAGAAACAAATCAAACTGGAGATCATTGAGTCGTGGTGATTGGGATTAGTTGCCGTGCATGACCTAGCTTCAAAAAACGGCTATCATAAAAGGCACCATTCATTCCTCGCGAAACCAACCTTCTTTCAAAAATCTATCACTAATCCCACCAAACCACAATCCAAAGCCATCACTAAATTGAATTGCAATATCATCTCGAGAAGTTCAAAGCTCAAGTTCACCTTGCATTTTTTAGCTTACATTCCATTCCGCAACCAAACCAAGTGCACTAAACACACTCTTGAGCTCAATTGAGGATGTATTAACATCCCGAACTTCGTGTTTAGCAGCTCAACCCAACAGCAATACCCGCTGCAAACACAAAGCCAGGACAACCATCCATTCTTCTTCATCGCCATACCGCAAATGTTTGCTACCAGACGCAGAGTGGCCCAACAATGAGCAACACCGATTCTGACTCTTTCCAAAATGTTCCAACTCCAGGCCTTTGCTCTGAGTTCTTGCAAGAAGTGTTGATTCCTTTTCATCTCGAGTTCAAGATTTCCTCTCCATCGGTCTTCATTTTGAAATCTCTAATTTCTCGTGTCACCACCATAAGCAACGGATCCATCAATTGACTTCGTTTTATTCACAAGAAAAATAGCAAAGAAAGCGTAATCGAATAGTAAATTAGTTTTAGACACCTATCGATTCCCCACACACTTAGACTTTGCAGTCCCTTGAGCAAATCAAACAAAACAATAAAATACAACAATCGAGGCTACGGTCCTTTTTAGCATAAATAACAAATGCCTACAAAACCTATATTCCAAACTCCGTCTATTTGTGACAAATCAATGAATGAATCCAAAATGACTACGGGAGGAGGTACCTTGCAAACACATATATTAGTAAATAAACTCTAATTAGATAAATTTTTTTTTCTTTCTTGTTCAATTTTTTTCTTTTTCCATCAAAAAGCACAATTTTTTTCTTGGTTTTTCTATGTTTTAAAAGGCATAAATAAACTATACAAACATATAAATGCTCCCCACTTAAACTTCACATTGTCCTCAAGAAAAGTTCTGAATTCTGACATAACAGCAGATAAAACGCAAAAACTGTGCAAATTGGTAAGTAATTTGGAAAAACTCCATTTCACAAAAGTTGTTAACCTACGTGTTTTCTACACAATGTCAAAATTTCACAGTGTTTTGACAAGTCTGAAATTTTCTGACGAAAAAGGGTCATAATTCTCTTCTAAGATAGTTCCGGACTCAATGAAATTAAACATGGGGATGCAAATATGATATGAAAACAGTAAAAATAAATGAAACAAAAATAAAATCAAAAGGATAAGAGATACAAAAGTGGGTTGCCTCCAACTTGTTTTAAAGTCGACGACCCGACTTAGCTTCTTGTAAGATTCATTCCCCATACACCAATAATCGGAGTTGGGGATCCACCCATAGCACCTGTTTTCAAAAAACTAGCTTACAAATATTAGTAATGTAGCTATCGATAAAAGTTTCCCTCACACTTATTCTTGTCCACATGGAAGTGTATAAAGAATATATTGGTACTTTCCATGGTTTCAATGGAGGAATCGATAAACAAAATCATTCAATAAAACACATTATTCAAACCAATAAGAGGTAAAGGAGAAGAATCAATATGCAAAGGGTTAGACAAACCTTGCACAATCTCTTTATTACGGAATCCTCTTCATGAAAAACTCAAGGATCATGGTCCTCTATCAAACTTGCAACCATTCTTGATGCCCTAACCAAAATTCGACATGAAATTTGCAAGCTCAATTGGGCATAGTCAAAACGGTCTCATTCCCAACATATCTTTGTTGTAAGGCACATACTCTTTTGATCCAAATTTTATCATAAGAAACTTTTTTCGAAAATGCATCATCCTCAAGCTCCACCCTTTGAAATGATCATTATTAAGATCAATGCTCCACACAAGTTCGACAACAATCTTGATCCCAAAAAGACTCCTCGGAGATGTCACCATGAGTTGTTTCAAGCAATATATCATAATCACCATCACTATCATAGTCAACATAAGATTGTTCCTCACAGTGTTACTTAAGAACTCATCCTTTTGAATAGGTGAATGATTATATGCTTCACACAATTATCAACACAAGTGCCCCGCGCGATTGGCCTTTTCAACATTAGCATCAATCAAATATTCATCACAAACCATATGCACATTAGAATTATCCATATCTTCCTTTGTATTGATCAATTAGCAAAACCTTCACGGGGTTCTTGGAGTTTTTGTAGTCTCTTTTGCTTTTGAAATTCCTCGTAAAAGAAACTTTATCTCCTCCCATCCTTGTTGTTGTTCCCCGCCATAAGGTTGTTGAGGAAAACCATAAGTTCCATGGAATATTGGTCATAACCAATGAATTGGTTTTGATTATATCCATCTATTGTTGAGGTTGAAATCAGTATTCATTTAGAAATTCAAATAATCTCAAATAAGGTTAAAAACTCCGACACCCGCGCCAAAAAATGAATAGACCAGGTAGTTTTGTGATTTTTATAATAAACTAAATAAAAAGCAAATAAGAAATAAGCAAACAAAATCAAATCAAGGATAAGAAAGTATTGGTTAAAGATTTTCATTCACAAACATGTTTTCAACAAAATAACTAGAATTGATATTTTAATCTCAACTTATATCAAAGACCTAGAATACCTTGACAAAGTATATCATAAAATCTTTTCATCAACAAACACATTAAAAGATGCGAATATGAATTCTACCTTATGTAAAAGCACTAATCAAGTTTAATTCCCTAGATGCATTAGGTGAACAGGCCAATCAAAGCAATGAAGCACTAATCGATTTAACAAAGGTTATGATATATGATCATAAGAATATATCATACAAACTATAATCATATTTATGCTACTTGCAATCTAATTATCAGTATAATAACCCTAATCTAGCAATAAAGATGAAAGCAAAATCAATCGATTCGATTGAATTAACAAGCATTCAAATCATGTAACAATATTCATGGTGAATCATAAGCGATAATATGAGAGAAACTAGAATTCAAATCCCAACTTATTCCATAATTTAATAAAATAATTCATGGAGTTCATAACAAGAAGAAAGAGAAAAGACTTCATGTTTGTAAACCCTAGAACAAAGTAAAGGCAAAAAGAATAGAATATAATAAGATAAAAGATGATGTTTTGAGAAAAGCTCCACTCCTTCCAAAATTATAAAGTCCATTAATTAGATGACCTTAGGCATAATTCAATTCCATAAACTCCTTAAATCCATTTCTCATCTTCGTGTTTAGCGACCAACCCAACAACAATACCCAGCGCAAAACACAACCGGACAACCATCCCATTCTTCGGATTGCCAACATGATGATGGCCCAACATAGTGTTGATGTTCAAAGAATGCTTGAGTTCTTGCATTCTTTCTCATCCTAAAGTATACTAACACCACACCACCCATAATTCTTATCACTTCTTTGTATAGTTCGGTGCACCATAGTCCATCCACCATCCGTGTCGCACCTAACATTCATCTACCCATTGTTCACTAAAGTCCAATTCCAACTCTACCAAAGACCCAAGACTATTCTGCTCAGAAATAGAGATCACGTATCCATCATCTTCTTCTCTTATTCGAGCGAGATTCACCTCCCTTCATAACTTAAAGCATCGATTCAATGCCTCTTCAAGTGAAATTTCCTTAAAATCATCCTGACTCAAAACCCTAGTTCTTTTCAAACGAGATGCCAATGATCACCTTCTTGGTCTAGATTACCACCAAGGTAATTCCTCGATCAGATGATTTCTTCTTCAAACTAGCGATCTTCAAGTTATTAGTCTTTCTCTTCTATCAATTTCTCACGGACTTGGTAGTTTCTTCCAATCAACTCTGACTGGGCTCCGGATAGTGTTAAGCCTCGAATGACAATTTCGCCCTTTGCTCAATTTGGGTGATTTCCGCTTCTTTTCTCCGTGCGACTGTAACTACAAAACTCAAAACATGCGTAAAGTACATTTCACAAGAAAATTCTTTTCGAATAGTAAATTAGATGAGGAAGTTGTGACTAGTCTTTTTAAAGACAGAAAACTCTAAGTTTGGGGGTGATTATCATTCTCCGCGTGCCTTAACTCTTAGAAAGGTCCCTAACTTGGGACTTGACATATGTGCCTCAACCATTTTAAAATATTATCTTCATACACTTTCTCCTAAACCTAGTTGTGTCCATAAAGAAGTTCAGTTGTTAAGAACCCATCCTCTGGTTGATGTGGTTAACCCAGGCTATGATACCACGATTGATTTTGTTTTCCCACCAAATATTTTTCAACCAATTGTGGGAACGTATAAGTTTCAGATGTGTCAATTATTAAGTTTTAAGGCTAAGCCTAATTACTTTAGGAGATTAGGGTCGACACATTTGCTAAAGAATGACCACTATTGTGGTCAACTGTGTGAGTCAAGTCGATTGACTTAGAGGATCCCCAGTTATTCGGAGTTATTTTTATGTGCTTCTAAGTTCTTAGTTGAGTATTTCGGACTCTAGAACCCGATCTTCAGGATCCTTCCTTTGAGGAAATCCGGCTGATGAAAACTTTTATCTAGACCCTTTTATAGAGCACGAACACAGAACCACAACTAGATGTAGTTGTCTTAAACAAAAAAAAATAGATAAGGGTGTGTTGGATATCTTCACAGTGCATTGCGGTTTCTGTTCTTGTGGTTAGCACTTTTTGATCAGATGACCCTTGATTATTCCATTTGTTGTTATATGATTCTTCGAGGTGACTAATCCTTTCCAATGTCACAGTGAAGACTTTAAACTTAGCACTTCTTGGGAGGTAACCCATGCTCTTTGCAACACGGTAATATTTTCCTTAACTCTTTTCTTCAAGTGGTATGATTTCTCATTGTTCATGCTTTTAATTTCATCTTTAGAACATTGAGGACAATGTTAGATTTAAGTTTGGGGGTATGACAGAAACTTTTTAGTTGCAATAAATAAACTCCAGAGACTAGAAATTTATGCTTATTAAGGTTGGCACTAACTAATCTAAGTGGATGGGAACATCTTGGTTGTAGGAGTTGAGGAACCAATCTAATTAGATGGAAACATCAAGAAGAGTTTATTCATAAAAGCACAAAGCTCAGGTGTTAGAAAAGAAAACATGGTAGTTTCGCCATATCCTCGTGATGGAAACATCGAAAGAATCCTGATCACTTTTTTTTTTTTTTTTTACCATTGCTAGGGTGAAATATAGTGGCCGAGACACCAAAAAAAAAAAAAAAAAAAAAAAAAAAAAAAAAACAGACCACTAGACCAACCGGAATAAATACAATAAAGTCGACCACTGGTACCCTTGTATATGCCAGCTGAGTTGACCTAGAGTTAGGATTATCGACCACTTGGTTCCCTTGTATATGCCCGGTGTGTTGATATTAGTTGAACCGTATCTCGGTCCATTAGGATAGGTTCACCTTAGTCGACATCATCCACGTTTTTCTCTACATCCATCTTCTTAATCTATCCATGTGATTGGTTGACTCCGGTTTATGATGTCCGAAACTATCGAGTAGAGCTCTGTCACTTTATATAAATTTTAGTATGCTTGAGTGCAAACTCGTGTACGACAATTGGAATTTCGCATCAAGGTACTTCCTCCCGTAGTCAATAAGTATGCCAACCAAGGAAATTCTTTAGTGCCTTCCAAGGTTACGCATAGGTAGCTAGGGTTTGGAGTAATGGTTTTGTGGGTACACCTGCGGTAAACCCTCCGGAGACAACACTCATACTAGGGCCACCTAGTTGTTTAACGGCTTCTTTGCACGTGCTTAGTGTAGTCATTTTATTTTTATTTATTAGTTTTCTCGAGGACTAGCAAATAATAAGTTTGAGGGTATTTGATAGACGCATTTATGTGTCTAATTTGTCCCCAATATTTCGTATTGATGGTACTCGTTTCGTCCTTATTATGGTGTTTTGTGTGTTTGTAGGTATTTTTGGAAATCAATATTGTTGGAAAATTCGGCTCGAAAAGTTGCTCGGAGCACCTCCGGAGGACACATATTATGTGGACTCTCATTTCGGTTAAGGGGAACCTCAGTTGGGCACCTGCTATTCGCACCCCCAGTTTTGTTAGGGGGACACCATCTTCATCGTTTGAATATTGGTTTTGGCGGGGAAAAAATCTCACAGGCTATGACAGACTCTGGTTCGAGATTTAGGGACGTTTTAGAGAGATTCAATCGCTGAAACTTCATAGTTCGACTTGTTAGAGCATCATAGGCATGGTATGGTCGTCGAAATTGGTTCAATTTGGCTGGATAATTACTTGGGAGCAATCAGGGTTCAACAGGGTTCTTTGAAAACCCGATATTGCTGTTCTGGTTTTGGAAGATCTCTAGGAAGATTAAAACTCTGAAATTAGTTGGATAAGGCCTGTTACACTCTAACAGGACTGGTAAGTCCATCAGAACCGATAAATTTTGGCCACATCGTCGGAGAGAAGAAATCAGGGAGTTCGTGTACGGAGGAGATAGTCAAGGGATTACAACAAGGTTGGACGGGTGCTTCACATGTTTAGGTGGATTCTGGTCGCTGGAGAAGTGTGAAAAAGTTAAACATGGATAGTATGCACGTAATTGACTGCTGCAGATACGTGCAAGAGATTAAAAAGGAAAGAAAAAATATTTTCTTTACTGCCGAGTGATGACAGAATCTCGGGGAGTTATTACTGTGGTTTTGAGGCGTTGTCGACTATATATAGAGTTCTGAGGAGTTATAGGAGGGGGATTGAGAGTTTGGGATAGAATTGGGAGAAGACAGAGGAGAGAATCGAGTTGCAGAGAACTTTTCTGCTGCTGCTGCCATTGAAGAACACGAAGAACATAAGACGCACGGCAAACCATCGTTTATCAACAGTGATAACGACTCACTTACGTGGGTCGTAGTTCTGGGGACATTCTTAAAACTACAGCGACAGCGACACTTGACATTTATCGTTCTTTGTAAGAGCTAGGTTTGTAACAATTATAACTGTTACAAACCCGGTTTTTATTACTTTTCTCCTTTTCACCATTGTAAACACACCTTTTTGAGCAATGAAAAAATCCTTTGAGTGTGTTTTTACCATGCGGAGCTAGAACCCATCACTTAGGGACGATGGAGGAAGTTGTTTTGCACCCATGTGGTAATTCTATTTAATTCCTTTATGACTATTTTCACTATTATAATTGATTTATGATTTTTCTTGATTATTTGTGAATTCGTTAGATGTCGCATGCTTAGTCTTAGGTACTTTAGATGCGTCATGCTTGTGAGTTACATATAATTCTTTATAAAATCTACCTTGGCAAAGAATTAGAGTCGATGTTTGTTATTTTATGAGCTTTAATTGTCCGGAATTAATAGATGAACCGCATGAATGTGAGAATTGGTGGAATCCCGAGTCCCAGTACCTCTCTTCATCTTGTGACATAAATTGTATATATTCTCTATTTTTATTATTTTTCTTTATTAAATCCTAAAATCGATTTCAACAAGTCCGAGTGAACGACAACCCTTCTTACTACAACATCATTGAAAATAAACCATCTCACATGAAAACTACTCCCCCTTACATAATGATCCGAAACCATATGTATTTGTAGTGTGAACTACACATTAATTCTCCCCCTTTTTGTCAATAAAATTTGTAAAGGTACGAAAACTAGTGGGATCCTGATGATATTTCCATAGAGACACTTCATGACCAAAATAAAGCACATATCAACTTTTTTAGATGCAATCATATAGTCGAAACTAAATGCATTCATCAAGGAGTTTATAAATATACAAGATAACCCCTATAATATTCCACAAACGCACTCCCCAAAAATATTTGGCAATTAAGCACAATTTCAATTAAGAACTCTCTCCCATAATATGTCATTCCCGAAGGAACAACAAGAGCGACCTTACTTTCACAAGAAAATAAGGATTTTTTTGGACATTTACAAATCACATAAGAATATGAATTTGTATCCAAAAATCTCAATTAAATTAACCACAAGAGAAACTATGATTAATTTAATCGGAAATGCTCACATAAGAGAACTTACGGAGCCGCACAGTATTCACATAAAAAATATGGATTAGGGAAGATCAATACTACAGAATACACAAAGATTCATTCTATTTCTCATAACCATTTGCACAATGACATATAATAGACTTAATCTTTGTAGACAAAAGCTCTTCCTATCTTTCATCAATATTTTCATAATGACATAAGAGGCTTATCTTTTGTTTGTCAAAATTTCATTCAATCTTTTATCAATACTTGCATATCAACATATGAAAGACTTAAATTTTGACCATGTATGGTACAATCATAGTTCATGGACGCAAACACACATATCCCATAACAAGTTGCAATATACAAAACCATAAAAATTAATACTGCAAAATCATCTTCCAAGTAAACTTTAGAATTTAAACAAATAAATCTAAAAACATTGCAAGATGAAAACGTTGGACATATCTATGTGTTCTCACAATAATGGCTATTCCAAACCCTAGTTATCCTTCTTAAAAAAAAATACAAGAATAAATTCTCATAAGAAGTTTTCCTAGACAAAATCAAAACAGACTTTAAAACCAAAAACTGATAAAGTACGAAAAAATAATCATCATCGAAAACCATAAGAGTGGGTTGAATCTTATCCATGTCATCCTTGATTTCTGGAAACTTAGTAGCAATCACAAGTAAATGTTCTTGCACACACCTTACCTTGGCACTAATCTTATCAACACCTTTAAGAATTTGATGAAGAAGATTCATGGAGGAAGTATCACATGAGCCATCAAGGTTGTCACATATTTGTCTCTTGCAAGCATTCTCCTTCATACGCTTGAAAGTACATGGACGAACAAGCTTGGGAGTTCCAATGAGTTTCCAATCGGAGCAATGGAGAAGGTGCGAAAAATTTTCTCAATCAAGCATGGATAGCCTAACTTCTTGTTGGGAGATGTCATTGACAACATTTGATAAATGATAAACCCACAAATATCAAGACTTTGTGTTTCCAACTCAAGGAAATAGACCAACTCTGCAAACTCACGACTCCAACGAGAATTCTCAATCGTGGAGGGACAAAGGTTAGATATACTATGTTTTACAAAGGACATCAAAGGAAGACTAAGATTATTGGTAGGAAATTTTCCCATATTCCAATCAACACTTTTACCACAGACACCAATAGAAATGGTTTCATAAGAAGGTCTTTCATGACTAGGTCTTGGTAGGCGAAAACCCCCAAGGGGAATTTTGGTAATCCTTGAAATCAACTCTCTATTTACATGAATACTTTGTCTATTTATCATGGTCTTGAATTCCATGTCATCACAATTAACATCATAGATTTTAGCATAGAAGATTCTTGTAAGAGTGTCAAAACCTTCACCAAGACCATCAAATATATTACCAAGATTGAATTTTTCAAAACAAATCAAATCCTCTTTATGCCCACTAGTAAAATCCAACTTCTTTTCTAGAATAAACCCATTAGAAGAAATTCTTTCAAAAACCTTTCCACAAGAATCGTTGACAAATCTAATTCTAATGAAATTTTGATATATTGGTAAATTCATGCCAGAAGAAGAAGAACCCAAGGTTTTTGAAACCTTGAAATTCTTCATGAGATCTTAAGCAACAAGAGATTAGTGGAAGAGCTGACTTACTTGATATGTTTCTTAAAAACCCATTTACACCTTTTGACCTTCAAGAAGGATTAATGGAGAAAACACACAAACCCTAAAAACGTTCACGAACGCAGACAAGATGGGAGGAAGAAGAAGGTACGCGTACGCTCCTTTTAATTACCCAATAGTGGGCTCGGACCCGTTTCGAACCGCGACCCACAAAAGGAATGTGGGATTTCTTAGGTGATCAAACACCAAGGTTATGCAACTCGCGAAGGCACACAAACGTGTGAAACGACAGTGCAGCTAGAAAACAAAAAAAAAACTTAACCAAGGTACAAACAAATCAAACCGTTTCTTGCCCCATTTCAAGATATATAAAAATGGTGTAATGCCAACAAGTTACCAAGTGGCGAGATCTGCAGAGAGATCCTCGTGCACCATTTCCGGTTGATATTTGTGAACAGTACCATTGATATAATCATACTAATGATGATAATCAGGGTTAGCAGAGCTTTCTAACTTCCTTTTCATATGACCAGAAAGAAGATTTTTCCGATGTCTTACACCTGTGACAACAACACGAGAACCCGTTTTATTGGAACCACTTGTGTTGACAAAGTGTTTAGTTCGCACATCATGTTAACATGATTTTACATGTACCGAACTTTTATCGGATCGATTCTTATTCTTAACCGAGTTAAGCTTTTCTAAGAATCTAAAAACGTTTTCCAATGCTCTAAATAGATCTTTGTCAATTGATCCGTCACGATAGTATTCCTCAAAAATATTAAGAGCTAATCTAGTGAGATTCCATATCTTTGAGCATAAAGAACATTTTCTCAATCTTCCTTTCTTTTTAATTTTTCCTTTAGATTGTTTCTCATCATCTAACATTTCCAAAGTCTTAGATGGAATGAGACTATCATGAGAAACCAGAGGTCTGGTCCATAATAATCTCTGAATAATCTTTAAGGAGTTCTAGCGTGCATGCGTTACAGATGCCGAGAGCAAGTTTCCCAAAGAAATTTCCCATAAGGGCAAACTTTAAGGATCAGTCAAACACAAACTTATTAGGTTTATAGTGTTTGCCTGCTTTGATACAATTTGAAAAAGTTGGGGGTACAACAACCTCACCCAATATTTCGCTTATCAATCTGTATGGACTAACTCCAATATACTTTCAAGAGAATCAACTAGACAATCATACTCAATCTTAAGAAAAGTATATCAAAGAGTTATATCTCAATCTCTCAATTCAATCCGCAATCAATCAAATAATAATTTGCGAGTCCGATTGAATATAAGAGAGATAACTTGAACGGTACCAAAGACCACTATTCAAGGATCAATCAATTTCAATTAACAACCAAAGGTTGGATTTACCAATTGATCGATTCAACGCACAACCTTTGATATTTCAATTATATAACAAAATATATAATGCAGAAAAGAAATAACATAGACACCAGAAGTTTTGTTAACGAGGATACCGCAAATGCAGAAAAATCCCGGGACCTAGTCCATATTGAACACCACACTGTATTAAGCCGCTACAGATACTAGACTACTACAACCTAACTTGAGTCCTGGACTTTAGTTGAACCCCAATCAATATCACATTAATCCAAGGTACAGTTGCGCTCCTTACGTCTCTGACCCCAGTAGGATACTACGCACTTGATTCGCTTAGCTGATCTCACCCACAACTAAGAGTTGCTATGACCCAAAGTAGAAGACTTTAATAAACAAATTTGTCTCACACAGAAAAGTCTATAAGAAGAGATAAATCTGTCTCCCGCAGAAATACCTACGAGTTTTGTTCTATCTTTTGATAAATCAATGTGAACATGAACCAATTGATATACCAGACTTATATTCCCAAAGAACAACATAGAAATATCATCACCTCATAATAATCTTAATCGACTAGCGAAACAAGATATTGTGGAATCACAAACGATGAGACGAAGGTGTTTGCAACTACTTTACTATCTTTCCTATCGGAGATATAATCTCAAACCAATCTTACGATTGCACTCAAATACGATAGAAACAACAAGATCAGATCACGCAAATACAGAGAAAATAGTTGGGTCTGGCTTCAACAATCCCAATGAATTCTTTATGTCGTTGCTAGAGTTCTAAAAACCTTTTATATATTCTCCAAATTAGGATTTTGCAATCTAGAGTTCTCTTTTATATATTCTCCAAATTAGGTTTTGCAATCTAAGTTACCTTGGTAACAAAGCATTCAATATTCACCGTTAGATGAAAACCTGATTAAATTCAAGCTAATATCTTTCAATCGTTAGATCGAACTTAGCTTGTTATACACAAATTAACTATAACTTCATTTAGGTTTGAGTAATTGTGCCTAAACATGTACACTTAGTTAGTTCAACAATAGTTAACCAATGGTTATCCATATGAGCACTTTCATATCAACCTTATTCATCTTCACCATAACTAGTTCAAATGACTCAAATGAACTAGTTATGGAGTTGTTCAATTACTTAGATCTCATAGAAGTATACAAGACACAATCGAAGAAAAATCGGTTTTGATTCACTCTAATCGATTCATGAACATTATAGCCACGGTTTGCAAATATTGCATTCCTTATTATATAAATGTTTTAGTTCAAGAATAACCGATTTTAGCAAGTAATTAACCTACCTAAGTATGCGAACAGGTACGCGTACTTAAGTAACCGGATTGAGTTTGTTTCTCACTTCCAAAATCCATCAGAAATTCACGGACGTAAATTTTCCGCCAGTACGCGTACGGGTGCGCATACTCTCCCAGATTTCTAACAACCGCCAGTATGCGTACGGGTACGCATACTTTGGGTTTCCGGTTTTGGATTTACACACAAATGTGAGAACACACTATGTTTATATCCAAAAATGGTTACATGTTCTAAAATCTCATTTCAATCATTGAAACTTTTTTTATAGGATGTTATATAGTTGTTATTCACAAACTATTTTTCACCAAAGCGATTTTCAAGTTATTGAAATAATCAACATGACTTTCGTCACGAGTAAAGATGAACCTGGCCAAAGCGAAAGATTACTAACACATATATCGAGAAATAGATAAGCGAGATAAACTCAACTCGAAATAGAAAATGTGTATAATCGAAGTATATATAGCAATAGGACTTTTGTCTCAAGATATGAGATAGAATAGATAGACTTTTGAGTGATAGATAAGTTCAAGTCTCCACTTACCTTTTTGTCGATGAAGTTCCACCAGTTCCTTGAGTAGTTCTTCGTCTTTGTATGATGAACGTCTAGAGCTCAACTACACTGACTATCCTAGTCCGAGACTTAGCTCTAAGTAAACTAGAAATCAAGACTTATAGTTTTGGAAACTAAACTTGACAAACAAGCTTCAGATAAAAACGCTTGCGAGTTCGACCAAGCAGTGCTCTAACATTTAGTTACTTGATTATGTGTGAGATATATGTGTGATTAATCCTATGAAACTATGGATTATTACATTGGTTTAAGGAAGTAGATGTACAAACTTGTTTCCTAATCGAAAGGGAAATCAATAAGTGTGTCGGTCCGATTTTTCATTGAAGAATATTTGGATGACCAATGAAATCTGACAAGGTAGAACCAATCTTAACTTATGTAGAGAATCAAGGTAGAACCGGACATATATTGTATTGTGTGACAAGGTCTAGCCGATACTAACTAGTATTGGGAGACAAGGTAGAACTAGTCATAACATATATCTAGTGACACATATAAACTGTTTGCACGGAAGGAGTACAATTATGATATTGTCTCTACACCTTGGGTTCGTACACTGACACATGAGTCGGTGGCCCGAGGCGACTTCAATGGTCATCACCCATATGGAACGAAAGGTAAGATTCTAAACACCCGTGAATCCCCTGCCAACAGGTTTACTAAATTACTTCGTATGCATATATGTTGAGGACTGAATACATAATTTAAATAAGGTAAAGGCCACATCATACAAGATAAGGGTTCAGGTTTCATATCCGTTATCTTCTTTCCCTCCTTAGGAAAACGTTCCCAACGCAAACCCAAGCTTAAAATTTTGACTAGAACAAGACCGATAAGGTACAAGATTATAAGAAAGTCGTTCAAAAGGATTATATTGGCTATTTTTTAGCCTAACTCGAAGTTCAGGATGATTATTGTAAGTTTAAAGCGCCGCCTTGTAACCCGAGGAAACGTTTTCCAAAGAGGTGGGGGTATCAAAGCTCCTTGAGCTTCTCCTACTTCTATTTGATTTACTTTAATTCAGAACGTTCTAGAGAGGTTTTATTAAACTATACCTAGTTTCCTTTCAAAAGATTAGAAGTTGGTTTAGAAACAATCTAAGTGGATACATCATGCTTTTGGTCTGCTAGAAATCAGTAGGTTTGATTTGTTTTAGTCTTCCTTGTTTGTGATTGCTTAGAAACCCCTTCCGATTTAGGAAATTTTTATCGTATGCCACAACATAAAAGAGATGCTCTAGGTTTGTTTATCAATGAGAAACCTAAAACTTATATTTTAGAAAACAAGGACCTCGAATACCTTAATCTAGAGAGACATGTTTTTGGAAAATCCATTTGTGAACGTCTGTCTCTTAGTGAGAAAAATACTCAAACTATGAACTGAAACCTAGGACCATATAGATGCTCCCAGTATTTTACAAGAAGGAAAATGAAAGCCCCTATTTCCATATTAGGGATTTTGAGAAAATTTGTAGTACTCTAGGAATTATAGACCTAGATGACGAAGCATTGAAACTTAGGTTATTTCCTTTTTCCTTGAGAGACAAAGCCAAATCTCGGTTATATAGTTTGACTTCTGATTCAGTTATATATGAACAACTTACATCTGACTTTTTTAATAAGTTTTTCCCTGGGCACAAAACAACATCTATTAGGTAGCAAATTTGCACATTTGCTCAATAAAAGGGAGAATTTTTATATAGGTATTTTAAACTGCTCCGCCAAACTTCATATTCATATGGTTCAAATATTAATTTTAGACAATTATAGCTCAAATAATAAAAATATGAACTTTGATTCTTTGCCAAAAGTAGATTTTTAAAAGCAATGACTGTAAATCAAAAGCATGAGATATCAAAACACTTAAGCTAAGCATGACCCATCAATTGAAATCACAACCATTCAATAAAAATCATAAAACGATTAATAATTAATACAAAAGTCATAAAAGAATTAAATATAATTACCACATGCATGAAATATGGCCTCCTCCCAATGTTGGAGTTTCGCTCCTCATGTCGAAAACACGTTCAAAAGATTTTTCCATTGCTAAAAAAATGTTTACAATGAAGAAAAGAAAGAAAAATAATAAAGCATCCCAATTGCAACGCTTAAAAGAGTTGCAAGCTGACTGTTACAATGAAAAGAACAAATAAGACTGTTGCATAAACGACTGTCTTGTGTGTCGTTTATATCTCATGGCCGATTGTTGTGAGTCCAAAGTTCTTAGTGTTCTTCTCCTTCCTGCAGCAGCATAAACTTTCTCTGCATCTTGATTCTTCTTCTTCGTGGCCTCTGCTAGCTTCCCAAACTCTCGATATCTCTTTCTAGGACTCTAACCACCCTTTTATACACCGACAGAATCTCCAAGAAATCTCTGGCTTTTCCCTGAATTCTTTCATACTCTTTCCAAAGTAGATAAAGTCAAATTTATGAGGGATTATATCCTCTCAATTCTTCATGTAACTTCCGTGTATAACTCTGAAATCTCGAAACTCTCCAACCTCCTTGTTTTATCTCCTCCCCGGTGATCTAGACAATTTTAGACGATTCAAAAGACCATACCATCTCTATTTATCGCTAACATATCCAGCCCAATCGAAATCTGGGCTTGAATCTCTCTTGAACCTGCCTAAAATCAATCCAAAAAATCTTCCAGACGCTGCAACATTTTCTTGCCAAATTTAATTTTCAAAAGGTAGGGGATGGAGTGTCCCTATTTGTGATTGGTCTCCCTTTTGCAATCAGGGGCACAAATAACAATTCTTGGGGTGTGAATAGCAACTTGTGGGGTACAAAAAGTAATTTTGGGATGTAGATAATAAAACTTCTGGGTGCCTTTATCAACTCCTTCAGGTACCTTTAACACATTTTCAGGGTGCTTTTAGTAATTTTCTCCGGTACCAGTTTTCGAATCAATTTTTGCGCAAAAAATTATTTCTCCAAAAATACCTACAAAGACATAAAATACCAAAATAAGCATAAAAATGGGTACTAACACTATAGAGACTCGAGATTAAAAATAGACACATAAATGTGTTTATCATTGAATGTCTGAAACATAGAGTATTAATCCTTTATACTTGGCCGACTAGTTCATTTGAATTAAGAACAAGTCGACCAAAATTGAGCGGTCCAATATAAACATGAACTTCCACATTAAATCAATCATAATTAGGTTTAATTTTTTTTGGGGATTTTGATATTGCTTGAACATTACCAACTTTCTTTGGAGGCATCTTTTGATACACAACCTACCAGTAAGAAGCAAAAATTAAACAACTGATGAGTGAAGGTGGTTGTCGATGGCTATACATGGAGCATAAGAAGGCGGTCTCCTGGTCAGTGTTGGAGATGGAGAAAATAAATATTGATTTATTGTACTTAGGTTTACATGGAGGTAGTCAAATAAGATTTCCATAGATTTTTTATTTGAGTGACTCCTAGAGATTCTCTGAAAATATAGAGATTTCTAGTGATTCTCTGAGAGTGTTGTAGTGAGTCTTTGTGACTTGTAGAGACAAAAAAATGAGATTTAAAAAGAGTCTTTGTGATTTGTAGAGAAATAAAAAAGTATAGTATCTAAATAAAAATTCAAAACATCTACTGATTTTTCTTATTATTCACGTTATAATGTTAATCAAAGTGCCACGAATACATAGTAAAATATGTGTTAATTGTTCAAATAAATCTCACTGTTTTTTTTTTTCTCTACAGATCACCAAGGCTGTTTTCAAATCCTTTTTTTTTTTAATTATTATGCACGTTATAATGTTAATAAAAGTACCATGAATACCTAGTAAAATATGTGTCGTCATCAAAATAAATCTCAATGTTGTCCTATGCCTAAGTTTTTATTCTCTATATTCCATTCATCCCATTCTCTTTTTATTCTCAATGTTGTATACTAGTCAGAATCTTCTCGTTGTAAATGGCCCATTCTTTGGTCATTAGCTCAAACAAAAACAGAGAATTTTTTTTTGGTCATGCTCTCAAAAACAAGTATTCCCCATATTTCCAAGTCTCCCAAAATATCACCTCTTGGGGAGAGATTTGAACCATGCCTATTTTCCAAAAAAAAAGTCTCTTCAAATCTCTGAAAAACACAAATCAATGACTTTCAATTCTTATTCGAATAACAAGAATGTTGGAGTGATTCTTATGAAATCCTAATCCAATAACATGGAGTTTCAGAGAATTTAAATGACTTAAAAAAAGTCTCTAACCAATAACAATAGACATTCTGAGACTCTCTGAAAATCTCTATAGACTAACAGAAGATTTGGAAACTCCCCAGAAGTCATTTGAAATCACATTTGACTAACCCCCTGTTAGTTGGTTGTTTTTGTTGCTGGATGTAAACATAAAGTCAGTAGGTAGGTATATAAAAAACTATATGGATAGCAAATATGATAAATAGGGGTGGCAATAGGAAAAATGTGGGTGGCTAATAGATGAAACCAATGGTTGGATCTTTAAATCCGAGCATCCCTACTCACCATATATTTGCTATATGGTTTGGATCAGTTGCTTTTAATCTGAATCATGCCCTTTAAACCTGTTTTACTATAAAGAAAAATGTCTGAATGGTTAGGATAATGACTCGGATCACTAGGCCTGTCAATGGAAGAATATCCGTCGGATATTTAGAAATCCGATATCCGACAGGTTAAGCACTATCGGATATTCGATATCCGATAATATCCTATAGGATATCAAAATCATATATCAATTCCGATAGGTTAAACTATCGGATATCGAATATTTATCCGACAATATCCGATTCTGACAAAAAAAAATATTATAGTCTGTAAAACATATGCAGATGTGAAATTTAAGTTCTATCTCTCATACATACCATCCAAATTGTCTTCAAAAACAGTTTTAAAACATTACTCTAAGTAGTTATGTCTATAAGTATCTCTTACTCACACACATACATGAAAAGAAACACAAGCAAATGCTATAGAAAGTAAGAAACTTCGAAACACGAAGCATGATAAGTATCTATCACTCTCCTCTCCAGCCTCTGACTCTCTTGAGTCCTTGACTTCATTCGTCTTCGATTTCCAAATTATCCATATCATCTGCATTATAACAAGTCGACATTCAGATAAGATACACAACTACATAAGTAGTAATAATAGGAACTAATAAGAATAACAGATGAAACTATGCACCGAGTTTAAGCAAAAAAAAAAAAAAAAAAAGTTACCTTCACAAATGAAATCTGGCAACCAATCGCTTAAGCACAACAATGCTTCAACAACCTCTGGATCTAATGAAGCTCTGTGTGTTGTAAGCACTCTACCACCTTTGAACATTGATTCGGATGCCACATTTGGTGACTGGATAGCCAAGACATCTCTTGCCATCTTTGCAAGAGTTGGGTACTTAGGTGCATTTAGCTTCCACCAACTCAAGATTTCAAACAAATACTCATCTTTTGGTGAGCCTTTGCTAAGCATTGGTTCTTCTAAATACTGGTCCAACTCAGATTCTGCACCTTAAATTTAATGTTTTCCATCATAAACTCAAAGATATTCGTGGATCACGTACTTCATATGGATTATCTGAATCCATCATACTTGAGCTAGAGACAGAGCTGCGGGCGCCAAAATAGTGTTCATCTGCATTTGAGTTTTGTGAATCATACTCATAAAAAAGAGCTGTTAATTTTGTTTTGAATTTGTTATACTCCACTGCATATCCAGTTCCTTACAATTTCTTATAACGAAACTCTACCCATCTTGCCTTGTATCTAGGATCTAACACAACTCCGATGCCCATAACCAAATTACTTTCAAGCCAATACACATGGAACTTTTCCCTCATCTTCAACCCCATATCTCTGATATACTGATAATCACTGTCTTCCCATTGTTTGATGCACTTGTTAACTTCATAAACCCCATTGTAGTACCTATTTGCAGTTGGATACTTCATCCCTGCAAACCTGGTTAAAACATCATTAAACACCTTTAAATACTTGCAAATAACTACCCCTTGTTGCCACTCGTATTCACTTGGTATACAATCAAATTCAGGATCAAGGACATCTAATCTTTGAAACCCTTTTTTCAACTCAATTGCATTTTTAAGCATAAGAAAAACTGAGTTCCATCGAGTGTCCACGTCAAGACTAACTGACTTTCCAGACAACCTACATTGTGACAGTGCCCACTACAAAAAAGTGGGTCTATTGCCTCACTATGTTGCCACACATTTATAAATAATGTGGCAATAGGGGAGGGTTTAGCCTCCACGCCATAACAGTGTGGCATTAAGTAAGTTTTTTGCTACATAAAGATTAGATGAGGCAAAAGATACATTTTTGCCTCATGTTATTCTTTGAAGACGCAATAGCTTAATTTGTAGCCACATAGACGTGGCAACTGGTTTAAATAATGTAAAATAGAAGGCTAAATTTTTTTATTAGATATCCTTTTTTTTCAATAATTTTATTGATTAAATTATTAAAATAATAACAATAATATCCGGTTATTTTTTTTTTTTTGGGAAACCCCTAGATACGTATTCTTGGTAATGTCGAACAGCCAAATACCTCATCTTTCTTTTCCTGTGCAACTTAACCCTAGAACTTGATTTTATTTTTTTCCCACATCCACAAATAAAATCATCTCAAACTTATTTTTTATTCTTAGTTGAGGAAAAAGAGAATCTCACGGCTCCCAATATCGTATTATCAACTCTTACGTTTGTTTGGTAAATTTTTGATGTTAATCGATAGATTGAGATAATTTGAAATCAGAATTTAGTTTTTTGATTTTTATTAATAGTGGGTTGTGACGATTTGAACCATTTTTGGGATGCATAAAACTTAGGCAGATTGGTAACATCTGAATGTATTATGAAGAAAATACTCATAAAATCCCATGTTTTATTGCAGGCGCAATATTGGAGGATATGAACAATATAGTTATTTTCAATTCCAATTAATAAAATCCCATGTTTGAATCGAAAAAAAATAAATATAATCACTCATAGTGATTATGATCTAGTGATTTTATTATAAAATTATGTAAAATTGTACACAACTGGATTCGGGGCACTGTGATTTTTTTTTTTAGCTAGTTATGATGTTAATACCATAATAGGAAATTTTCTTTTTCACATAAAAGGGCTCGCCATCCAAAAGATGTAGGAGCAGGAGCATAACTTGTTTCTAGGCTCCTTACCAGTTCCATGTAACAACATTTTAATAACAATTAAAAAATTAAAATATGTTAACATTTTAATGTATTATGCTAAAAATAGATTTTTGTTTGTAAAAAAAAAAATATTAAAAAAAAAACATAACATGAATTTTTTTCTTTGTATATGTCGTAGCTCGCATCCAATGTCACTAACACAGATGAGCCACATGCTAACAAAGAAGCCACGTTCTACAACAAAGGTATAAAAGCGTCCGTCTCACAAAAGGTTAAAAATTCGGATTAAAAATGTCAACTTTTTTTTTTTTTTTGTTCCTTGTTTACACCTAGCCTGACCAAATTAATACACGAGAGTGACATAAATCTTAAGTGCACTAAAAATGAGCCACGTACTAACAAAGAAGCCACGTACTAACAAAGGTATAGAAGGGTCCATTTTGCTCACGAAGTTAAAAATGTTAAAACTTTTTTTTTGTTGTTAGTGTTTACACCTAGCCAGACCTAACTATCACGCGAGAGGGATAATCCTCGACTTTCTTTCTTTCTTTTCTTTTGCCTTCCCAAAACAAAGTTGCAGAGAGAACCGGAGATAACGAGGATAAATTTCACGAGATATCTTCGCTTTTTTGAAATCGGGGAAGTTTGTTAGAGGAAAAGGGGAATTAGGGGTTATTCATAGAAGATTAAGTATGGAATTTTGGAAATATTTCTGCATCGCCGTAGGATGAAAATCGATGAAAACAAGAGTATTTTGAGAAGGAATGAAAGAAGAACATCTAGCGGGAATAATATCGATCAATTCTTTTTCGATTTGAACCCTAGAATTTTCATCAAAAGAAAATCCGGCGGGATTATTCGCGCTTGGTGTTTTGGAGTATCTATAAATTGAACCCTAAAATCAGTCCATGGATGTTAAGATATACACCATTTAAGGGGATTATCCGTTCTTGAGATCAAATACATCAAGGTATATCATTTTTATGCTTATATCAATGGTTAAATAACTTCCAATCGATCGTAATAAGTTATTCTTTTTATTTACAGATCTACACAGTTCTTCGGATTGATTTGGGTTTTTCACTCTCCAGAGACTCATTCAGGTCATTTTCTCACATCCGCTCTGAATTTAAACTCGAAAAGGGTTTTCTTTAATTTGGGTTTTCGATGTTCTGATATTTTTTTAATTTTTTTTTTGTAGGGTTATTTAATTTCTGAAGATGGAATTTGAGGAAGAGTAAGTTTTCAATCCTTATTATCTTTTCCTTTCTTATAAGGTTTATGTGGTTTTGGCAAGATTTTTTTTTGTTTGGTTCTCATATTTGATTGTTAGGGCCATTTTGAGTATTATATAAGGATTTTTCATCTGTTTTGTTTGAGTTCTTGTTTGGATTTGATTTTGTTTGAGAATTGGCAATTGTGTGTAGATGTGATGTGTCTTATCCAATAACTTATTCATTGAGATGCTTGCTTCCGCTCTCGTTTAATACCGAACAAGGTTATAGATTCTTCTAGAAGTCACATTAGTATTAGAAGTAGTAACGTTAGCTTTCTTATTAGTTGTGCAATATGGAAGTTTTGATGGCTTGTAATCTTTAATCCATCTCTTCAATACATGAGATGTTCTTAAGCTCCTAAGTTACTAGTTTGAAGTTCCATAGTAGGCCACTGGTTTTCTTGAGACAAATTTATGAGATGTTCTTCCAATACCATACTATAAGCTCAGGTGTAGTTGCATTTATGTTCATCTGTCTCAACGCTAGGAGAAGTCGCTTAGTACCTAGCTAACTGTCCATGTTACTTATTTTTTGATGATGAATACTTTGATTTATTCCCACCCTCACATTTTTGTTGCCATTTAACCTTATTTTTAATGATATCATGTGTGATTGGT
Source organism: Papaver armeniacum (assembly GCA_023531295.1). Classification (NCBI taxonomy): domain Eukaryota; kingdom Viridiplantae; phylum Streptophyta; class Magnoliopsida; order Ranunculales; family Papaveraceae; genus Papaver; species Papaver armeniacum. The sequence continues at coordinate 169,526 of JAJJWW010006477.1, forward strand.
CACTTGGCTTAATGTCCTGAGGTACAATCAGCTGAACATCCTATTGAGCATATGTACATACTCATACTTAGGATAGGCGAGCGATGGCTTCTTTTGCTGTGTTAGAATTCAGGTGCTTCATTTTATTAGTATACATCAAGTACTTGGAACACTTAATGATGTTGTTTACGGAGATGTATTTGCTTAGTTTTATGCTCAAAACTCACTCTTTTATTATATTCTTGCTTAAGTATTACGTATGAGCTCCTTGCTCGTTACGGAAACTTCACCAGGTGTGCTCGTTTCCCGTGTCCACGTATGGACACGGATACTGACACTGACACGCCTCAGAAACATCTGAGTAATAAAAACCTTACTATTTTATTCAAACTTAAATGTTTGTACACTATTGTGTCTTTGTGTTTGTCAACAAATGCCGCAAGTTAGTAAGCCCAAGTTTTGCCACGTTTGGTTTTAATTAAAGCACAAGTTAGCACTAGCTACCACAAACATAAATATCTAATGAAAAAAATCATTTCTAGTTCGGAGATCCATTTATGATCAAGTAAAACTTATAATATTTGATGAAATTATGATTGGACAATTAACATAGGAATTGTTTCATCAACAACTTAATAATATTTTATGCATGAAATATCATGGATTTTTAAAATTGCCCGTATTGGACACACGGAACGTTTCCGGTGATCAGCTCCTTGATTTGGACATTACAAATTAGCATATTCAACGATTTCTTTAGATTCCAATCGGTGTTCTTCTCTCATAGATTCCAATCCGAAGTGTTCTTCTAATGTATGATTATAAAGGAAACCTTGTTGTTTTGCGGGATGGAATATCAACAAATGGGGAGCAAGGAGAGCATTCCAATTGAAACTCTTTGGTGATTTTTTTTTTTTTGGGTCGTTATGTTTAGATGTATTTTTAGTTAACCGATTGTACAAAATGATTATGTTACTCTCTAGCGCTTGTTGTCCATCGAGAGAAAAAGGTGCGAGGTGATACCACTTTGCATCTTTCATTGGAAAGAAAAAGAGTTGAAAGAAAGGGAAATGGTTGATTGGGATATGAAAAAGATAAACCTTGTGGAAAAAACCAAGCGAAATATTCCGTGTTATTGGTGTGTTGCTCAAACAATCTCGCCGTTGAACCTGGAAAACCCTTGGAATTTGCAAGATGACAACGCTAAGGATTGGTTGTGGGCCGAACTTAAGGTGAACATACCTGCAGTGAACTTAACGATTGTTTGTGTGACTTATGAATTGAATGGAAATTTTTTTGTTTTATTCATTTCGGGATTTGTTTCTTCGTTGATGAATGTCATAAACATGGTACCTGTCTATTCTTGGTGGAATATTTAAAGACAAGAAGGCTAAATGGAAAAGGAAACACTATAAGCTCACAAATACACATGCAATGAATCGAAAGATAAGCCCAATTCGTTAACCGAGGGGCAGTGGAAGTCTATTGTAAAACTTTGGGATAGTGAAGCGCATCAAGTAAGTTCACACATCTAAAATGTTTGCATTTAAGTTCTTTTAAAACATTTATGTCTAATTAATTTTGACTTGTGTATCCGTAAGATACTATCCAAGAAAAATGCCATTAGTAGAAGCCAAACAGAAAACGAATCACACAATGGGCGGGAAAAACTACTCGATGCGAAAGTGAAATGGTATGTAGATGCATGTATTTTCTTGATTGCTTAAATGGCCTTTTCTTTCCTTTAGCATGTTTAGCACTTGTTGGTCATCCTGTCTGGATTAACCGCATGTGAACATTGGATAGTGCTAAACCGGTTTTTCTTCTACTAAGTTTTTTCAGAATTCTAATCATATAATTCTATTGGATGCCATTAATGATTATGTGGCTGGAATTTGTTTAGGCTCAAGAGAACGGAGGGAACCCACCAACTGATGGTGACGTGTTCATTAAAACCCATATAAATAAAGTCAGTGGAAAAGCTTTGGACCCATTTTCACAAGGATACATTGTAAGTCTATTATAATGGTTTCCTAGCAAAGTTCATGAATTTGATGCTTCTAGTAGACCCTTTTGCCTATTTTATTTTTTTCCTGATATACATAGGCCCAACTGAGGGAACAATCCGGGTTGGATGAAGATGGTAACCAACAGTCAATCAGTAATGAAGTCTATGCAAATGTAATACCTACAAACAGACATAAACGTTTAAGAGCTCAAAGATGCCATCTGGAATACTCAAGAAATGAGGATTTTGAGAGAGAAAAGGAGGAGCGAGGAGGAAGACTTTAAGAGGCAAATGAAAGAACGAGATGCGAGAATGGGAGAGGCGAATGGAAGCACAAAATGAGCGGTATAACATGCGTCAGAACCAAATGATGGAGTATGTCAGATTGTACAGGCCAGACCTATTTACGAGATCGGGGCAACTCTCAAGACCTTCAGATCACCTCTTCATAACCATGCAGCCCAGCAGACACGGGCCGACGCATTTCATACCTTTGGAGCGGCGCCAAAGCACCTGTGGAGCATCCTGGCGGACCGGAGGAGCAACTTTTTGGACATGCGAGACGCTTTGCGGGCCCTGGGGAGCATCCCAAGGACACGGGGTGACGACTTTCATACCATTGGAGCGCATGCAAAGGCCCTGGGAGCAGCCTAGCGGGCGAGGAGCTACTCTTTGGACTGCGGAGCCGCTTTACATATCCGAGGGACCAACTCAACAGACCTCAATATGATTGTAAGTCTCTCTTCCTTGATAATAAAGGTATCTGTTGATGTTCCATTAGACGTGATGATTCTATACATTTATTGATATTCTTTTTGCTCGGTGGTCTTTGTTTTGGTTTGTTTAGAAGGTACACAGGGAACAGGAACAGACGTCTGGGATTGGATATCTAGGCCGTCTGAGAGTTGAGTTAACATGGACTAGGCCAAGTTTGAATTATTAGGTTTCTTTTAGTTTTGATTGTGTAATCTTTTTGTTTCCTTATGGTTAAGTGGGATTCTCTATGCCTTGTGACAACTACTTTTATTTAATGGAACTTAGATTCTATATTTGGATTCACTTTTTGTTAATGTTTTACTGTTTTTTTTACCCTGCATAATTTAAAACATAATATAAAAATGGCAAGTAAATCAGTAAATAAGTTTTAGCTACATACAAGTTGTGGCATCAGGGTTTGCCTTGCCGCATTCATAGTCACGACAATGGTGTGGCAAAATAATTTTAATGGTGTGGCAAAATAATTTTTGAATAAAATGTAATTCAAAATAACTTTATGTTAAATAATAATAAATATTTTTGCCTCACGTTATTGCCTCACCAATTGATGTAGCAAAAAATTTAAAATAAATAATTAAAATTTAAAATAAAGAAAAAAGAAAAATAGAAATACCTATTGCTTCGTGATATTGCCTCACCATTTGGTGTTGCGAGAATCCCGCTTTTGCCACTGTGCCTTTAAGGGGTGGCAACTATTTCTATGCCACCCAAAGTCGTTGCCACTTAGGTGTGGCAAAATATTTTATGTGGCAAAAAGATATAGCCACACTAAATATGGGTTGTTGCCACATTTGGGACATGTTGCAATACACCCCTTTTCTTGTAGTGCCATTTCAAACCTTTCTTTCCTAGCTTGTGAAGCTTTAACATACTTAACACAATCTCTAATTGATTGCACAAACTTAGCAACAACTTTCATACCATCTAGGACAACCAAATGAAGAATGTGGTTGGCACACCTCATGTGAAACAATTCCCCATAAAGAACTAGACAATCCTTATTATTTAGCCACTTAATCAAATTTCTCATCATAACACCATTAGCAGCAACATTATCAGCAGTTAAAGCAAGGAATTTCCTATCTATGTTCCATTCAAGTGTGCAAGTTTTGATACATTCTGTGAGAACATCTCCTGTGTGTGGTGATGGCACTAAAATATAAGCTAATATTTTCTTAACCAAATTCCATTCATCATCTATGTAGTGGCATGTTACACAACAATAACCATCTTTAGTATGCTTAGCAGTCCACATATCAGTTGTAAGACTACATCTAGAGGTCAAATTATCCAATATTATTTGCAATTCTTGTTTTTGTTCATGAAATAACTTCATCAAATCACTTCTGGTTGTGTTTCTACTCATGATCTTAACATCAGGGTTCAAAGACTTGAAATACATTCTAAAGTAAAAATGTTGAGCCATGTTTAGAGGGTAATCATGCTTAGCAATCATTTTAACCATGTATTCCCTAGAAACTGCAGGATCATACTGCCAATTAGCTAATTTTAAGGGTTATTTTGTTTTTGGTACTCAGGTTTTGACCAACTTTGCTGTATGGTCTAACATTTGTCCAGCTTGGCGTTTGGTACTTAGAAAAAAACGTTGACCCGCGTTGACTTGGCTAAAGCTTGACTTCTGTTGGATAATTATTATAAAAAGTAAATAAAATCCAATTAATACTCCGGTTTACTGTTTTGCCCTTTTACTTTACCAAAAAAGTCTCTCCAACTCCCAAATTCATTTTCTACTACACTTCTTCCGCCTCCACAAACCCACAACTCTGCATAACCTTATTCACAACACCAGTAGGAATTCTTCTCCTCTCTCTACTATAACTCTCTGCTACTGCCATCGATTCTTTAGAATCTGCTCTATTTTCTTTCAGAGGCGAATTGGTTTAATTATGGAACAATTTGTGTTTAGTTAGGGTTTCAATATTTTGATTACATTAGGGTTTCGGTTCATCTTTGAGTTTCAATTTTGGTTCATGACGGGATTTATGCAATATGGGTTTCATTGGGTTTCAATTTTGGTCTAAAATCATTTGATTTGGATCTCGAATCAGAATTTTTATGCTTTGGGAGTTGAAATTTTAGTTTTTGATTTTTGATTTGGGGATCTTGAATGTGTTAATCGATTTCATGAAATGATTATGAGATGGATGATGATGTTATATTAAAGATTGCGACTGAATTTTATTATGTTCAGAGCATGAGAATTGGTGGTGTTTGTTGTTGAAATGACGAGATGGGTTTCGATTGTTAGTGATGTTCGATGGGGTTGCTAATGATTTCCGGTAATAATCAAAGCTCTTGAGTTGCAAGGGAATGGTGTTTGCTGTCGAGAAGTTAATGGCTTGGAAGATTAGAAGAAGATTGATAGTTGTGATGTTGTTGCAATTGTGGAATTGAAGTGGAATCGAAGAAGAAAGTGGAACTTCTTTCATTACTCTGGTTGGTGAGGAATTATAGAAGAACTGAAGTTGAATCTGTTGTTGGGTGGTTATGAAATGAGATGAGACTGTGATGTGACATAGGGATGGTTTGAATTGAGTTGACACAACAAATGTCGTTGAGAAGAGAAGTACTGTGATGGTGATGCCAAACATGAAATCAGTAGAGTTTGATGCTCAAGGTTGGGAAGAATGGTTTGTTGATGTTGCAATGGATCTTACTGCTGCGACTGGAGATTGTATGGCTGAGATGTTGAGAATGTTGCAGGAATCAAATGTGTGGATTAATGGCTTAAGGCAGAGGATGGTTTTGGCTTAGGTCTGTGATGCACACCGGTTGTGCTGGTGATGGTGAAGGCACTGGTGGTGAATTGGCCTGAGGCTGTGTAGAAGTTTTAGATGGTTCTGGTGGTGGTGACTCGTAGGGAAGGAGGGTTATGGATCGACTGATCCCGGTGATGCTATGGGATGAATGGCTAAAGGGTTTATTATACCTTGATGGTGATGATGGCGGCATGAGAGAAAAAAATATCATGTTTTTCTACTGTTGCCAAACTTTACTCCATTTTGGTTTAAAATTAAGGGTAAAATAGTAAATCGTTTAATTATTAGATTTTATATTAATTTTAAATAAATGCCAAACGGAAGTCAATAGTCAACGTGGGTCAACGTCTTTTCCAAGTACCAAACACCAAGCTGGACAAATGTTAGACTAAACAGCAAAGTTGGTCAAAACCTGAGTACCAAAAACAAAATAACCCTAATTTTAAAGCTTTGTTACCTGCTGTTTTCAGTGAAGTATAAATATTTTGTTATCCATCCTTGTTCTGTGGTCTCTTATGGCAAATCTTTAGATGATTCCGTAACCTTGTAGTACCACTGCCACGATAAGCATCAACTACCTTCTTGCAATGATGGCATGTACCTAGTACAACAACTTCCCTCACGTGTGTTTTCTTGTTGTATCTTACTTTACAATCCCTTTCAAATTCATCCCACACTGGTGACCTTATTGCTCTAAGCTTTTTCTTCAGAGCAGTTATCAGTGGATACTTACCAACTTCTCCATCTTCATCATCTGTATGAGAGCCTGGCATGTTATCATCAGCTGGGTTCTCTTCGGGTTATGGTAATCTCCTAGTGTCACTAGAACCCGGTGTTGAGCCAATTGCTGAAGCTTGAACACTTTGTGATTGTGAACCATCCCTAGAAACGGCAGCATTTGATTGACATTGAGGCAAAGGGGTTGACTTTGAGGTTGCAACTGTCTTTCCCTTGGCTGGTTTTTTAAACATTTTTGCAAGCGCCTATATTAAAATTAAACACAAATTAAGCATATGAACTAGTCCAATATCAAATTCACAATAGAGTAACATTCCAATTAAGATCATCATATTCACAATACAGTAACAGGCCAAACAAACAACAAGAATTCTAATACATCACATTGTTTACTTGCAGTTGGGGCTAATCTTAGGTATCTTCTAGTCTAACCAACATAATGTCGCACAAAACCAGTGGTAAACATGATGAGAAATTTATGAATAATCTAAAATTTACGAGATTAAGAAGATAAAAACTTAATGAAAAAGGAAAACTCCCCAGCATTCCCAAACATGGTACAAAACATATTTTCACACTAATTTTTGTTGCTTACAACAAGTTCATTCGCATAATTAATCCGTTCTGCCAAAAGATTTAGACTCACTAATTTCATTCAATGAATATCACACACCATGACCACCAATCTGACAATATCACAATTCACAAGTAACGACAACATATTCCCTTGAGCTGGGAGATCAGGGGGAAAAACAAATTGTATTTTATATATACTCCTAGAGTATCAGGCTACTATATTGTGCAAGTTGACATCAATTATAACTCCATGGGTAATCAACATGATTCATGTTCTACAACATATGGTTTTCATTAAAATTTAACCAATAATGAGAAAACCCAACTTCAATCATCATCTAAATGATTCGATTCAATCAATAATAACCAGTAAAATCAACAAGTTTATCTTATGATTGAAAAGAAAACCCAAATTTTGAAACAGCAACAGAAACCCTAATTTGCAATTTCTGATTTCAAAAATGTTACCTTCACAAATTGACGTAGCAGAAGAATCGAAGATGACTAACTCCTACTGCTAAAACGAAAAATACCAAAAGAATCGAAGATGACTAATGTTGTAGAGATTCAGTGGACTGGAGAGGCGGTGAGAACTCAGAAGAGAAGAAAAAATGAAAAAACGAAATGACTTCTCGAGTCCTCTACTAGTGGAGTCAAATAAAATAAGGGTATGGGAAAATTACAAGTACGTCCTTAACATATCAGATATCGAAAAAAACGGATATAACCTAATCCGATTCCAATATGTTAAGGAAGAAATATCCGATATCCGATAAAACGGATAAAATCCTATAGGATCTCGAATAACCGGAAACGGATTCCTGATATCGAACAAATATTGACAGGCCTACGGATCACGTCTTGTAACTACTCCCTCCGTCCCTAATATATAGGCGGAGAAGATAAAATCTCTTAGATTAAGAAAATTTATGGTTTTTATAAATTTTCATGTCTTTTCCTATTTTTACCTTTTGTCTTATTCTCAATACAATTTCCCATACAACATAAATAGGGTCATATATGTCAAAAAAAACACCTTAAAACTAGAACTCTACATATATAACAGGGACGGAGGGAGTATGTTGTTAAGTTGAATTCTCGTAGCTATGTTTGTTGTCAGGTTGAAATACTTGTAATGTTGGGAAATTTCCCGGTCAACCCTCTAACTGATTCCGACTTTGAATCGGATTATTGTCGACACAAAGTGAGGCTATGCCAAAAAAAAAAAAAAATCATAGATGCCTCTTTTTTGGTAGTCGGCGATAATTTACAATTTTCGTTATTTTCAAACATATATGTTGTACAACTCATGTCATCACGATGCTAACGCATTAGATAATAATATTAATTTATTGTTAATCATTCTTTGTAGTAGAGACGACAGTGTCATTAATATCAGATCATTGAGCGTGCGATCTTCGTGCTATTAGTTAGTCTATCTGTTGTCGGATGACAAAGTCAATGATGGTATTAAGTTATTGAAGAGAATAAATGATTAGATGCTTTCAACCAGACAAAAAGAATAAGATTATATGTTTCCAGGAACGCAATGTAACCAGCTGTATCTACTATCGAAACTCATCTACCATAAACTTCAGCCAAAAAAGATAAGATGCCTGGCTGTCTGCATAATCATTACAAGGAAGCACAAATGCTTCTAAATAAGTCTTTTAGTGGTGAGCTATTTTTTCCCTGGACAAACAAAACGCCTTCCGAAACTCCACGGAAGGAGATATAACAAATCTGGAAATTTAAATGGATAGTAGGGTACCGGGTACCCTATTGCTATTTGGTCTGACCTTTTAAATTACTACAGAAATTAGATGTCTGTTTTGGTGTGGCGAAAGCCAGGTGGAAAAGCCATTAAGCATCTGCATTCGAAGTGATGCTTAGCTAATAGATACGCACATCCATTCAGTGGTGGAGGCAGAAAAAATTATCTAGGTGCTAAAACAAATTATAAGAAATGTGGGGGTCCTTAATGGACAAATCACTAAATACTTGATTTGATGGACTAAGCTTAAAATATATGCTAAAATCAAGGATGTTTAGGTAGTTTTTAAAATTTTAGGGGCTAAAGCCAGGGATCAACTCTTAGCCAAACCTGCAATATCTTTTCTTCGATTAATATTATCGATTCATAAAGATGTTGCTAACAGTTCCGACCAACGATGTGTAAGTTTTGGCTTTCGACGAAACTGACCCAAGATCTCTCACTGGATAGGGTTGGATAGTCCCTAATTCGCAAGGCGATTGACGACCGCGATAATTTTTTTGCCACGAATCTCAAATTTGTTGGCTAGTTTTGATCCACAAATAAAATACTCCCTTCGTCCCAATTTAGTTGTGTCATTTGTAGTTTGCACAATTATTAAGGCAGGGAAAGAAGGGAGTATGTTTAAGTATTTTTTACAAGTATGTCGTTATACATAATAAATTGTAAAACTTCGAAATGATTTATCTCTTAAACTATACCACGATTTTTCGTAAACTTTATATCGTTGAAAAGCATTTTAAAACACCTACGTAACGAATATAAACATGGCTATCAAATTATACATATTTCTTATAAAAACAATAATCAATTAAAGGGTAGTTTTAGAAATATCCACTTGATTAGTGAAATAGCTCATCTATTTGTGGGACAAAATCTAAAATCAATTAGCTGAATTAATGTGGGACGGAGGGAGTACTAGATAGATAAACAACTAAAAATTAAAACGAGCAAAATCAAAAGTGTGAAATGACCACAGTTTGAAATTTATAGTTTACAGTAGAAAAATGGGAAATAATTTTTTTTTAAAAGAAGCTATTTATCTTTTGCTTATAAATTAGAATGTATGTTAAGTGGGTTAAAAATTATCTCATTGGGATACTTTTAAATTTAGGGTAAAATAAATTTTCAAAAAATTGGACACAAAAATAATGTTGGGCCAGAATTAGGGACGACTTATATATAAAGCCTAGGTTAGTCCCTTGATAAGCCAATCACTGACTTATGACCAACACCACTGCCACCGGTAACATGAATTTGGAAAATTATCAAGGCATACAAAGAATGTAGGCGAGGTAAACAATAGAAAAACAGATTTAAAGGTGTAAATAATGAGAAAGATTTGAGAAAATTAACCGTTCAAGCGTCGATGACTAATTCCAAAATACTTCCAGGTTGATAGACTCATCACCTTATTTTTAGGGCATCTACTCCTTCAGTTTCCATTCTTCCACCTTGTTTGTTTTCTCCTGACTCACCTTACTCATCTGGATCTGACTCGCCTGAATCTGGCTAAAATCACCTGACTCATCTGGATCAGACTCAATATGTTTGTTTTTTGAGTCAGATCTGACTCGTCTGACTCAAAAATAAGAGTCTATGGTTTGTTCACATGAGTCAGAGGTATTTTATTACCAGACTCAAACGGGTCTGAGTCGGGGGTTAGGTCTGACTCGGATCGCGAGATCGCAATTCCGATCTGACTCAAAATAAAAAACAAACGATCTGACATCTGACTCGGGTCGAGTCAGGGGCCGAATCAGATCCAAACCCCGAGGCAGCAAAAACAAACATGCTCTTCGTTAATATGTTTGATGATACATCCAAACCCCGAGTCAGCAAAAAACAAACATGCTCCTCGTTAATATGTTTGATGAAACACGGTAGAACCGTAGGTTTTGGATGTGTTCTCACGACGATGTTAAATGCATTAAGTAGCATGAGGCATTATGATTTAACATTATATTTAAATCATACTCCCTCCGTTCCTAAAAAAAAGATACTTTTCCTTTTAATTTTTGTATTTAGGGATACTTTAATTTATAATAGATGAACTTTTAAAGCCATCCTTCCCCAAACTAATGATAATTAGTGGCAATTGTTGTAATTAAACGAGAAAATTTTTGATGGGGCAAAATTCGAAGGGGCCATGAGGGACCAATGAGAAGCCTACATTTGTTCTTCTTAGGCAGTTTCCAACAGATATTAATTAAAATTTTAAACTCCCAAATTACCCTCCCAAACCAAAATAAATCTTGTTAGTAATCCCCAATAACTAACCTATGGATCAAAAAATAAAATAAGTAACGAATTTTATGGAAAGAAAAAAATATGATATCGAGTCCTTCATTAATTTTTATTAAAACCCAGAAAATCCTTTTTTATTATTGAGTCCTTTATGAACCGAACTCTCTCTGTTATTAGGGTTCATCAAGTGCTAGAGCCTAGAGGTAAGTTTTTGATTTAAAACTCTGACTAATTAAACTTTGATATTAGATTACTTGATTTTTAGTATGTGAAACTATTTGATTTTGCTTCTTTACCACTCGGGAGTAGTAATGGATGATTGCATCTGACATGTATATAGTCTGTGGTGTTTTAATTAGTTTTCTGCAACTAATGATAGTTTATTATGACAGTAATTACCACAAATGCATCAATGTGCAGATCATGGCTTAGAATCTCCTTTTGCAGAGTGTCGGACTGCACAAAAAAATTGTTTCAGGAGAACAAAAATGCATTGAAGTTGTAAAAAAATCTCAGGAACCAAATAAATATGATCGAATTACTTAAACTGTTTCCTTTTGACCAAAACACTTAAGAACGTCATTAAACGAATAATAAAATTAAAGTATTAAACTTCAAAGACCTATTTTTAGTAATACAACTTTGTTAGCTGTGTAATTAATATCTTTTCCTTTTTAAGGGATTGCCAAAATATTCTTTATGTCTTTAAGGTTACCATTAATTTAGGAGAACATAAATAAGCAGTTAATAAAATTATCGATATTTTAAAGGAAGGGTAATTCGGGAGTTCAAGATCTTAACTGAAATTCGTTGGAAAATGCCTAAAATGGAACAACAAATGTAGGCTTCTTATTGGTCCCCCATGCCCCTTCGGATTTTGCCCCCATCAAAAATTTTCTCTAATTAAACACCTTTTGAGGTTAGTTTTAGAAATAAATTAGAAAAACTGCTCTCTCACATACTTGCCTTAAAAATTTTGCAAATAGGAAATTTTTTTTTTTAGAAACGGATGGAGTATTAGTGGCAATAGAGTAATTAGAAATAAGTGGAATAGAGTAATTAGATTGCAAAAAAATCGGGCGATTGCTGAGTCGACCCAACAAATTTCAAATTCCTTTTTCCCTCTCTCAAATGATCAAACAGTGAATCCAATCTTTTGAAGTCTAATCTTTTATTGAATCCTTTTGATGTTGTCCTGAAAACAATCTGTTTTTGTGCTTTTAAAACAAAATTTTAGATTAGAATTTTGAAAAGTCTTTTCCATTAATGGCAAACTAACTACTGACTTTCTTCCCTTATGTTTACAGATTGCTTATTTCAAAAATGGCGTTGGCCGAGTATCATGTGGTGTTTATAGCGTTTGTTGTTGTTGTTATCCTGCTTGTTGAAGCTAATGTTTTCCCTGAAATCCCCATTGTTATCTGCTGCTTCTTGAAGATAACCTGGTTCATTTTCGATCCAAGACCAGATAGATGTAATCGTGTAAACCGAACGTGTGCAAGGAATAAAAACCCGGTACAAATTGGGAATCGTTTTTCCCGAACTCTTGTTTTGGTCAAACTCAACTCATTCTGTTTTTTTTTTTTGTTTCAAACAAACCCAAAAATATCTCTATCCCTAATACTCAGGAATCAAATATTCCAACTATTTGCAGTAACCCTAATACATATTATGTATATATGAACCATATATCACAAAACATAAATATAGAAAGCTACCTTCTGCATAATTATCTAATGGCTGAAACTAGGGTTTCTGGTGAACCGAATTCCAACCCAAATGTTGAAGTTTCAGATTTAGCGGCAAAATTCAGACAAGCAACTTTGGAATTGAAGGTTGAAGAAGACAATATTGTTTTCAATCAATCTGATTTTGATATTGAAGATCAAGAAGAAGGAGAATGGGATTTCTGTCTTATAGGAAAAATTATCATTGAAGGAAAAATGGGTTATGGGGGTGTTGAGAAGAACATTCAGTTCACCTGGAACTTCATCCCTCCATAAGAAGTGAAGATTATTGAAGTTGACACAAATATCATGATTTTTAAGCTTAAGAGCAAAGAAGTGGTGGATAGGGTAATTGATGAAGGTACCTGGAATATAAATGGATATTTATGCATCTTGTATGATTACTTCCATGGTCTGGTACATCAAAAGCTTGATTGGACCAAACAAGTATACTGGATTCAATTAAAAAACCTGCAACTAGAGCACATGAATGTTAAGTCAGTTGAAGACATGGGAAACTGTTAGGAGAGTTTCTAGCTATTGAACCAAAGAATGCAATTCCTGAAGAAGGAGTACCTATCAAAGTTTGTGTAAGAATTGAATTAACTACCCCCTAAGAAGAGGTGCACTAGCAATCACTGCAGCTAGAGTAACAAAATAGGTTAAATTTTACTATGAAAAACAACCACACAAAATTTGTAAGGATTGTTTTATCATAAATCATTGCAAGGATGCAAGGATGCAACTGAATATGTGAAAGTTATACATGCTAAGCATTATCCATTTGGAGGTGTGGGAAGATTAAGGAAGAACGTTGTAACTCGCAATGTTGATGTCATAACCGTTAAGCCTATCTCTAGAAAGCCTACAAGAGCCACTCCTTTTACTCCTCCACAAGATGGAAAGCCCTGTCAAGATCCAAACTGAAACTGATAGTGAAGAGGCTCAAGCTAGACTAGGAAAAAGATAGAGATTTATTGAACCCCATGCTGACAAAGGAAGGACAAGCACTGAGGAAGAAGCATCTGCAGCTAACAATGTGGGCATTTCTGGGAAACAGGCAACAACTAGAAACACACAAAGAGACAAGCAATTTGACAACATGACAGGGGATAATGAGGTACTTTCTAAACTACTTACATTTTTTACACAAACCATCTTTCTTGTTATAATTTCTTTCCTCATAGTGAGTTTTTACCAAAAAATAAAAAAAATGAAAATCATGTCTTGGAATGTTTGTGGTTTTGGAAATAAAGACACTAGGAAGCATTTGAAGGATTTGATTAGGCCTAATAATCCTGATATTATTTTCCTAATTGAAACCAAGAATAGCATATGTAGGATCAGAATATTATGACATCAATACCTTGCGAGATCAATAAATGACATCATTGCGAAAGTGTCGCAGAAGAGTAATATAAATGACGCAATGAATGCAACAGCCAAAACACGGGGAAGATGTGAAGACCTAGCGAGGTTTAGGAGTGTCGCGATATTATATACTTGTACACTTGCGATATTTCGCAAGTCATTCCCGAAAATAAAGGACAGCTTAGCTGTCATCCATTATGTAATACCCTATATAAGGAGCCGAGCAGGCCTATTGGAGGAGAGAGTTCTTTTTGAAGGGTTGGGAAAGTCATTAAGAGAGAGAAAGTTAGGAGTAATTGTAATTCTTGAGCTTGCTTACTGTTTTATTTTGTAAACACTAAAATATTTAGTCAATAAAACTTATGATTGTTTATCCTAAAATGGTTTGATTATATAGATTCTTGTAAGGGGTGTAGTGTAGGATTTCCTGCAACTACATATTGGCGCTAGAAACAGGGACTGAGTAAAAATCGACATTGTGAATTGAAAGAATTAAAAGTAACATGAAAGGAATTTCATATAATTTTCAACAATCTACTGAGATTGAGAAATGCTAGAAGAAGGAATGCATCAGAACAACCAACAACTGTTAGAAGGAGAAGGAGATTAGCTGGTGAAAGGAGAAATGAAGTAGGTGAACCCTCAAGAATAAACACAAGAAATAATGAAGAAGATCAAATTCAACCACCAATTCAACTAGTACCGAACAGAACTATAGATTATGATAGGGTGAGCGTGCATACATGGAGATCAGATTCTATGGAAGAAAGAGAAGAAGAACAACAATTGGTAAACAATGGACAAGAGGAGAGAAACCTAGAAGAGAATGGAGAAATAATTCATGGAAATGAAGAAATCACAGCATTAGAGGCGTTGAGGCAAACAATACATGAAGAAAGGCGATTAGAAGCGGAAGAACACGCAAATTTAACAAGACAAAATCATGAGTTAAGAATGGAAAACATGAGGTTGCAAAATAGAAGGTCGAGAAGCACTACAAGGTCAAGATCAAGATCAGTTAGATAAGAAACAAGGAGAACATTACCTGTAGAAAATGTTAATGAAGAAAATCTAGAAAAAGAGCCAAATCCCAGTGAAGGACACTGCGAAAGAAGAGAAATGATAGAAGATCGTTACATCCCACGTCCCGAGACTCTACAGAATGGCCGAAATGATGGAAATCAAGGAAATAGGCTGCGTCAAAGGCGGAATATTCCAGCTGATGAAGAAAGTCAAGAAGAAGGAAGAAGAATATTGCACGGGAGAGAAGCACGGAGGAAACAAAAAGAGATTGAAGATGAAATTGAAAAACACTATGTTGAACAAGCATGTCTAGCTTGCGAAAAGGAAAGATTAAGAGCAGAAATGGAAGAACGAGAATTGGAAGAAGCAATTCGCCAGAACAATCATGATAATCGAGAAAGAAGGCGAGAACAAAATCGCAACAATAGTAATATTAATGAAGAATATGAAAGATTACAAAGAATAATTGATAGGAAACAAATAAGAGAAAATGATAGATATAACGGTGTGCGAATTCGCGAAAGAGATGAAGGAGAAGATCGCAGAGAAAGACGAGAAGAGAATGATGAATAAGAAAATCAAAGCAGACATGAACGCAGGAGAAGAGAGGCAGAACTAAAAAGACCAATATATTCGAATTCTGATGCAAATGAACAAATCTTGAGAGAATTGGCAGAAATGAGAGGAATGCTGAACAGTAGAAAAGGAGGAGGAAGAAGACAATTGGATGAGGCCATCGAAGAAGCTGCGAAGACTCCATTTACACTAGAGGTACAACTAGGAGGAATACCCCCAAAGTGTAGTTTACCAGCGTTAACCAGCATTTTTGATGGAACAACTTGTGCAATACAACACATCAAAGCTTATGTGAGATGTATGTTACAATGGGAAAATCATGATGCTATATTGTGCAAGTATTTTGCATCAAGTTTGACAGGAGAAGCGCTGAAATGGTTTGAAGGTTTACCAAGAAACACAATCACATCATTCAACCATTTACAAGATATATTTTTAGAGGCGTATATAAATAATAATTCCTCGCGACCGGGTATTGAAGACGTATTTGGGTTGAAACAAAGGGTTGGCGAAAGCTTGAAACATTTAACTGTGAGATGGAAGACAATGTGCGGCAACATGGCTGGTCGTGTGGATGAAAGATATCTCATTCTATCATTCATAAATGCTATGTTCGCAACCAATTTGTTATATATTCAAGTTTTTAGAGTCAAGAATACAATCACAATGACTGAGTTGCGAGAACTTCAAGAGGAGTATATTACTCTAGAGGAAAGGCAAAATGAAATGGAATCATACCCAATTGCGAATACAAACTCGAATGTTGCGAATGCAAGCTTATTACCCAAATTGATAAATACAGTAGCGAGCACCTCGCAAGGGCAACAAGAAAAGATGATAGATGATGGTCAGCAAAAGATAGTGGCCATGGGAAGTCGTGATCAGGAAGAATTTGAAAGAGAAAGGAACTTCTACAACCGTGGCGGAAATAACAAAATTCAAAGGCTTGATCATCCACAAGAAACTTATGGAGGTCGAAGGCAGAATTATCATGGAGGACAGCGAAGTCACAGGGTAGTATGGGAAGAAATCAAGATGCCCCCACTAAATGCTAGTGTGGAAAAAATATGGGAAGCTATACTCTTGATGGAAAACATACCTGCATCATGGAACATGGGGAATGAACCACCACCAGGAGATAGAAGTCATGAATTCTGTTCTTATCACCATTTTCATGGGCACTTAACAAATAATTGTAGAAATATAAAAAGAATCATCCTCAGAATGATTGACCAAGGGAAATTGAATCATTTCCTAAAAGTTAAAGAGAAGACTCAACCGTTACCACCACCGCCAGAAATTCACAGAGTAAACACAACAAAAGGGAAAGAAACATTTGTAATAGAAGTTGGAGCGAAGGCCAAAAATTTGTTCTGCAACTCTATTGTACATTCGTACAGGACAATTGAAGACTTTCATGATAATGTTCTCAGTAGGGTTTTCACAAGAGATTCTGACAATAAAGAAGTAATGAACATCGCGAGGGTATCGCCACTGAAGGAATGGCAACTGCAAATTATCTATTTCATCCCAGAAGAGGTACCTGAAGGCAGGGAGATGCATGATAGCCCATTAGTTGTAAGATTGGAAATTAACCCAAAACTTGTTGATGATGAAGATGATGAGGCAGAAAATTCCTGGGCAATCAATAGAATCTTAATCGATACTGGAAGCTCAGTAAACATCCTTTTTTTTACCATACTTACAAGACCATGGGAGGGAAGGATGAAGATTTGATACCTTCAACATACAAGATTTATGGTTTCAATGGTACAACTAACAAACCTAAAGGAGAAGTTCATATGAGAATACCATTGCAAGGGTTATCAACTGAAATTTTGTTCTGTATAGTCGATGTGGAATCCCCTTATAATGCATTGATCGGGCGACCATGGTTACACGAGATTCTGGGTGTAGCATCGACTTATCACCAGTGTATTAAGTTTCCTCATCCCAGTGGTGTTGGAATTATAAAGGGAGACTGGATTGAGGGACAAAAATTTTATGAGGTTGATGTGGAGAGTTGCGAGGAAAGAGCTGCACAAAGGAGGAACTGGAAACAAAATATAAAAGAAGAACAAAGAAGGGAAAGGTTGATGGTGGATACCGTAGAAGTGAGAGGTGAAGATACATTGCGAAGCAAATGCCTGAAGACAGTTGGAAATTGCGATGGTTTCGGAAAAGGAATGGAACTATTAGGGAGCTTGAATAATGAAGAAGCAGAGAGCAGCAGAATTAAGAGATGTAAGAAGTGAATAATTGATGTTAGGATTGCGAAGGTGTAAAAAAAAAAAAAAAAAAAAAAAGACTTTCAAAAGTACAAGTAATATGACGATCAAAGAAGGAGTACGCGAAAGTCTCGCGAGATAGAGTATATGGAAATCTGGTTAAAGAATTGCAGCGAAATTCCAAATATGAGAAGAAATAATTTCAATAAAGCAAAACTATGCAATAATTTCGCAGAGATAATAAGAAGAGATAATCAAAAATGAATGATTTATACGAATGGGCCGAACCTTTATGGCGTACACCCTAGTTCGCGAATGATATTTCGCAAGAGGCAAATGTAAGACCTAAAGTGCGTCATATAAGGGGGTATCTCTTGACATGGCTCAGTGAAAAGGTTACACCGCTCCTGGAACTTGAGTCATGGAAATTTGGGGTCAATAAAGCCCATCCGGGGGAGATACCTTGGATTTCCAACTATATAAGGTTATACCCTGGTTGGACGACCGAGGGTCTCTTCCAAGGAGTCATTGTATGACCAAGGCGCCGAGGTACATGGTTGAGCCAAGAGTGCAGGGCATTTGAAGTGTCTCGGCCATTCTTGGCAAGTCTTGGCACATGCTGCACTCGCCCAAGAAAACTACACTTAGGGTGCAGTCTCGTAACCATAAACCCTATAGGTATAAGGGATAAGAGGATGTGAAAACAACTGGTTGTTTTTAAGACCGGATGGGAGGAGCTAGCCTTGTATGGACGATATACGCCTCCTTGAAGGGGAAACCAGGGAGATGATAAGGGCGGCACCCTCCATTAGGGAGCTGATAAGTGTCTTAAGACGCAAATGTCATGAGGCTCTATTTTCGCAAGAAAATTTAGGCTTGTCATATTTGTGCAATGATCCTGAAGAGGCAATAATACTAACGCGAGGATAAGACGATATCAATGGGTCTTTACATGAAAGTGTAAAGACGTCCTGCGATTTCGTCGCAAGACGGCAATGTCATGGGGCTGTAAATTCGCAAGAACTTACAGGCCTGTCATATTGTCGCAACGAAAACATCCTGCAGAGGCAATAGTACTAAGAAAACGATAAGGCAAGATCAATGGGTCTTTACATGAAAGTGTATAGACGTCCTGCGATTTTGCCGCAATAACGAGGGGTGGCACAATAAGACCTTTAATTAGGAAGGCAAAATAAGACCACACAAGAAAATGAGTAAGCAAATGAACTTGCAAAAATGGTTGTATACAAACAAACAAGTTTGTGAATGTATACATGGAAATAACCAAGAAAAATTTACTTGCGAAGATGTGGCAACAGCAGTTGCGAAACAGAGGCATATTATTACTTAAAGATTACTGATTAAATCTCTCATTTGAAACTAAATAACAGAGGCAAATATGGGAATGAATAGGGTATAGATGTGCTATTTATTTTCATATGAGAGATTTACGCACTCGTAATATCGATTAACTGTATTGCAGAAAGGAATTATTCTTTCAATATCAGCGGAAAAGCACAACAAACTCGAACTTGTGTTTGAAAATCCAAAAGATATACAGTAAAAAATTACAAAAATGGAAGACTAAGGATAAGTGTACAGATATTACAGGAAGAAAAAGAAGAAAATAGAGTTGTTTCTTAGTTTATTCTTCATGTTCATCAGACTCCTCACCAGACTCCTCTTCTTCGCTAGCATCGCTATCAGAGACCTCCAAGAAAGGCATATTTTCAGGAATCTCATCAAGAAGACAAGGATATGAAGAAAGAGGAATATTGTGGTCATCGCAGACTGTCCTAATAGTTTTATTGCGAAAGCGGAAAACGTCATTATTGAAATTCGCTACAGTAGTTTGTAGCTGCTTCTTCAGCTTGTAATACTTGTCATTGCGAAGAGAGAAGTCCTTTGCAAGTTGTGCTTTCTCAAATTCAAGTTCTTTAATTCTTGTCTGAAATCTCTTTTAAGCTTCTGCGAACATGTGACAATGAGTTAGTAACTTAATAGAAACATTACAAAAAAGAAGCGGTAAAGTAAAGAAGAACAATTAACAACCTTCTCTGTCAGAAATCATATCTTTGACCAAGGCATTATGCTCGGCGTGAAGGCTAACGTTAACACCTAAGTTATTTCTGGCATTATCTAGAACCTTCGCAGCCCAAGCGAATTCATCATCACTATTTATGACAAGAAGAGAACGAATTTGATTATCTCGCTCATTAAGTATGGCATTTTGGCGAAGAGATTCATCCTGTTCAATTTGGACTTCAAGAAGGGTTTTTTGGAATTTCGCTAACGCTTGGGCACCTTGATTAGCAATACGATCTTTGTCATCTATAAGGCTTTTAATTTTCTTCCTTAAAACATTGATTTTCTCACGGGAATCAAGATACAGACGTTTAAATCGGTTGGCTAAACCTAAACTAGATCTATGGTCAATTGCTAAAAGATGAAATTTGGATCGAAGTTCGTTTAGGGGAAGATATCTAATTTGGTTATTTGGAAAGTTATTTAAAGATTCGTTGAGGTGAGCAAGAAGAGCATCACTATCCATGGGCTCGGGAAATGAGTGAAGAAGAATGGCTTCATCAGAAAGGTTATAAACGTCTGCGAAAATAATAAGTCAGACAAAGAAAAATAAATGACAGAGTAAGAACAAGAAAAGGAGAAGAATCCTATACCATAAAGTTGTTGATTAGCACTTTGAAGGCTAGATATTTTATTTTTCTGAGTGGAAGATTCGATTTCCGATTGTTGAGTCTTCCGCGAAGATCGGCTATTTCATTTTCAAGATCTTCATTTTTCTTGCGAAGAAAGGTTTCGGTTTCTAATTCTTCATTCTTTTCGCGAAGTTGAAGATTTTTCTTAAATTGAGTGTTGCATCTTTTCTCAAGATCTGAGGCAACGGCAAAAGAAGCTCTCCCAGTCTACAAAGAAAGATAAAGAAATTGTCAAGATATGATTTAAAATTAAAGTTATGAGAAAAAAATAGAAGTTCAGACGTACCAAGGCACCAAGTGCATTTAAAAATCTAGGAGTTACAGATCTAGAAACCCCTTTAAGAGAATCGTTGCCCTCTAGCAAGGTAGCATCACATATATTTGCGAGAGCCTCGCATGTACTAGAAAGGCGATCATCTCCAATTCCTTGCATGGAGTCTGAGAAGATATTAGATAACTGCTCCATAGGGGATTCAGTTGATTGATCCTCCTTTGCGAAAGAAGTGCCCACATTGTTATCATCCTCATCAGAAGTCTCATTGGTTAAAGGACTTGAACGAGGAGAAGAATGAATCTTCCGTTTTTTAGAAAGAGGGGCAATGGACTTCCCCTTGCGAAGAGGACCTTTGCCTTTTCCCTTGACCTTCACAGCTTCAGGAGCTTCTCCTTCTTCGGCAACTTCGACACCAATCTTCACACACGAATGAAGATAAGAAACAGAGGCAACAATATTGTTAAAAATAGCAAAAACAAGTATTTCTTACTTCATCCGTGATTGATCGGAGTATCGCCAGAGTACTCGCCTTTGGATGTCTTTCATAAATCTTTCTCAATTTGATAATCTGAAAATTTCGCAAGATTAGTAGATATAAGAGGAAGGAAGTATCGCAAAGTGAATTATGATTAGGAAATATACCTCTTTTGCTTTCCCGGGCCAGTTAAATACCCAAGGATGATAATCTGCGAGATTCGCAGGGAGAATATTTGAACCTGAAATGTAAGGTACATTCAAAAGTAGTGGAAGTACACACCACTTGTCGTCTTTGGAGTAGCGAGGAACATTGTTCTTGCCTGAGTGCCAGTCAATATCCTGCATAAGTAGCTTGTCGCTGGGAATATTATCTTTTCTTTTCAACCGTGCACCCCAGCGAGATCTATCGTTCTTCATATTTATTACTTCATAATTTTCAAAAAAGTTTTCTACCGTATATTTCTCAGCAACTATCTCAAGATTTGCAAATTTAGGATCTCTGACTTTATCAGAATATAGATATCCCTTACCAGCGCCACGATTGGAGAATTCCATCATTAAACGGATGCAATCTCCACTTAATTGATATACAACTCGCGAGAACTTCTCATGAGCAAGAATTTCATAGAATAAGGGTAACTCGGGATTGTAGAGAGGAATGGGAAGTCCTGCGAGGAGTTGAACCAGCGAGATTATGATCTTTTGATTATCACAATGATGATCAGAAAATAATTTTACAGAAAGGACAGATGATGCTTCTTGATTGGGAATGGTGGATAAGGTGAAACCTTTCTCTCGAAAATTCTCTTGAGTCTCACTCAAAAGGACTTCGTATCTACGACCAGGTGGAGCCATTCTTAAAATATGGGAATGAATGTAGAGTTGAAGATCAAGAGAAAAAGGAAAATAAAGATTTACAGTAGCAGGGACGTAAATTGCGGAGGAGGAGAATGGAAGATAAATT
The DNA here is from genome assembly GCA_023531295.1 of Papaver armeniacum. NCBI lineage: Eukaryota > Viridiplantae > Streptophyta > Magnoliopsida > Ranunculales > Papaveraceae > Papaver > Papaver armeniacum. The sequence goes on from JAJJWW010006477.1 coordinate 191,762, forward strand.
GCAGAGAGAGAGTAAAAAAGAAGAAGAGGAGGGTGAAAAAACTATATATAGAGAAGATTTCTCGAGAAAATAAATGCATTTAATGCGAGAGGAGACGTGAATAGTCAAGGAAAAAAACGGGTGAAAGAGACGTGTCAAGAAAAGAATGGAAGAAGAAACACGTGTAATAAATTCTGTGTAAAAATACGAGGTCATATCACCCTCGGATAAAGATGAACAGTTGCGGCATTTCAAAAATGCTAGTTCTCATGACGTTCTCTTCTTCACAGTGAATACATGAGAAGAGGCAAGATGTAGGATCAGAATATCGCGATATCAATACCTTGCGAGATCAATAAACGACAGCATTGCGAAGGTGTCGCAGAAGAGTAATATAAATGACGCAATGAATGACGACAGCCAAAACACGGGGAAGATGTGAAGACCTAGCGAGGTTTAGGAGTATCGCGAGATTATATACTTGTACACTTGCGATATTTCGCAAGTCATTCCCGAAAATAAAGGACAACTTAGCTGTCATCCATTATGTAATACCCTATATAAGGAGCCGAGCAGGCCTATTAGAGGAGAGAGTTCTTTTTGAAGGGTTGGGCAAGTCATTAAGAGAGAGAAAGTTAGGAGTAATTGTAATTCTTGAGATTGCTTACTGTTTCATTTTGTAAACACTAAAAGATTTAGTCAATAAAACTTATGATTGTTTATCCTAAAATGGTTTGATTATATAGATTCTTGTAAGGGGTGTAGTGTAGGATTTCCTTCAACTACAGCACATAAAAGATGAAGCAGTACACCTCTATCCTGCATTATAGTAATAGATTCTTTCAGTACCCAATAGGAACATATGGAGGATTATGTCTTCTTTGGAAGGATGGTATTAATATTCAAATTTTAGAAGCTAAGCTAAATATAATTCAATGTACTATTGCAATGGATGCTAGAACAAAAAAATCCCTGGTAACTCTTATTTATGGAGCTCTAGATCCTATCATTAGAACTAAACAATGGAATTACATGAATGATTTCTCAACTCATATGAACCTTCCTTGGATTGTGGTTGGAGACTTAAACTTTGTTATGTATCAGGATGATAAGGATGGTGGAAATATGATCAGTCAATCCATTTTAGATGAGAACAATAACCTTTTAGATGTTAATGGCCTTCACAGCATAAATTATATAGGTAATCCCTATACTTGGACAAATAAGAGAAAAGGCCATGCTTTGATCTTAGAAAGGTTGGATATATTTCTAGCCAATGACAGTTGGCTTAATTTTTACCCTTCATGTGATGTTTATCATCTTATTCCCTTTGCTTCTGATCACTTCCCCATCATGCTTACTATTTACAAAACTCATAATGATACCTACAAATCTTTTAGGTTAAACAAAGCTTGGTTTAAAGATAATCTTGTAAAATTTTTATTGAGAATAGTTGGAAGGTGAACAATAATGGTTCACATGCTTTTAGATTGACCAAATCTTTGTTTAATACTAAGCAAGAACTTAGAAAATGGAATTACATAAGTTTTGGAAATATAACAACTAAGATTAACAAGATCAAGTCTCAATTAGAGGTCTTATATAAGACCAATAACAATGATAACATCCATTTGATAGAAGAACTCAATTGTAAGTTAAATCAGTGGTATGACATTGAGGAGGACTTTTGGAAACAAAGAAATAAAGATGAGGAGCTTCGAAATGGGGATAGAAACACAACTTACTATCATCAAAAAGTCAATTTTAGGAGGAAAAAAACAAACATAAACACCTTGCAAAACTCTATGGGTACTTGGCTCACTGATAAAAATGATATAACAAATAATCTTAAGGATCACTTCTTTGATATGAGTAGGTCTACTATTCCTCCAAATGCTGTTGAATACTTTGCTAATGTTTCTCCTTGTATCTCTGATCATGATAATGCCAATTTGTTGTCTATCCCAACCCATGATGAAATAAAAAAGATTGTTTTTAGTATGCAATCCTGGACTACACCTGGCCCTGATTGGTTTCCACCAGGATTTTATCAAAAAATGTGGAATACTGTGGGTGAAGACATAGTTAATATGGTGCAGGCTTTTTTCTAGTCTAAACATATGCTTAAACAACTCAATCATAATTTTACATCCTCATTCCTAAGAAAAGCGCCACGTGTCTACGCTATTGATTTTAGACCCATTAGTCCGTGTAATGTTAGCTACAAAATAATATCTAAATTGCTTGTTACTAGACTAAAGCCTCTCCTAAACAAATTTATCTCTCCCTTCCAGTCTGCTTTTGTCCCTGATAGAGTGATTCAAGATAATATTGTTATGGCCAATGAATTGATAGACACCATGAAAAAAACTAAAAGTAAAAAAAGATGGATGGGAATTAAATTAGATATGAGTAAGGATTTTGATAGAATTGAGTGGATCTTTGTTCTTGCTAGTCTTAGAAGTTTAGGGTTCTCTGTTGACTGGTGCAAACTTATTGAACAATCTATATCCACAGTCTCCACTTCCATCCTTCTAAATGGATCCCCTGGAGAATTGTACAAACCTCAACGAGGTCTGAGGCAAGGTGACCCTTTATCACCTTACATGTTTATCCTTTGCATGGAATCAATGTCTAGAGCTCTCTTTACTTCTGAATCTAATAATTATATTCATGGTTGCACTGTTACCAAATCTGCTCCTCCTGTGAGTCACTTATTTTTTGCAGATGACTGCCTCCTATTTTCTAGAGCAAACAGTAATGAAGCTGCTTATATAACTAAGATTATTGCTGATTTTAGCAAATTCTCAGGTCAGTCAGTCAACTTTGACAAGTCTGGAATTGCTTTTAGCCCTAAATTTCCAGGTAACATCAAAACTGAAGTCTCAAAAATCTTGAATATTAAAAATTTATCCTTGCAGGATAAATATCTTGGTGTCCCATTATTGCTTCAAAAGAACAAAGTCGAATCCTTTGCTCCTCTGTTAGAAAGATTCAATGACAGGCTAGCTCCTTGGCAATCTAAGTTTGTAGCCCAACCTGGTAAGACCACTCTCACACAATCTGTCTTAGGAACTATAGCCAGCCATCATATGGTTGTTTTTCCCATGCCAAAAACCATTACTGATAAGATGGATGTTGCCCAAAGAAATTTTTGGTGGAATAAAAAACAAGGTGAAAGAGGTGTTTTCACTAAAAAATGGAACCATGTAGCCCTTCCTAAAGACTTAGGAGGACTAAATATCAGATAGTCTGCTATCCTCAACCAAGCTCTACTAGCTAAATTAGATTGGAGAATGATTGAGGAACCAGATGCCCCTTGGTATGTTCTTCTCAGCCATAAGTATTTCAATGACCAAAATCCTATAAATTTTGCACTTTCTAGAAATGGTTCATGGGTGTGGAAGTGAATTTGTGATGGAATTGATATAATAAAACAGTTTTATTGTTGGCAGGTAGGTGATGGCAATAATATTTCCATCTGGAAGGACAACTGGATCCCTAGCATGGAGGGTCCTCCAAAGTCCAACTTTGTTTCTGTTGCTATTAGTAAGGTGTCAGATCTAATTGATAGCAGTACTAAAACTTGGAAATTAGATATATTAGAAGCCTTGTTTGTAATGCTACTGGTAGAGCAATTCAAGAGATAAGAATCCCAATGCCAGGTAGGGATATTATTAGATGGAAACCAGCTAGTGATGGCTTCTTCTCAGTAAAAAGTGCATACATGGCTATCTTGGATAAAACTCAGGATAAACCTGTCAATAGCAATATGATTGATTGGAAGGCTCTCTAGAAAGTTAACCTCCCCATTAAGATTCAACACTTCATTTGGAAAGTTCTCCAAAATTGCCTGCCAACTAGAGATAGAATAACTAAGTATACTCATTACTCTACTTATGAATGTCCCCTTTGTAAAGATCATGATGAATCCCAACAACATCTTTTTGTTGAGTGTAATATATTTATATATGTACTAGGTAGAATAGATTCTAACTGTGTGCAGGTTTTGCAAGGGAAGAATATTCATGAATGGATTTCCTCTTGGTTTGATAATGATATTGGTAATAGACCCAAAAATATGACACAATTTAATTGCATTTGTTTTACTATGTGGCACACTTGGAAAACAAGATGCAATGTGGTGTTTGGAACTTCTCAGGTGCAGATTGAAGAAATAGCCAACAGTGTGAAAACTCATATTGCTGACTGGACAAGAATCCAAACTACTTCAACAAATAGAATAAGAGAATCAAGGGCTCCCCCTAGACAAAAAAATCTGGAGGAAACCTGATATTCAGTATATCAAAGTTAATTTTGATGCGGCATGGTGTAAATTTAATAAAATGACAGGAATAGGATTGATTTGTCGTAATTGTACAGGTGCAAGCAATGGAGCTGGGGGACATTGCACAAAAGCCCTAGATCCGGAACAAGCAGAAGCATTGGTAGCTTTGGAAGCAATAACTTGGGCAAAGGAGAAAGGGATTGTGAATTTTCATCTAGAGGGTGACAGCCAAAGAGTGGTGAATGCAATCAATGGGGGAAAAGGGAGCAGTAAAGTGGACCAATGCGAGCATAATACATAATGCGATTCATTTACTTAGTAGCTTTACCACGTGGACATGTAGTTTTTATCTATCGTGATGGTAATAATGTGGCAGATACTATAGCTAAGAAAGCTCTTTCATTTATTAGTACTCAGGAATGACAGCTTGATAAGCCAATATAGTTATCTAATGCTATCCATTCTGATAATCTTAGCATGTCAAACAATTCTTAAGAAATAAAAAAAGTATTATACAGTAGAGTTGATAAACTCATCATTATTAATTTCCCAAATTATCAAAGAGCATGATCTGCACGCCATCGTGAATAAATGATAGATGCTTCCGATAAAAAGATAAAATTAGATATTTCCACAAATGTGACATAACGAGTTGTATCTACTACAGTAGTGTTTTCTATTTTCTCGACAAAACTTTATGTATGGAAGGATATCTCCACAAATGTGGCATACTCACTACTGTATGCCTTCACCTTCTGTTCATCAAAAATTTTACCCGGTTTATGTTTTAAGTAAATGGGACTTATAAGTCAAAAAAAAAATGGGACTTACAAATCTATTGATTAATATTGAAAAAAACTATTAATTAATATCGGAAAAAAATTCGTACAATAAACCAGAAACGTAAGGTAGTTCTTGATCTTGTTTTTTTTTTTTTTTGGTGCGGAGGAAAGAAAAATTTACTTGAAAAAGAGAGCTTACACCAACCAGAAACCAGAAAACAACAATTCCTCAACAGGAAATAGAAATGCTCAAACCTTAAACAGAATTCAAGAACTAGCTAGATCCCACAAAACAGCCAGGCAAAATAACTACGGAGACCCTAACAAGAAAAGAGCACACAAAGAAGGGTCGAAGGATAAATCCCGCCACTTAAACGAGATTAACGTAAAAATCTTTCCAGAATCCAGATTCATGTGATGGCATGTGCAATAATTAAATAGCAGGTGAGAATGTCAACTTCTCAAATGTTATATATACAAGTATATGGTAGCTAAGTAATCATGTACCAATACAAGTAACAAAATTATAAGACAAGAAAAAAGAAAAGAAAAAAATCAGATCAGATCGATGGAGAGCAAAAAGTCTGCAAGTTTTCTCTTTGTTTTGGCTATCATCTTTTCGCTCTCTTGTTATGCAGCATCATGTATGGAGAAAAATTTTGTTTGTAGTGCAACTGGAGAAAAATGCTGTCCTGGAACACATTGCGTTGCTAGAAGTTTGTTCAGTAGCACCACAATCTGCAAACCATGTGCCACGCAATATGAAAGCTGTAGAGTTGGTAAACGCAGTTGTTGTAAGGATGACGGCCTTACCTGCACAGGTAAGGGAATATTCCCTAGCTACATTGCAGGAACGTGTGAGGAAGCATGATAAATTAAGAAAGTTGTTTATGGTGTGGGGCTGAACTTCTTTACTATTTCATGTGTGGCTTATTTCACAAATAAGATCATTGGATGTTGATTTGCTGGATGTTGAGATTATTAGTCCCACATATTGGAACTGTATTCGATCGGTCTAGTGGGTGAATTCTGGTCGTCAATTTCTTGATTATGTGTGTTGTGCTTTGTTAGATGATGAATGATGGTTCATCATTTTCCCGATACATTATTTTCTGTATGTTTTGCTTTGTACACCTCCATGGTTGTAATGTTTGCTTATTAATAATCAGCCCCATAATTTACAAGTAATTTGTTATAGTTTTCATATGAGTTGCTCCAAATACAAACGAAGATGAAGTTGTATTTGCTCCAAATATGAGTTGCTCCAAATACAAACGAAGTTATATAAATATGAAAGTTATCTCTATCTTCGTCACTAGGGACGATCTGCTCTTCACCTCTTAGGGTGACTTTTCTTGTCAATTTGGACGATTCAACTAATTTTTCACCAATTTTCGTGCAAACGATTCAAGGTTTGAGAATTAATCGGTGGAAGTTTATTTTCAGTTTTTAACGTTTTTCTTTATCAATCATATCCAATGGCTTGTTCCTCGACTCAATCAGTTCTGGAAGAGGATTAAAATTTTCCAAAATCCCATGGACCATGGTTTACTCATAGGGGTGTAAATATACCCGAAAATAATCGGCCCGCCTGTACCCGAAGTAGTCCAGAGCCTGTTATGACCTGTCGCGGACCGCCTGGCCTAGCCTGGATTAATTTATTGGGTGGGCTCGGGCTTTGCAATTAATTATGATGTCCGGCCTGGTGCCCGGTATGATCTGAGTTTGAGAATCTCCAACTCAGTCCATACCGGATTTTGGTGAATATCGGTCGGGACCGGGACACTATATTTAGGTGAATATCGGTGAAATATCGGTAAATATCATCTAATATCAATAAAACATAGACGTCTCGGATGAATATCGGCCAAATATCGGTAAATATCAGCGAATAACAATAAAATATCGGCATCTCGGATAAATACCAAAACCGTTTTAATCGGCGGTATCTCGGCCATCTAGACCGAGATTAACTACATCAGACTAAACTGATAATTTGGCTGCTAGAGCCTAGTAGAGTATAAATAGGAACATGACACCTGAAATGTGCCTGGGCTTCTGCAGATGGCTGCATCCACCGAGAGAAATTCCAGAATTTTTCCTGTGCTGGCTAAGATACCTACGAATTTTTCTTCCGTATAGGTTGGTCATTTTCTTCGTGTTGCTTCGAATTTCTGGAGAGGTAAAATGCTGGGAAATTATGGTTGTTCATGTAGCATACATGTCGATTGGATTAATTTCTCGATTCCATCCATATTACAGTGGATGCTTCTAATGAGGAGACTGTACAGCATCACGTCTGTATCACCTCAATTCGCATAAAAGAGTCGTTTATCACATGGACACGAGTCTGTTAGGAACGCAAACAAAAGAACGGGTGGTGCATGATGTCAACTAGTGGTACTGTGAGCAAGGTCTTCCACAAGTTATTTGTGCTCTTTCATGTTCTCAAAATGGCAATTTTTCTATTGTTAGACGAAGAAGAGTAACTATGGAAAGAGTTCTTACAATTCATAGTGGAAAAGTTCTTTTGGAGACGTGAGATAACGATTCGAATTCTAGGAGATATCTAGTAGCCAATGATGCATGTAATGCTGCACCATAAGGAAGTACATCTTCATTGATAGTGAAGTAAGGGGAATGAGCAGTCTCGAATTTTGTAAGTGATTCGTTCTTCATCCCGAGAAAGAAAAAGTATCCAGGAATCTGCTCGGAGAAAAATGAAAAATCTTCTGATCCCATAATTGTTTTCATGCCTTCCACTTTTTGGGTCCCTAACCTGCCATATCATGGTGGAAGAGGATCAACTCTCAACCAAATCAATGATAGGATATTAAGAATGTTGACAAGTTGAAAGCAATGTTTACCTCCTCGATTCGATGCATGAGCTTTACAAGGCTTTCTTTTGAAAGGGCTCTGAAAGTACCTCCAAAGGTGACTGAATCTGGAATAACATTGAATGCCCCGCCTCCGTGGAACTTCGCAACTGTAACTACCTGACAAATGAAGAAGATATAACTTCGATTAGACCAGCAGATTACAACATAATTACACAATTCTTGAGTGTAAAATACATATGTACCTAAATTAGGGTCACAAATAGTTTCTCGGTATCAAAATTGATTTTGTCAGTTGAGAAGAACCAAAGACAGCCCAAAAAACTCGAGAATAGATACGACAAAAGACACCTTTTAATGGTTTGAAGGAATGTATAATTAGAATCCTACCATTCATGAAAAAACATTCAAAAGTACCCGTGAGTCTAATGGATCAGCTTCACGTGAAATAAGCTGTTGCAAGCTAAGGATTATATTTGATGCAGCTAATATTGGGTCAATTGTATGCTGCGGGATTGCTGCATGACCTCCCTTCCCAGTAATCACTGCCTCAAACATACCACACCCAGCTAGGATAGGGCCAGGTCTGGAGGATACAGAGCCAGCACGTGTCCTGGCAGTCACATGCAACGCGAAGATAGCATCGATGTTCTGTAATGCACCAGCTTCTATCATTCTCTTTGAACCCCCTGCCCCTTCCTCGGCAGGTTGGACAATTAAGGCAACAGTTCCCTGTCGGAAGAAAATTGTTCTTAACATAAATTAAGGGCGTCGATTCAAACTAAGTTTTCATTGTCATTCTCTAGCCAAAGTGAATGTACTCCATACACAGTAAATCTGAAGGTCGACATCTTAAGATTGCTGCAAGTGCAACCAAAAACAAGAATTTTACAGAAATTTCCTAACAAAGAAAAAAGGATTTCTTTAGGCACTAGTAATCCACTAGTTAACTAACAATGGACCAATTCTAATGAAATAGCTAGCTCAAGTCTAAGTAAAGCTCCATTTCTTTTGAGAGCTGCTATAGTTCGAAAGCCAACCAACATTTTGGGGTTTCACAATATGATACTGTAGGTAGAATCACTAATATCATAGCAGTAAAGGTAGACAAATTAGGTCATCATAGCTACAAACTGACAGTGTATATGTTTCCATTCAGTCAATTTCTAAACAGAATTTCGCCAATTCTACCTTGGAAGCAACATAGTCCTATAAACATGATTTTATCATCTACGAATAATAAAGATGCTAATACAACTACAATGAATCCATTGCTCAAGAAACCAACATTTCTACAATGAAAAAGAGTAAACAACCTCAAGAAAAATATCGGAATGAGCAGGCACTAGGCATATCTAGAAAACAACTGACACACCTTCAACTGTTGGCGATGATCTTGAAGGATTTTTTGATGCAGGGGCATATTGTCCTTCATTAGGGTTATTGTCTAATTAGGAATGTCTTATGATTTTAGGGACGTTTTTAGTTGTTTCCGCATTTAGTTTAGGGTTTCTTTGTTTGGATTTATGTTTCTAGTATAAATAGGCGACTAGGTATTCTTTAGAAGGTAGACTTTATTATTGAATTTAAGAAAATAATCGTTAGATTATCAATGAGTAATTTGGCTTCTAGCCTAGACTCAATTTATCAACGTCTTATTGATTTCCTATTGTTCTATTCTTCAAGTTTTCTGTCTATTGTTAGTTTATGCCTGTGTGTTACTAGCTGGACGGCATCAATTGGTATCAGAGCCAAAATCGATCTTACAAACTTCATTATTTGGCGCTAGAAACAAACCCCACAAACCCTAGCCAGGCTATAATGGCGGGGAAGAATTAGAAGTCGTGGTGGAAGAGGTAATCAAACTTATTCGACGAGAACTTAAAGAGATTAGAGTTATAGTTGACAACATGTTGCTATGGTTGGATAAGCTAGAGCAACGAAGACGTACGGAAGCCTAATGGAGAACCCGAGAAGGCACACGTGGACCTGTTGAATTGTCGGAAGAAGGCGGTCAAGAGGATTATCTTGTTACCAATCACACATCTATTGAATTATCGGAAGATAGTCAAGGGGATTGTGATCATGAAAGCGACTCTTGGATCTGCTGGGAGGAGGTCGAAGATGGCACACATGAGGTGTCAATGAAACTTTGTTTCATGGACACGTCGATCATGCTTGATTTTATTCTCAATGAATGCGAACGACGAATATCAAGCTTTGCATGGATTGGAGTTCACTACCGATTTACGATACTTATTCGGAAAGTGAAGATGAGATTTTCTTTCAACCGAGATCATATTGATCCTCTTACGGAGAAAACTCAAGCATCGTAAGTATTCCGTAAACCTATATCATTTCATTTTATAAGAAGCAAGATTCGTATATCGTCGATAATCTAAATTTGATATCGATTCGTATAAGCAAATGGAAGAGGCTTATCGTAAAGAAGTTTGTGGAGAAAACTATATAAGCGAGTTCGAGGAGAATTCTCTTGAACTCTAGGAGGGATGCTATGGCGAAGATTTGGTAGAAAAGTTCGAAATAACATCCATGACCTATCGTGACATTTATGTTTACATGAAGGACCTTTGTTGTGCGATGGCCGAGGAGCAAAAAGTGTAATTGTGCGTCTAATTCCTGATGTTGAAGATGAAATCTTATTGTCTACACTAGATCCATTTATACTATTTCTTTGAATGATGGATACGATTCGCGAGTGTGAAAGCGGACAGAGAGTCGGATTTGCAAAACACTTTAGTTATTGGTTGCAATGGCCAAAAGGGAAACCTTACGGAAATTTTGTACACCTTGTCAGACTATGTCAAGACAAGGAAATCTTACACATACATCGGCGAGTATGGGTAACATCTATTTATCTTCCCATGTGATGATTTATCTCTGTGTTGGTGTACGTGTTTCATTGTGCGAGGAAAACCTCCACCTCATTGTAGAATTATCGAGCGGTATAATCATTTATCAGATTAAGGAAGGTCGGAGAGAATTGGCATCGAAAGACCTATACTTTCTTGAGAATTCTGAGCATAAATTATTCAATAGTTGTGTTCTTAAGGAGTTGATCACTTGGACAATATTAGCATTTTGGTACCAATGCTATTGTGCAATTCTAATTTCCGTTGTTTTGGTTACGTTAACATGTGGCTGCATTCGGTGATTACTAAAGAGATCGGTTAATGGAGTAACTACTAGTAACAAAGAAGCATGCCTAAGTCGAGGAAAAGAAAGGACGGATCATGTATTTTGTTATCGGAATACTACCGTTGCCACCCAGAAAGCCTTTGGAATAGGTATTGCGCTTTGTCAACAAATACATTCATGATTCGAGCGCGAGACTCTTAAAAGTCCCTGAAGTTACGAAAAGAAAACTTATTGTCGCCAAAGATTTTGTGCCGGTATTATTTGAATCCTCACTCGAGAAAAGGAAGTCTCCGGTATTCACGACATGTGTAGTAATACAAAAATTTGCTTGTTATGAAGTTTTTGTATACATTGTGGTTATGACATCTCCAACGAGAGAAGTACATTGAGATAAAGTTAAGGGAGATGGTGACGAGGTGGGCGAATCATAAGGTTTCTACCCAGATGGTGTTCGAGCTTTTCCAATTTTTAAACCATTACTTCGGCGGTGTTGAGAGATCGCTCTCGGCCAATCGGTATGGTCGGGAGAGCTTAAGAATAAATGAAAACAAATTCGCCAGTTTGGAAAGGATTTTGAGGTGCATAGGGAGTCCATGACGTATGTGGATAGTTGTTTTAATGCTTACTATTTGGATGTATCCGAGAGTGACATTAATGGTGAGTGCACAAAGGAAACATATTCTAATCGGTGGCGTAAGGAATTCTTGCAACATAAGCCAAGGAGAAATTCATTACTTGCTTGGTGTGGGTTAACAGAGGCTCGGACAAGAGATTACTATGTGTTGAATATCAAGAAGGTGGTGAGGGAAGTTAGTGGCTTTTGTTTTTGATCGAGGAAAGTCAAAACGAGAAGATGGAGGCCCTTTGGTTTCAAAAGAGAAGATGGTGAAAAGAGCTTAGTATATGACGAATATAAAGACGGGGTGGTGAAATTACTGACTTGCTATTGACGTAACTCGTCCAATATGATAAATCAAGGTCGGGCATTGTGTTTGATTGTGGAAAAGCTGAGGAGATCTCATATGGTGCGCTGGACATGTCTTGTTTATTCTTGTCTAAGATCTCAAAGGCTATGGGCTTTGTGTTTGATCGTGGCAAAGTTGCGAGAGAAATCATATGACGGGTTGAATAGTATGTCTTGTATACGTGCTCTAGGATCTCTAAGGATTCGAGTTTTGTTTTTATCGCGGAAAGCCATTTGAGTGTTAGTGTTACACAAGGGTACTAGAGAATGAGCTTGAGGCAATATGTCTTTGGAAGTTATTATGACGTTCTCGTCGGAGCCGAGAATTTCTTTCAACTAGGGGTGGTTGATGCGGGGGCATATTGTCCTTCTTTAGGGTTATTGTCTAATTAGGAATGTCTTATGATTTTAGGGACGTTTTTAGTTGTTTCCGCATTTAGTTTAGGGTTTCTTTGTTTGGATTTATGTTTCTAGTATAAATAGGCGACTAGGTATTCTTTAGAAGGTAGACTTTATTATTGAATTTAAGAAAATAATCGTTAGATTATCAATGAGTAATTTGGCTTCTAGCCCTAGACTCAATTTATCAACGTCTTATTGATTTCCTATTGTTCTATTCTTCAAGTTTTCTGTCTATTGTTAGTTTATGCCTGTGTGTTACTAGCTGGACGGCATCATTTTTGCAGCACCAAGGAGCATTGCAACATGAGCATCATGCCCACAAGCATGCATTTTCCCAGGAATTTTACTTTTATGTTCCCACTCCACCATCTCCTGTAAAAACAACCCCCATCACACCAAAATCTCATATACATAACCAAATATGAAAAAGAAGAAAAAAAAAATGTAATAAAAAACAAAACCCCAACCTGCATAGGGAGAGCATCCATATCAGCTCTTAAAGCAACAAAAGGTGGTTCACCACTACCAACATAACCTATAACACCAGTAACAGCAATTGGGTGCTTATAAGCAATACCCATTTTATCCAGCTCTTCTCTAATCAACTTACTAGTTTCAAATTCTTCAAAACCAAGTTCTGGGTTCTCATGAATTTTCCTTCTAACATCAACAATCCATTTATCAAGCTCTGGTTTCTTAGCATAGTTTAAGAAATTGGTTGGAATCTCTGCTAATTCAGCTGAACTCAATGAATTAATGGATATTGGGAGCAGCCAAAACAAAGTCAAAACCAAAATCACAGACACAAATTTGCAGAAACCCATTGAGAAAAAAATCTCTGCAAATTTGGGTGTTTGAAAAAGTTGGGATTTTTAGGATTGAAGTGAATACAGAAAGTGGGAAAACAGTGCGACTGACTGAAAGTGTGAAGCCTATGCCGTGGGACCCACTTAAGAGTTAGTTTTGGGTCTTAACCCGTTTATTGAAACCGGGTTGTTTTCTTTTCCTGACCCATTCATCCGCCATTGAAATACCAAATTGAAGACGCAGAGAAATATTCCAAAGGGGGTTTTTCTAGGGGTTTAAGGTACTCAAAACTGGCAACACAGAGGTTCTTTTCGTCTTCTCTAGACTGATAATAGTCTGTCCATCGCCACCGCCATCATCAACACTACTGCCGCCACCACGGTAATTATTCAATTTTCTTACTTTCAGTTCTAGACTCAATTCAGATTCTCTCTTTTCTTTCATCAATCACTACACTGCTTGGTAATTTATTAGAAATGGGTTTTGTTTGTTTTGTGTAATTGATTAATGGGTTACTATCAAAATCTTATATTTAGGGATTTCTTTTCTAGTTTCTCAATGACATGAATGCTGTAAAACAGTCCCCTTTTCTGCACACGTTTATAGAGTTAGGCCCTTAAGCCGTTGAAGCTGGAAAAAAAAAAAATTGGTTTCATATTTTTGTTGATGTCGAACAATGAAAGAAGTGATGGTCAGTAGATTCATCTATAATATGTACACAGACACCTGCTTGAGTTTTGTCGGTATAACCTGTGATAGTTCAATTTCTTTAATTTGAGTTTGTGAATTTAACATTTCTTTGTGGAGAGTCTCCTACCTCTGCAAATGAGCAAATCTTGCTGTTAGAGCTAGTTGACAAAGAAGGTGGCAATCCAACCTACATCTTCAATGACGAGAGCCAGGGATGGATTTAGTTATATATGCCTGCCTGGTTATCATGTCATTAAGTTAAGTTAATGCCCATTGCAATTAGCTGTTATCATGGAAGGCAACGGTTAGTCCATGATTGACGATTTGATGTCATAGAATGTTCCTTTAAGAATTTTTTGGTACTGGACCACCTGTGTATGACCATAGCGTACTATGTCTGTTATGTTTTTAACTCAATGACATTGATGAATTGATGCCATTAAGCTCTTTTCAGAAAAAACCCTTAATTTAACTGAATGGCATTGAACTGAATTGTGTATTGATGAATCGATGCCATAATGTCATCTATAAAATTAGTTGTGAGAAACTTAACTGGGGCAAGAAGAAATGTGGCATCAAGTTTCAAATTTGTTGTCGAAAATGAGTTATTCATATGTAATAGGAAGACGAATCCTGTCCTTGATTAGTATAGGGACTTATTTTTCACTCACCTTTCCCCTTTGTTAGTCAGTCATTTTTTCTTATATTTAAGTTTTAGAAAGAGCCTTTGTTATTAGCTACACAATTTTTGTTTTAGCTGGACACCTTTAGTTATTGATCAAATTATAGTGCAAGCTTAAAATTGTTGGCAGTATGGTTAACGTTTTATTTGCCTTTTAATAATCTGTTTCACTTGTGCATTTTGTTTTCTTAATTTTACTTGCAACCATAGTTTGGCTACTGAAAGTGGTTCTGTAGATAGAATTTTGCTTCTACAAAGGTGTATGTCAATACTGAAAGTGGTTCTGTATAGATTCTCTTGTAGTCATTTTGCTCTTATCACCAGAAATTTTGAACTTGCAGAGAATAGCTGTCGGTCGTTGCTCATTTTTTATTCGCACACCATTGGTTACTGCAGATTCATGGAAACTAATGTACCTGTGTATGGATTGTTAATTCTGGCTAAAGTAACTTCTGGCTTTTTTCAGGGGAGGTTTTGACTTTTCTAGGTTACAGAAGGACATTTTGCTTCTGAAGGAGGTATAAGGGTGCTATCAGGTCATGCTTAAATTAGGTAGAACTACTTAAAACGTCTGAGTACATTCTGAAATTAGTCCTATAAGGGCAGAAGAAATTTCTTTATGCTCATTGACGTTTTTAATTAAGCAGATGTGATTTATCTATAAACAATGTATGCTGCAGTATTCCTATATTGCATTATTTATTATGAATTTTGGCAAAATAAAATTTTTGTACCCCCTAGGTAGAATTCCTGGCTCCGTCCCTGAGTCGAGAGCTGTATTCTTCATCTTTGTTTCATTTTTTGTATCTTAAACATTTAACATTATGTTTGTTTATCTCTTCAGCTTGATGGATTCAAAAAGTGTGAATTTGGAAGAAAGACTAAAATCCTTTTTGATTCAACTTCAAAATGAGTTTAGAATCCTTGATAGGATTGTTTACAAAGGAAAGAATCAACATAGAAGATGTTTCTACTTTCAATATGTCATGAAGGTGAAGAGGGATGTGAAACTTTTGTTATCAGCAGGGTTGCAGGAGATGCTGGATTTCTTGTTTCAAATTATTAATGAAAAGAAACCTGCCAGGACAGTCAATCTTCTTGAGAGGTAATTTTTTGATTTTTTTTTCCTGATTAATTAGTAGCTTGGGTCTTTAGTCTAGAGTATGTATAACAAAAAACATTCTAAATTGCATGATGAAAACGATCCTGATTGTACCTCTGCATGATAAAAATGATCTAGAAAATTGAATTGTTTTAGGTTCTAAGAATAAGATATGAGTACATGCATGAATGGAGGTATTACAGTAGTAGGCATTTAGGCTATTTTGAAAGGTGCTCCAAATAGAACCAAGTGGTAACGATAGTTTGATATATGCAGGGAGAAGCTTAAAGATACCAAGAAGGGATGGAAAAACACCTTTTCTGAGTGTCCAAGGATATCTATAGGGTCACATATGTAGAGGAATACCAGATACAAACCCAATTTAGATTTG
Source organism: Papaver armeniacum (assembly GCA_023531295.1). Lineage (NCBI taxonomy): Eukaryota > Viridiplantae > Streptophyta > Magnoliopsida > Ranunculales > Papaveraceae > Papaver > Papaver armeniacum. Next base: position 207,845 of record JAJJWW010006477.1, read on the forward strand.
GAAAACAGTTGTAATTAGTGTTACAGTCATAACAAGTATCACGATTTTAGGGAAGACTAAGGTAGTTCACTCGCGTGCTCATACTGTTAATCAATTTTCAACCAAGAATGATGCTTCCATCGGAAAGGATCTGAAAAGTTTCAAAAATTGATTTGCATGTGTCAATGGATATAGACTATGTAAATATCACTTGAAACAGTCTCTTGAAAATGGATATTGATGTTCATGACCTGAGTTCGAAAACTCTTAGACTCGGGTCTTGGATGTCATGACGGGATAGTTTGAGCTTATCCATGCGGTTAGGTACTGTCCGAGTTGGAATTCTTTTTCTGGATGATCCTGACTCATCCTAATTCCTACTAACCAATATAAACAAAACAGTATCTTAGATTTCAGCTTTTTTTTTTGGTGTATGTGTGTCTGTGTCTTTGTGTTTTCATCAATTTTATTGGACCTGCTTGTTGCTGTGATCTTTCAGTTTAAAAAGGAGAAAATGCAACACTGAAAAGTATAATTACCAAGAGCGGCTTTTGGGAGTTGCACGTTTATTATCGCAGGTGGACTCTTGTTGGTTCTCTTTTTTTGATCGTTTTTGGTACTTCTGTCTTACATTGTCATTGGTCTCTTTGTGTGGACTTTTTTCCGTGAAGCTTTCCACTTGTTCTGTGAATATGCATATATCTAGCTACCATATCCTGATAGTATCTCTTAACTATGGCAGATGGTTGAACCTATGGTGAAGGCAGCTATGTATCCTTTGGCTTGTAAAAATGTTTGTCTAATTTGGTTTTGTTTGATTTTGAGACGTTATGTTGATTTATCCTTTTATACATCTATCTATGAAAAGTTGAAAATTCGGGGTTTTCTTCCTTCTTATGGGGGAGAAACTATGTATCACAGTAAGCTAAGCTTTAAGTAGAACCCAACCAAACTATGTGGTAAAGTTATATTTCGGAATTAGACCTTCTCCACCTAATGCGATTTCAGCTGTATTTGATTCAAATATTGCTAGATTTTCAGTGTTTTGATGTGGAAATGAGTCAACAAATTACACCAGTGGTCCCTAACTGTTCTATAGTGAGATATCATCCTTACTTGCTCGATCTTTTTTCATGGGATTCTCTGTGACAATTCTGGCTATACTTGGACGTCTGCGGGTTCTGGTCCAGCAAGTAAGTACAATACCCAATCTCCAGATATATGATCATTTTTTACTTGCAAGGAAGATATGCTTATTGTTTGCAAGGATTCTTGCTTTCTGCTTCATTGTCGACAGATACTACTTGATGTCGTTTCGGTTTACAACACGATTTCATCTATATCTCAAAAGGAGCACTCTGTAAAACTAAATCGGCAAGGAATTGAGGTATCTTTACCTTATCCATCGACTGAACACTCTAGGTTAACAAGTTGCACTCTGTTCCCCTAGGGATTTCATCAATATTATAAACTTTTATTTCAACTGGTGCAGGTTATCAGGGAGTACTATCCCTCGAATGATGTAGTTGTAACACTGGAATGTGTATGGGAAAAAGATAAGTTTGTTTTGCTTGAGAAAGTGAATAAAATTGAAATCAAAAAACGTGAAACAGATCTGCAATCATCAAATATAAAATATCAGACTGTAGAAGCATTCCTGGGACTTGGAGGTGAGAAACTTAAATTTTGAACTGGCGGAGTTTGTTTTACCCCCTCCTTTCAGTTTATTGTATAGGAATGATTCTGCTATATGTTTTTCCGTGTCCTTTGAGGGTTTGTGCTATCCTTTTGCCAACGGAAATAAGTAGGTGCTCGCGGTCATTTAACCGCCATTTTTGTTGCATGTGTAGATGATGAACCTGGTTACAAGAAGATGGACACAGATAACTCCATTGAAGAGCAGCCAGATCCTATAAACATCTACGAACTCGAAGTTGGTGAATCTGCAGAACAACCCATGAATATCAGTATGAGTGCAAAGGTTGAACTCCAAGAGTCTATCATAGATGAAGGCAGTGAAAGTAATGAAAACTCATTTGACAAGAGTTCTGGCATTGATAAAGAAGTAGTTGCTAGTCCAAGTCCAGTATCTCCAAAACCTCAAGTAGAATTGAAGAGAAAGGTAGCATTTATCTCGATTGGAAAACCGAAAGTACCCAGAACAAGTGAAAGCAGCTTACTTAATAATGTGCCAACTACTAATTTGCTTGCCACCAAAGCTAGTGAAGAAAAAGATCCATTTTTCAGTCTGCTCACTGGTGAAAGTGTAAAGGATACTCTTTTCTAAATTTAGCAGGATGATTTTTTGGGTTTGCTAAGTCCATTCTGCTTGCAGTCATCTAGTTAATATGCGCTCTTATTTATCGAAAATTTTCATCCTCTCCTTTTCTTTTCTTTTTTTCATAATTTTTATTATGCCCTTGATTATCGGAAAATGTTTGAGAACACTACTTGGTAGGTAGCTAATTGCTCGTTGACGACGGCGATGTGGTGTGCTTTGGACCGTTTGTTCTCCTGGTTAGCCACATTGAGCCCAATCGGTTTCCCCTTCAAAGCGTATCCATGCAGGGGCGAGCACCGTGGCTCTCCTCCTCATTGATCATAATGCCATTTAATAATAATACAGGAACTTATATTAATCAACTTGCATGACATTAAAGCCAAGAGAAAGAACATACAAAAATATGTTCCATGTGTGTTACAGTTTATGCTTCTGCCTGATCATCTAACCATTTAGGCTTCATTTTTTACTTCATAATTTTTCTCTTATGCATCATCTTGTATTCTCCATAGAAGTAAGAACAGAAACCCCAAAGACATAATGCCAGTGCCATTCCTTTTAATCCCGTAAACTTCTCGTGGTATAATATGAAGGCTGCAACTTGTGTGAACGGGATGAGGGCTGATGTGAATATACCATTGAAAAGAGCACTGGTGTATAGAATCACGCCAAGGACTCCCATAGTCATCAACTGAAATGTAAATGCTGTGAAGAACAGTACGATATAGTACTTGGTCTTCCCAAGTTCGTACTCATTTGCTTCTCTATGTATAGCCTGTGAAATGAATCAGAATGTTACCCTTATATTAATCAACTTGCAAAAAACGGCATACAGAAATGAAAGAAAATAATCAAGACCCCAAGTACTCTGGTACCTGAAAGTCCTTGTTTATTAGCACACCGATGATGTTCAAGGCATTTGCAAACATGGCAAGAGTGATTTGGAACTGCAACAAAGTAGAATAAGTAACATTTCTGGTTGCTTTACTGAAAGCAAGCTGAATCATAGGCATGATAACGCCACTTAAAGCAGCAGAACCCAGCGTCATAAGAAATCCTATCAAGTAATGATCTTTTGATACCCCAACTGGACGATCACCATCACTATTAATACTCAGTAAGACCGATCCAAGTGTCATTACAACTATTGCATTTATAATAAATGCTGTAAATTTTTGTTTCACAATCAACCATGCAAAGAAGGCATTGAAACACAGTTGTGTTGCACAAAGAATAGATGAAGTTGACACAGGAATATTAGATAACCCCAAGGCATACATGAAATTAACAACACCAAACAGAAATCCGATTGCAGCACTCGCAAGAAACAACCTTGGTTCCATAAAGAAAGACGAAACGTGATCATTGTTTCGTGTTGCAAATAATTGAGATCGAATGAAGAGAAAAATGAGAGGAATTATGAGAACTGGAAACCCAGCCGTTTGAATCCAACTGCTAAGCCATTTACGGCTGCCACCATGAAGAAAGTATAGTCTCAGTAAGAGAGGACTTCCTACTACACCACAAAAAACTAAGGCACAGTTAATACAGATTAATAGCCAGTTTTTGTGTTTGGTTGGTGGTTCTGCATGCGGTTTTGATTTGCAATTCTCGGTTGTTCCTAGATTCTCTAGTGTTTCAAGGTTCATCTCAGATGTAGCCATTGAAATGATGATTAATTGCACGGGGAGAGAGGGTTGCAAAGAAGTACAGAAGGTGCGATATATATATATATATATATATATATATTGCCTATAATGGTGATAGATGAATAGTATCTCCAAAGGCTGAAGGCGAGCTTTGTACTGTTGTGAGTTTTACAAAAACACCGTTGTGATGTGCTGTAAAAATAAAGTAGTTACACGTTCAGTAGACTATATAATTTGTAGAGTGTTGTGGAACCCATAAATCGTAAATTTTGTTTGGAAAATTGCAATGCTAAAATGCTTATGATGTGGCTAATGACGAAAATAGATATCGTTTAACTTTTTTTAATGACATTTATTAATAGTAAAATATTTTTTTATTTTAAATATCAATGACATCTATTAACCATAAAATATATTTTTATTTTGAATATCTTTTAAATAATTAACAATAAGTAATTATTGTAAAAAATAATTACTTATTCATATTTTAGTTTTAAGTTTTACCTTTAAATATTATTATTGCTATTAATATTACTATTTAAGATTGAATGAATATAGACGAAATTAAACACAGCTTTTGGTTGGTAGCCGAGCAACAAGCTGAGCTCCAACCCCTCAAGGGTAAATGTTGTCATTTTAGTATAATAACAAGCTTAAAATAGAAAACCAATTAACTAAAATTGAATGAATCCACAACTATTAATTTTACTGCTTTTAAAAGCTACTCATGATTAGCTGTTAAAAGTTGATCAAAAACATAAAGTACTTTGAAAAAGGTTTACAAAACATTTTTTTACAAAGTGCTTTTGTTAAAGTAAAAAAAAAAATAAAAAAATGATTATGAAAGCATCTCCAATGCTAGGGTTGAGGTCATCTTATGTAAAGATCTAAATATGACATTTTTTATAGAGGTCATTCACATATAGAGAAAACAAATAAAGTTAAAACCTTTCAACATAAAGATCATCTCCATTCCTTAAGGTTTTATCTAATAACTTTGTAAATTAACATAGAGACATATTGATGATGTGGACTTAGACCCAAGGTCATGAAGAATATCTTATTTAGACTTTCTCTTTCACCCCCATATAACCACGTCACATTCCCCAAGGACCTTAACACTTGCATTGAAGATGAAATTTTGGTGGAAAAAATCTTAAATCTTAGGTGGCATGTTTTTTTTATGACCTCCACCCCTAACATTAGAGATGCCCTGAAGATTCAGATTGTGCCTGCAAGTCAAGCTCGGTGTCAGCTTGAAAGTGGGACCAAGTATTACGGTTTTCAAGGTTTCAAGAAAAAAAGCATTATATGGTTTAGCTCTTGTAGACGAATCGCAAAAAAAAGAGCAATAAAAACCCGACTCTCGTAGATTTAGGGTGTGGGTCTCGAACCCAACTCACAAAACTAGCCGGGGGTTATTTTTTATGTGTCGGGTTTTTTTTTAGTGTTTTTTGGCACGTTTGTTTAGATTTTTTGTAAATAGTTTAGTTCATTTGTGCTTAATGGCTTCGTGCATTTGTGCTTAATGCAAAAATTTCAGCTATCGGATCTTTAATGGTGGGGAAAAATTAAACTAATAGGTCGACGTAGGTGTTTTGCACTAAATGGTATAGTGCAAAAGAAAAATTTTGATGTGCCAAATTATCTCACGCTTTTGTTTTCCTTGAGTGTTCGAGAAATCCACATTAGGCGACGGTTTCCCATCTTATTTGGCTTGAAGAGTCGTATGACTCGGTCTAAAAGAGTAAAAGGTACCCCAAGTTCATATATGGCTGATGTTCCTTGTATTAAAACCCGTTATAGTTCATAAAAATTCTAGATAGAAATTATTATGATAATAAAAAAGGATTCCAATGTCGTTGTAACATGTCGATAAAGTTTTTGGGTGATAATACCAATGGTCTGAATTTGAAACTCATCTCTACCATCACCTTAAGACGTTCGGATTCAAGACTGGGGAACATTTTATTTTTATTTTATTTTTATTTTGATGGAAATGGCCCAGGAAATCAATTCCAAATAAATCAGCCCAAATCTTGGACCAAACATGGCTTTGATGCTTGAAATCAAGAATCATATTTTCAATCTAATAAAAAATAGAATCCAATTCCCCTAAAGTAATAATTTTTAATTGAATCTAATTCTTCTGAAATATTAACTCCCCTTAAATATTAATTTTCATCTGAATCTAATTCCTTTAAATTAATAATTTTCAATTAAACATTTCGAGAATGGAAAAGAATCACTCTAAGATGGAATAATTATTGATCGGACAATTGAGGCATCTTTTGGGCTCCATTTTTGAACTATGAGAGCATGAGCAAGAGAGAATTGGATGTGAATTTCTTACCATTTTCTGAATGCTCCATGGAAAATGTGGTCTTGGAGATTCTCTAATAGTGGTTGTGTGTATTGTCCAGGTGACAACACAAACAAGACACCCTCATTCCAATTTTCCCTTAAGTTTCGGGAGGAAAAATAGTTCATATCCAATGGTGTTGTTTGTGATTTCTTATGGATTAAATGTAAATTTTCTTTTTAGTAATTTTTAGATTTTATTAGAGCTAAAAATGGTAATTTAATATATTAGAATTAATTTAGGGAAGGAAAAACTTATTAGGATAGCTTGACATTGTCAAGATGAATGTCTAAAACTTGACATTCACCTTGACAATGTCTAACTAAAATGAAGCATGTCATCTTCACATTGATTTAAAAAGTTGGGGTCGGAGAAGAATTTTAGGGAAAATAAATGTTTATCCTATGTATATTTTGACATTTATCTTCACATATATTCCATTGGAGAAGCTCTTATTTAATGAAAACTATCAACTCTTTCTAGGAAAAAAATTTAAATGAAAATACGATTTTTCAGGGACGGAAGGAGAAATATACTTGGTCTTCCCAAATTCAGTACTTTGATTTCCCATGTATAGTTTGTGAAACGCTGCAGCGTTCTATAATTCTTTATTAACTTGCAAAATGACAATTGAAGTGAAACATAATCAACACCCCAGATACACGATCAATTCCAGCAGTGGTGGTAACGGAGTGTTTTTTTTGCCGATATCAAGTTTTCGGTTATGCATTAAACGAGGGACTAGTAGATTAATACTCCCTCCGTCCCTAAATAAATGACCTACTGATTTTTAAATTTTGTCCCACTAATATCATTAAACAAGAGAATATTTTTAAATCTATCCTTTTAGTTGATTATTCTTAAAATAAGAAATATGTATAATTTAATAGCCATGTTTACATTTGTTATGTAGGTGTTTTAAAATAATTTTCAATGGTATAAAGTTTAAAATGAACCACGGTTAAGCATACAAGTCATGCTTGAATGCAAGCTCTGGCTTGGCATTTTAAATCCAAATTCAAAGTTGTTATCTACGTTTTTTCCCACTTCATTACACTGCTCACGTATTTGCGAGTTGGCTCATAATGTGATCTCTCAAATTACAGGTGTGGATTTTTTATACTTCTGAGTCTAATACCATGATTTGGTTGGCTAACTCTCATGTCATATCCGTCCATAAAGATCCAAGAATGAATTGGCATTTTCGGAGAATGGAGGGTTCAAGAATCACATCCCTAGGCATTCTTTCATTCTTGGGTGGCCCTTCATGTCATACTTAAGACGAGCAAAATTGAAATAATGAGGTTTGTTGGAAAATCCAAATACTGTAGTATTCTTTGTGATGGAGGCATTGAGACTGAAGCTCATATTTTTCATAATTGATAATTGCTTCCATTATTTGGCATGGTTTACTGCTTAATATGAGATATGATAAGGGTTTGTCTACGTGATAGTTGGGAGGAGGAGGTTGATTAAGTGTTGTGTTGAGCATTTTCTAGTTAAATCTTATAAGCTCTATCAAGAAGCTTGTTTTTCCGGCTTTATTTATCGATTGTGGAGGCAGTAAAAAATATCAAAAAAATTACATCTAAAAAGTGCTCTACTCTTTTCAAGTCATATCCGTCCATTATTTTCATCTTAGACGTCACCCTCATGATTGACAAAAACTAGTTCAAGAATCACATCCCTAGGCATTCTTTCATTCTTGGGTAGGTGGCCCTTCATGTCATACTTAAGGCAAAATTGAAATAATGAGGTTTGTTGGAAAATCCAAATACTGTAGTATTCTTTGTGATGGAGGCATTGAGACTGAAGCTCATATTTTTCATAATTGATAATTGCTTCCATTATTTGGCATGGTTTACTGCTTAATATGAGATATGATAAAACTGTCTGTGATAGTTGGGAGGAGGAGGTTGATTAAGTGTTGTGTTGAGCATTTTTCTAGTTAAATCTTATAAGCTCTATCAAGAAGCTTGTTTTTACTGACTTTATTTATCAGTTGTGGAGGCAAAGAAATATCAAAAAAATTACATCTAAAAAGTGCTCTACTCTGCAAGTTAATTCAGTTATTCTAAAAAGTGGGATATTCAATTCAAGTTAAGTCCGATTATCCTGCTCATAGAAGGTTTATGCAAAATTGGAATGTTGATTGTTGTTTCTCTGTCAAGATTACCATTCCCTGCTGATGACTGAGACCAGAAGGTGATATTAATATGATTAGCACCGATGGTCAAAGAAAGATCTGTCTGGCGGGAGTGAAGCTATTCTTAGAGACAAACATGGTGATGATATTTTGCCATTGAAGGTAGTAGTCCCATCTCTGTGCCTGCTCATAAACTTCAAGGAGTTGATCTTGATCTTTAGCTTTCGGATATTCATAAGATTCGGGATATTCATGTTCGTTTAGACTCTATAACTGTCTATTTTTTGTTGAAGAGTGAAAATTGAAAAGGCGGGGGTACAACAACCACACCTAATATTTTGCTTAGCAATCTGTATGGAAAAACTCCAGTATACTTTCTAGAGAATCAACTAGACAGTCAGAGTCAATCTAGAGAAAGTATATCAAAGATTTTATATCTCAATCTCTCGATTTAATCTTTACTCAAGCAAATAGAAATCTGCGAGTCTTTATCAAAGAGAGATAACTTGGATAGTACCAAAGACCAATATCCAAGTGTCAATCAATTTAAATCAACAACCAAAAGGTCGGATATTCTAATTGATTGAACAACGCACAACCTGTGATATTTCAATTATATGAACAAATATAACGCGGAATAGAAATAACACAGACACCAGAATTTTGTTAACGAGGAAACCGCAAATGCAGAAAAACCCTGGGACCTAGTCCAGATTGAACACACACTGTATTAAGCCGCTAAAGACTCTAGCCTACTACAAATTAACTTCGGTCTTGACTGTAGTTGAACCCCAACCAATCTCACACTGATCCAAGGTACAGTTATGATCCTACGTCTCTGATCCCACCAGGATGCTACGTACTTGATTCCCTTAGCTGATCTCACCCACAAATAAGAGTTGCTACGACCCAAAGTCGAAGACTTTAATAAACAAATCTGTATCACACAGAAAAGTCTACGGTAATAGATAAATCCGTCTCCCACGAATATACCTACGAGTTTTTGTTCCGTCTTTTGATAAATTAAGGTGACCAGGAACCAATTGATAACCCGAACTTATATTCCCGAAGAACAGCCTAGTATTATCAATCACCTCACAATAATCTTAATCGACGCAGCGAAAAAAAGATATTGCGGAATCATAAACGATGAGACGAAGTGTTTGTGATTTCTTTTCTATCTTGCCTATCGGAGATATAAATCTCAAGCTAATTATTCCAATTGTACTCGTACGATAGAAACAGCAAGGTCAGATCACACAACTACAAGAAAAGTAGTATCGGTCTGGCTTCACAATCCCAATGAAGTTTTTAAGTCGTTAACCTGTTTTAGAGAAGAAAACCCAAGGTTAAAGGAGAATCGACTCTAGCTTATGCAACTATACACGTAAGGTGTGGGGATTAGGTTTCCCATTTGCTAGAGTTCTCCCTTATATAGTCTTTCAAATCAGAGTTTGCAATCAATGTTAGCTTGGTAACAAAGCATTAATTCAATATTCACCGTTAGATGAAAACCTGATTAGATTCAAGCTAATATTTCTCAACCGTTGGATCGAAAACTTAGCTTGTTACACACAAATGAAATATCCAATTTTGGGATTATGTAACCGTTCCCAAACATTGATATTTGTTGGTTCAACAATAGTTAACCAAATGGTTAGCCATATGAGCAATTTCATATCGACCATATTCTTCTTCACCATAACTAGTTCAAATGACCCAAATGAACTAGTTAGAGAGTTTTTCAATTGCTTAGATCTTATGTAACTACACAAGACATAATCGAAGCAAAAACGGTTTGATTCACTCGAATCGGTTCATAAACTTTATAGCCATGGTTTGCAAAAGCATTCCTTCGTTTATATAAACATGAGTTCAAGAACAACCGATTTTAGATATAACCTACTCAAGTTCGCGGACTAGGTTCGCGGACTTAATCTCACGGAAGGAGTTCACAAACTCCAGCAGAAATTCTCGGGTCGAGAACTTCCACGAGTTTACAGACTTGGCTCACGCCACATTCCGTTTCTCTTGATCAACAAAGTTCGCAAACTTTGGTTCAAGGTGTTAGACTTTTTTATGGTTTAGCAACTAATCATGTTTAGTTTGATAAAACCGGATTAGTCTAATCTTAATCAAGTGTGTGTTTAATGTTTAGATCATGTATTAAAGGCAAGACTTTTATTGTTTTGTGGGGATTGTACATAAGGCTAAAGTACATCAAGTTAATCCACTAAGTGGCATGTAAGTTTTTTATTTGAAGTTAAGGATGTGTCTCCACCTCATGATGGCTGAGTAGGTGACACATGTCTATGCAGTTGGAGGTGGACTCCCTTCTAGCCTTATTTAAGTAATTTCTGCCATTAGAAGTTTAAGGACATAGAAGTGGATAAAAAACCTTCTTGAGAAGCAATCTGTTTTAGGTACTAAGATTGTCTATTCTATACAGAGGAAAGTCAGGTATATCTACTATATTATTTCCTTGTTTATTATGTGTTGGTTGGTTAATTAATCCTAAGTATGCATTAAGTCTTAGCATGAAGCAGTTTTATCTCAACATGATGAAGTTAAACTTAAAGCTTGTTCTCTCTATTCACTGATCATGTCAATGTTTGTAGATGTAGCACATATAATCCTAAGCATAATGTGAATTATATATCAGCATATGTCATATCTTGTAACCATGATTATGTAAAGCATGCTTAGCAGTTTATCAAGTGTAGAATAAAGCATGATTAGAGGCTGATTTTCCAACATTGGTATCAGAGCTAACAGATTTAAGTCGTGTTCTGCATCTGATTTTTATATACTTAGTTGTGTTTGACATGAAATTTTCAGTATCCCACATGTTGATTCATGGTGTATTGATTTTGAATATGTTAGTACCATGAATAGGTTATTTGTTGCTCATGTGTTGGCATGAAATGAAGTTGTAAAGTGTTATACGCAGCAGCTGTCTTTATGCATCTTTGTTACTTGATAAGTGTTTCCAAAGTGATTACTTTGATAGGACACAAAGTGCATGTTTCTGTATGAAGAAGGACTGCATATAGTTGCATTTTGGATCTCATTTTGTATGCCTAAACCCAAAGGTTAATCATGCAGTTATCTTTAATGGACAAGATGATTTGTTCATATCTAGTAAGTGATATTTCTAATGAACTCAAAGGTTTAACAGATCCTTTACTTACTTTATATGAGTAGATTAGTCTTGATCTTCATTTTAGGGGACTTCGATATGTAATAACTTTACCCAAAGGTGAAGTGACGACAAGATCGAGTCTTTTTAAAGTTTATGCTTGCCTTAGTGCCTAAAGTTAAATAAAGAATTTTGTTTTGTGTTTAGTTATGAATCCTTCGCAAGTTCATATTGTTATGGCTGGTATCGAGCCTTTAAGTGGCTCAAATTACTTAAAGTGGAAGTTGCAAGTTGATATAGTTCTAGGGTGTTGGAATTTCGATATAGCTTTACGGGAACCAGAACCGACAGAAATTACAGATGAGTCTACAAATGCTCAAAAGAAGGCATATCTCAAGTGGGAAAAAGCAAACAAAATGGCTATTCTAATCATTAGGGGGGCTATACTTGATGCTATCCGAGGAGGAATCCCTGTTAAAGACAAAGCTACATAACTGATTGAGGTGATTGAGATGAATTTTATGGGGTCTACAAAGTCTTTGGTCAATACTCACTTAAGTCGGTTATCTTCAATGAAGTACGATGGGAAAAGCAGTATCAGAGAGCATATACTACAAATGGCAGAATTGATCTATAAGCTTCGTAACCTACGCATGTTTCTACCTGATGACTACATGGTGCAGCAAGCAATAAATTCTCTTCCAAAACAGTTTGAAGCGTTTAAGATCAACTACAACACTTGTGATAGGAAGTGGGATTTGAATGAACTAATTACTCATTGTGTACAAGAAGAAGATAGGCATCGACGTGAAACACCGGAGTATGCACATTCAGTGCATCATTCGGCTGCACTAGGTCCCACTAAGAAGGACTTCAAAGTATCAACATCAACTGGCAAAGCATCAACGGGAGCAGATAAAGAGGATGGTGTAGGAGAAGAAAAGCAAGCTTCGCATAGCTATTATACATGTTTCTTTTGTAAGAAGAAGGGTCATATCAAGAAGAACTACTTGAATTATCAACAATTGATGAAAAAGGTCAAAACAGAAGTTGTTGAAAAGAAGTAACTAGTGGTTTAATAATCTAGCAAGTCTATGGTTATGTGTTTTTGGATGTGTTTGTTTGTTGTTTGCCTCGTGTTGTTTTTTGCTTGTGAAATATAGTAGGCAAACATGTTTCTGTTTGTAAATTAGTTCTATAATCATATGCATTTTAAGGTCAGCCATATGCATGATTTATCTCACTCATAATGTTGCATTGTAAAGTTCAGTGAGAGGAAAGTTCTTCTTATTATTATGTACAATTTAGTGGGAGCATGTATACAGTATGTTTGCAATACAATGTGTTTGTGCTGTGTAATTATCTTTAGTGAGATATGTTGGATCTCTTTTTGAGACAATTCAGTGAAATTCTCAAGTAGTCTTTCCAGTTTGGGTATAAGGCGAAACTCATTTTCAGACCTTGTAGGTAAGTTGGATCTCTTTGAGATCGAAAGTTGTCCTGGTCATTAATCATAAGGCTTAGTTTAATGTGAAACCTAAGTTCGTAGACATCTTGGAACTTTGTATGTCCATTAAATTTAGCTTAAGGATAATGGCATGTCTATTTTCGTGATTATGGAAATGGCCAGTGCATCCTATAAGTGGTGTTCGTGTCTTTATGGTCCAACAATAGCGTTCCATTTGATCTAAACATTCAGTTATACATGATATTCTGCGCATTGATTAAGATTCCCTGTTTTCCAAAATGAGTGGCCACCTGCAGTCGTTTTTGTTTCTAATCCGAAAGGTCTTTTGCTAAATATTTTTAAATCAATAAAATGATTAGTTGCTTAACCAAGTGGGAGATGTTAGACTTTATTATGGTAAAGCAACTAATCATGTTTAGTTTGATAAAACCGGATTAGTCTAATCTTAATCAAGTGTGTGTTTAATGTTTAGATCATGTATTAAAGGCAAGACTTTTATTGTTTTGTAGGGATTGTACATAAGGCTAAAGTACATCAAGTTAATCCACTAAGTGGCATGCAAGTTTTTTATTTGAAGTTAAGGGATGTGTCTCCACCTCATGATGGCTGAGTAGGTGACACATGTATATGCAGTTGGAGGTGGACTCCCTTCTAGCATTATTTAAAGTAATTTCTGCCATTAGAAGTTTAAGGACATAGAAGTGGATAAAAAACCTTCTTGAGAAGCAATCTGTTTTAGGTACTAACTATTGTTGATTGTCTATTCTATACAGAGGAAAGTCAGGTATATCTACTCTATTATTTCCTTGTTTATTATGTGTTGGTTGGTTACTTAATCCTAATAAGTATGCAGTAAGTCTTAGCATGAAGCAGTTGTATCTCAACATGATGAAGTTAAACTTAAAGCTTGTTCTCTATATTCACTGATCATGTCAATGTTTGTAGATGTAGCACATATAATCCTAAGCATAAGGTGAATTATATATCAGCATATGTCATATCTTGTAACCATGATTATGTAAAGCATGCTTAGCAGTTTATCAAGCGTAGAATAAAATATGATTAGAGGATGATTTTCCAACACAAGGAATAAGGACTTATACATATATGTGTTTCCACAACAATGCTTATATCCTACCAATGGTTATGTAATCTAAACTCTCATTTAAATCATTGAAACATTATCAGAGGACGTTATATAGCCGTTATTCACATAACATTTTTCGTCAAAGCAATTTTCAAAGTGATTGAAACATAACATGACATTCGTCACTAGGTAAAGATGAATTTGGCTAAAAATAAAGCTTACCAACACATATTTCGATAAATAGATAGGCGAGTTAAACTCGACTCGAAATAGCAAATGTGTATAGTGAAAGTCTATATATCAAAACGACTTTTGTCTCAAGAATAGGAGATAGAGTAAATAGACTTTTGAGTGACAGATAAGTTCAAGTCTCCACATACCTTTTAGTCGATGAAGTTCCACCAGTTCCTTGAGTAGTCCTTCGTCTTGTATGATGATTTCCATGGAGTCTTGAGCTCAACTACACTTTCTATCCTAGTCCGAGACCTTTAGCTATAAAAGGATAGAAATCAAGACTTATAGTTTTGATCACTAACATTGAAAAACATGCTTGAGATAGCAACGCATGTGAGTTCGACTGAGCAATGCTCTAACAATCTTCCCCTTTGTAAATTTTAGTGAAAAAACTATTAATACATATGGAATACAAAAAATAAATAAATTAACTTTTGTAGCTCCTATTCCACATGTGTAATCTTCAACATTACTCGAAATCTTCGTCACTTCCAAGTACTCCAATGATCCCAAAGGTTGTAAGTTTAGCATCATCGTTGTTGAAAATCCATAGCTATAACAACAAGAAAACAAGAGTTCTCAATCATTGTTATACAGTGTCATAGTATTATTACACAACGTCAAAGTCCAATTGTATCACAACTTCAACAACAATACTATGGTGATATGTATCACTCCCCTTTGTCAATACTCCATCTCACATGGAAACCACTCCCCTTACATAATGATCCGAAAACCATATGTATTTGTAGTGTGAACTACATATTAATTCTCCTTTTTGTCAATAAAATTGGCAAAGGTACAAGAAAGGATCCTAATGAAATTTCCGAAAGAGACATTTCATGACCAAAAGAAAGAAACACATATCATCTTATTTAGATGCAATCATAAATCTGAAGCTAAATGCATTCATCAAGGAGTTTAAAGATACAAGACAACCCCTATATATTCCACAGCCGCACTCCCCACAAAGATTTGGAAATTAAGCACAAATTCAAAAGAAAAGAAGGATTTCTTTGGACATAACAAATCACATACAAGTATGAATTTGAATCCAAAATACTCAATTAAATTAACCACTAGAGAACCCATGATTAATTTAATCGGATATGCTCAACATAAGTGAACTTATGGAGACTCAAAAATACTCAATTAGATTAATCACAAGAGAACCCATAATTAATCTAATCGAAATACGCAACCAAACTAATCACAAAAGTAATCAATTTAATTGGTCGTACTCGACATAAGAGAATCTACGGAGCAATGACTAAGTTAATCATGAAAATAATCAACCCAGTCAAAAACGCTCAAACATAAGAAGACTTATGGAGTTATAACTAAATAACCAAACAATATGATTAATTTAGTTCAAAATGCTCGACATAAAGTACCTTACGAAAAAAAAACAAAGCTAATCATAAAATAATCAACTTGGTCGTTTAGTGCTCAACATAAGACACATTATGGAGCCTCACAGTAATACATAAAATATGGATCAAGGAAGATCAATTACTGCAGAATACACAAGGATTCATTCTATTTTCCATCACTATTTGCATAACGACATACAATAGACATAATCCTTGTAAACAAAAGATTTTAACCTATCTTCCATCAAAAATTGACAATATAGACTTAACTTTTGTATTTGTCAAAAGTATATTCATTCTTTTATCAACATGTGCATATCGACATACGAAAGACTTTACATTTGACAAGATATGGGACAATCATAGTTCACGGACGCAAACACGCATATCCCATAACAAATTGCAATATATAAAACCATAAAGATTAATACTGCAAAAATCATCTTCCAAACAATTTTAGAGTTTAAACCAATAAATCTAAAAACATGAAGATGAAAACGTTTGGCAATAGCTATGTGTAATCACAATAATTGCTATTCCAAACTCTAGTAATCCTTCTCAAAAACAAGAATAAATTCTCATAAGAAGTTTCCTAGGTATCAAGACAAACTCCTAATGCACATATAAGATTATTTTTCCTTAGAGGGTAGAATAAATCTTTTTCGCCCGGATTTACATCAAGAATAGTTACCAAAGGTGTATACAAAGATTTTCCTAACAAAGAAGAACATACAAAGTCATTAACGACCATGCACCATAGTTCACAAAGGATGATTGTGAAAATTCAAGAATCCCATAGAAATGCGTACAATTGACCGTTCTTAAACTTCCTTCTTTGTGATTCACCAACGACATTCTTGTAAAAGCTGCAAATGAGCTTAGAAGAGTATTACTCCAAGAATCCAAGTGCCCAAGTCCAAGGGAAGAGGAACAAGTGCGACGAAACGGAGCAAAACACTCAAAAACAAGAGACGGGACAAATACAAATCTTAACTCATCCAAATTCAAGAATTCTTATCTCCTTTTCGAAGCGAATTCAAATAAGAAGAGAATGCAAAAATAATGATGTCATTCCGAGTTCGGGCGAAGAAAATACGGCCAAAACAAGTTTACCGAATATCGACGTCTACAGGCAAGTATGCATACGGGTTTGCAAACGAATTTTCATGACCTAGAGCAGTATGCAAACGGGTATGCGTACTTAAACCCCTCAATTTTGATTTAAATGATGTTATACATACCTGATAGGTGTACCATGAAGTCCAAACATCCCAAACATAATCTGTGTGCCCTAATTCTCGTGCTTCCCTCACCGTATACATAGCAGGGCATTCCTTGGTGAGGATGCACTTAGAACACAATCAAGTTGTGTTGAGGTGAACAATGTCTTGCTCACCACAAGTGACCTTTGGATTATCATGAAAGAGATCGCTTTTAGAACCTTTCACATCCAATTCAATTTTTCCAAAAAACTTGTTAAGTTCCAACATCATGGATACTGCCTTCTCCATAGTCATGGAATTTTCTGGAAGATCATTCCTTTTCACACTCAAAGCATCATTGGCTTTCTTTGGTACCCACTTCTGAGTGCGTTTAGGAACAACCGAAACCTTCTTCCCATTACTCTCTTCTAGAATTCTCGTAATAGAATTGGATTGACTATTCTTTTGCAAGTTAGTATTTCTCCAATTGGGAGCATCGTCGGATCTTGTCTTCGTCTTTACGAAGTTATCCTTTTGATAACCATTATGATTGTGAAAAGGATTCATACGACATTTATAGGCAAAACAGGGATTATCACAGCACTGATTCCTTTACCTAAAGGTTGGAAAGTTACAACCTGTAACGTTAAGGGGGTTGGTCTTAACATATAATCTTGGTTTCACAACTTCTTGTGATGTCCAAACAAGAACATCATGAAGTTTCTCATTCTGTATACGGAAACGCTATCTCCTTTCCAGGTGACCTTTATTTCCGCAATAGTGGCAAACATAAGGAATGTTCTTACCTCGATCCGTGTTTGCTGACTTTGGAGGTTGATATACTTTGCTCTTTTGAACCTTAACTGCCAGTGAAGGTATTTCACTTTTGTCATCAGTGGAAACCTTTTGTTGAGAAGAATCACTAGCCTTGACAAATTTTACCTCTTTGCTATAATACTTGGAGCATCTATTCCCTTATAGCCCAATCCTCGTGTATCACGATGATTTTTACTTGCTCCTAGCATAGTGGTTAATTTGCTTGAACTAGTATTGAACTTTTTCAAGCCATCTTCCAACATCTTGATTTTATCAAGAGCAGCAGCTAAATCAACCTCAAAACGTTTTTCTCGAGCGAGAAAAACACTTTCTCTGTCATCAAAACTAATTTGTTGGGAGTTAAACCTTGCTTCAGATTCTTCAAGTTTCTCTTCCAACGAAAAGTACTTTTGAAGAAGATTATCACATTCAAGTGACTTCATACGTAGGTTTTCCTCAGAATCCTTGAGGATCGATTCGTTAGAATGATTCGAAACATAAACACATGCGTAACATCTTCTTAATTTCTATTTTCTCGACAAAGAGGAGTCAGAATAGGAGTGACATGAGAATGTCATCTTCTTCTTCTTTTCCAACGAATTCAAAACCTTCACATACTCAGAGACTTCCTCACCAACATCTCTATCAATATATGAATCACCTTCATCAGAAAGTTCATACAACTGTTATTCTAGGCGTGTTTCCCAGACTTCAATTGGTTTTACATTAAGAGAATATTTAGATACTGACCTAGATGTGACAGTCCTCTCTGGTGAATCCAAGCTTTTAAAATCATATGGTAATTTATGAACTGGTACGTTATTAGAGATAGACTCGTCCATAATCAGATCGCTACAACCAAAAACTTATAAGGTCTTGAACGTGTTTGCCTGGTCTAATACCAATTGAAAAAGAGGGGGTACAACAACCACACCCAATATTTCACTTAGCAATCTGTATGGACAAACTCCAATATACTTTCTAGAGAATTAACTAGACAGTCAGACTCAATCTAGAGAAAAGTATATCAAAGAGTTTATATCTAAATCTCTCGATTTGATATTTACTCAAGCAAATAGAAATATGCGAGTCTTTATCAAAGAGAGATAACTTGGATGGTACCAAAGACCAATATCCAAGTGTCAATCAATTTAAATCAACAACCAAAAGGTCGGATATTCTATTTGGTTGAAAAACGCACAACCTGTGTTATTTCAATTATATAAACAAATATAATGCGGAATAAAAATAACACAAACACCAGAATTTTGTTAACGAGGAAACCGCAAATGCAGAAAAATCCCGGGACCTAGTCCAGATTGAACACACACTGTATTAAGCCTCTACGAGACTCTAGCCTACTCCAAATTAACCCGGTCTAGGATCAGTAGTTGAACCCCAAGCAATCTCACACTGATCCAAGGTACAGTTATGCTCATACGTCTATGATCTCAGCAGGATGCTACGTACTTGATTCCCTTAGCTGATCTCACCCACAACTAAGAGTTGCTACGACCCAAAGTCGAAGACTTTAATAAACAAATCTGTATCACACAGAAAGTCTACGGTAATAGATAAATCCGTCTCCCACAAATATACCTACGAGTTTTTGTTCCGTCTTTTGATAAATCAAGGTGAACAGGAACCAATTAATAACCCGGACTTATATTCCCGAAGAACAACCTGGTATTATCAATCACCTCACAATAATCTTAATCGACGCAGCGAAAAAAGATATTACGGAATCACAAACGATGAGACGAAGTGTTTGTGATTTCTTTTCTATCTTGCCTATCGAAGGTATAAATCTCAAGCCAATTATTCCAATTGTACTCGTACGATAGAAACATCAAGATCAGATCACACAACTACAAGACAAGTAGTATCGGTCTGGCTTCACAATCCCAATGAAGTCTTTAAGTCGTTAACCTGGTTTAGAGAAGAAAACCCAAGGTTAAAGGAGAATCGACTCTAGCTTATACAACTAGTATCACACGTAAAGGTGTGGGGATTAGGTTTCCCAGTTGCTAGAGTTCTCCCTTACATAGTCTTTCAAATCAGGGTTTGCAATCAATGTTATCTTGGTAACAAAGCATTTAATATTCACCGTTAGATGAAAACCTGATTAGATTCAAGCTAATATTTCTCAACCATTGGATCGAAACCTTAGCTTGTTACACACAAATGAAATGTCCAATTTTGGGTTTATGTAACCGTTCCCAAACATTGACATTTGTTGGTTCAACAATAGTTAACCAAATGGTTATCCATATGAGAAATTTCATATCGACCATATTCTTCTTCACCATAACTAGTTCAAATGACTCAAATGAACTAGTTAGAGAGTTGTTCAATTGCTTAGATCTTATGTAACTATACAAGACACAATCGAAGCAAAAACGGTTTGATTCACTCGAATCGGTTCATGAACTTTATAGCCACGGTTTGCAAAAGCATTCCTTAGTTTATATAAACATGAGTTCAAGAACAACCGATTTTAGATATAACCTACTCAAGTTTGCGGACTGGGTTCGCGGACTTAAGTTCACGGAAGGAGTTCACAAACTCCAGCAGAAATTCTCGGGTCGAGAACTTCGGCCAGTTCGCGGACTTGGCTAACGCCACATTCCGTTTCTATTGATCAACAAAGTTCGCAAACTTTGGTTCAAGGAATAAGGACTTATACATATATGTGTTTCCACAACAATGCTTATATCCTACCAATGGTTATGTAATCTAAACTCTCATTTCAATCATTTAAACATTCTCAGAGGACGTTATATAGCCGTTATTCACGGAGACCATTTTTCGCCGAGCAATTTTCAAAGTGATTGAAACATAACATGACATTCGTCACTAGGTAAAGATGAATTTGGATAAAACGAAAGCTTACCAACACATATTTCGAGAAATAGATAGGCGAGTTAAACTCGGCTCGAAATAAAAAATGTGTATAATGAAAGTCTATATATCAAAACGACTTTTGTCTCAAGAATAGGAGATAGAGTAAATAGACTTTTGAGTGACAGATAAGTTCAAGTCTCCACATAACTTTTAGTCGATGAAGTTCCACCAGTTCCTTGAGTAGTCCTTCGTCTTGTATGATGATTGCCATGGAGTCTTGAGCTCAACTACACTTTCTATCCTAGTCCGAGACCTTTAGCTATAATAGGTTAGAAATCAAGACTTATAGTTTTGATCACTAACATTGACAAGCATGCTTGAGATAGCAACGCATGCGAGTTCGACCAAGCAATGCTCTAACAAAAATCCCAAGACACCTTAGAATATGATGAATATTTGGAGAAGGATTCGAGTCTCTACCGAGACAATTTAGGAGTCAAGATTAGTCATTTTGCTTTGGAGAGACAAATTGTGTAAGCGATTTTCTAGCAAGTAAGTCGTGGAAACCGTGTCGGATGGGGATATAAGCAACTCGCCCTAAGTTCTAGAGAATAAGTCGGGAAGTCTACTATCGTTAAGATTGAGCTTGTTGCTCTTGTTTTTGTTTTTTTTGGTTGGTTGTTTGGGTTTTTAGCCTGTTTTTTGATTTTTATTTTGTCTTTGAGCTTCAACCCAGCTGATTATATCCAAAATAAAAAAAATAATCAAAAGTGGCATAATTGTATTTAGATTCAATAAATATTTCGTTTATTAAATGTTTTTACATCTATTTATTCCAGCCAACCAACTATAGTCGACCACTCTCATGTTAGAGGTTAGAGGTTCAACTCTTACGCTATCCGTAAAAAAATATAAATAAATAAACTATAGGACGATTGTATGTGACCTACACGGGAACAACTAGTAACTTTAGGAATCCGCACGAACTGACATTAATCAAAGGATCCAATGGTTATAATTGGTGGTTGATTTAGTCATGTTTTATTTATTCCGGTCATTTAGCAAAAAAAGAAAAAAAAAAACTTTTTGTTAAAGATAGTAGAAGGCAACGTGAAAAAAGTAAAATCGACTCACTAACTAGGATTTGTTTAACATTTTTGTATTAGTCAACTCACTAACTAGGATTTGTTTAACATTTTTGTACTAGTCAGATAAAAAAAATGATACGAGTTAACTGTGATTTGGAAAAAAAAAAAAGGGCACATAATAAGCACGATTTAAAGGGGATATCAATATTACTCGGGAGATACCATTTCGTACAGGACAAATAGATGTTAACAGATCTTTACTGTCGGATTGCTCAATTGTTATCACCCTCGTTATAGAGGTACAGTGATATCCCTTTTATAAATCATAAGAAGAACACGCAATTGGGGATATAAAAACTAATTGGGGGATATGAATTACTTCCCCCAACCCATGGTGGGTGCTAAGGGGTGACTTTTGGAGGCGAAAATACTAAAATACCCTTCCCTCAAAATAAAAATCAAAAACTTAAAATCAAAAAACAAAATCATATCCCCCATTTCCATCTCCACTTCTTATTAATCACTTTCAGGGTTAGAATTTGAAACCCAAATATTCCCCATTCCCTTTCAAATTCTAAACTCTCCCCACTCTCTTTCAAATTCTCTTCTCCTTCTCTGTAGGCTCCTCACTTTGGAAACAATTTTTTATTTTTTTAATTCGTAAGTGATGAAGATCATCTTCGCAAGTGATGAAGACCATGCCGGAATTGATGAAGACCATGCTTGGGAAACCTGAGTCTTAGGCATGGTTGGTAACTAACATTCAATGTCAGAATCGAGTAGGCATGCTCGATAGAAATTTATCAATGCCGGTAGTCAAGTGAAAAAAAAATTGAAGTTTCCTGGATACTTTTCATCATGTCAAGCATAGAAATTTAAGCAACATACTATCCGGAACCTAGGTCTTAGGCATGCTCGAGAATTAACTACTTGTGCCGGAAGTGGACCGATTAAAACCGGAAAAAAAACTCAAAACGGAATATTTTTTTACATCGCCAGGAAGTGATGAAGACCATGCCGGAATTGGTGAAGAACCACGCGGGAAAATGGTGCCGGCATGCTTGATAGAAATCTATCAATTAGGTAGTCAAGTGAAAAAAATTGAAGTTTCTGGATACTTTTCATCATGTTCCTAGGCATAGAAATTTAAGCAAAAACCATGGGAAGTAGTTAGTAGCATGCTCGAAAATCACATAATCGTCTTGGGAAGTAGACTCATTAAAACTAGAAAAAAGGTTTTGAAGATCAAAACCGAGAAAAAAAATCGTAACGAGAGAGCTACGCATGGTTTTTAAAAATTTCCAGCAAATGCCGGCATGGCAAACAATTTATAAAAATTTCCAGCAAATGCCGGCATGGTTTTTTGGTTGAATACCATGCCGGCACCAAGCTTTTTCAGCTGCAACAATGGTAGATTCAAAGAAAAAAAAATCAAATTTTCAACCTCTTAGCAACAATTCTCTCTTCACAATCATCCTCCACTTCCACCAAAAAAAGTTCCCTCTCAATTTTTTTTTTCCATCTTTCTACTCTCATCTCATTCACCCAAATACAAATACACACTAATCATTTAACAAATACTTAAGAATTTTACTAATTATTATTAACCACTAAACCTGATTAGTGAGGGGTAGATTAGGATTTAAAAAAATACTTAGATAAGGGGTGACCCCGAATTGATATTTGGACTTTTTTTTGTCCTTTTCCTATATCCCCCAATTCCTTTTTATATCCCCCAATTAATCATTCCATAAGAATATAAAGGTAATATAGATAAATAACATAAAAAGAAAAAGAAAAAAAAAATACAGACGGTAAAAGTAAATAAATTAGTTTCTTCTAGTAATACATGGACATAGTTATTTATAGTGTTTACATCGTACTCCCTCCGTCTCTAAAAGATAGGCAAGTTTCCTTATTTGGGTATGTCAAAAAGATAGGCTTGTTTTCATATGTGGAATGTCATATGTTATGATTTTACTAGTATACCCATATAGGGACCACTTCTCTCTCTCCCTTTTCTCTCTTAATATTAAAGGGGGCCCACTTCTCTCTCCATCTCTTTTATAACAAATGTGTGAGAACCAAGGATAAATTAGGAAAAAATATGAAAAAGTGGCTATAATGATTGGTTTTCTTAATTTTTGTGAAAACCAAATTTGCCTATCTTTTAGTGACGGAGGGAGTATGCTTTTACAATATCGTTGGAAATTTTATGAATTATGAAAGAGGGTGTTGAATCTTTCCAGGAATAATGAATAGCTGATTTTCTCCCCTTGTTTTCCAAAATGTCAGCTATTCCTATTCCATTTGCCTGAACCGAGAACGATTGAAGAATCCAACCGTGGGATGTAGACAAGCTTAATAAATGTTTTGACAGTTATGTTGTTGAAAAGATTAAGGAAATTAGCATCCCCACCTTGGACAAAGAGAGAGGATACTCCTCACTGGAACTTAAGTGAAACAGTACCTTCTCTTCCGTGAAATCTTTGTATGATCATATTAACTCTACAGGTACCATGAATCAAAACTGAACAACATTTGGAGCATGAAAATTACTCCATCGAGTTAAAAATTTCATATGGAAAGCCGCTCACTCTATACTCCCTAATAGTATGAGAGTCGCACTGTTATTCCAAACATAAATACCACATGTAATCTTTGTAAGAGTGGTCAGAAACATTAACCCACTTATTTCGGAATGTAACTTTGCTATTCGGGTTTGGATGCACTTTAATTTTGACATGCAATTTATTACTAATGGCACAAATTCTTTTCATGAATGGCTAAATGACATTTTGAAAACCCCGATAGAGGTGGGTATGGGGTGGATTGGCAAGTGCTTTGTAGTGTTATCATATGGCATATTTGGAAAGTGAGATGTGATATAACTTTTAAGAAGAAAAAGCGAGAATAGTGTATGTGATTGCTAATAACATTGTAAAATACTTAAATGATTTACTTGATAGTGAACAAGACTCGATCATAATATAATGCAATCTCTGTTCTATAATCCCCTCATAGATGAAACTTTGAAAGTGACAACTCAATGCATTAAGAGCAAACAGACAACTGGATATAAAGATCAACATAGCACTAACAATGATGAACCGTAATGCAAAGTCCTGGAATTGGTGACATTATGTGATTATACAGGGAACATCGAGAGAAGCAAGAGGAATACACTCTACAAAGAACAAACGAGAGATCAACTAAGAGGAAGGAGCCGAGGCAAAGCATTCAAATGGGCCACGGAATGGAGCGGACACACCATTACTTTTAGAAGCGATTTCAACCCTACTTCTTTCGTTGCTTATAGGAAAATACGCAAAGGCAAGAGAACAAAGATACAATGTCAGCGGAGATTTCTGCAATAACACAAATTTTGATATAAATTTTCTAGTTCAATCCTTCACTTTAGTTATGAGATCAAATATAATTTGGGCAGCTAAATTAGCAGTTTTTTGTAACAAGTATGCTATTAAACATGTCCCAGTCAGAAATGCTCTATGGGCAATTCTAACTTATTTGTACATACAAAGCTCGGGAATGAAGATGTAATGGTTTACCGAACCTCAAACTATGGACGTTATGGTTCATTTCTATCAATAATATGAGGGTAACCTCTTTTTCTAAAAAAAAAAAAGAAGAATCCAACCGTTATAATTGGTGGTTGATTTAGTCATGTTTCATGTATTTCGAAAATGAATTCTTTTTCATTAAAGATGGTGGAAAAGCAACGTGAAAAAAGTAAAAATCGTAACCGATTCACTAACCAGGATTTCTTCGGCATTTTTGCATCAGTAGACAAAATTGCCATTACGAGTCAATTTCGATTTGAAAAAAAGAGGGCGCAGTATAAGGGTAATATGGGTAAATAACATAAATAAAAACAGACGGTAAAAAAAAGTAAATAAAAATGATTCATTTTTTTTCCTTCTTCAGAAAAGTCCTAAAAAAAAACATTTGTCTCAGAGAATCTTGTCAGGAAGAAAGAAAGTGATAATAACTCCCTCTTCTTCCTCCTCTCAATTTCACAACTCTCTAATCCAAATCCAAATTATTTCCATCTCACCAACAAAAACCCACTCACTCACTCTCTCCATTTTCTGCATCATATCTCTGAATCTAAAAAAAAAACCATGGAAATCCCAGAGAAACTAATGAAGTTGAAGTACTACATAATCTTTTCATCCCTAATCTCTCTGTTATTTCTTTCTCTTGTTCTGTTAGCTCCAAGATTTCTTACTATTGTCTCATACTTTTGGCCTCTCTTTGTATCAACTGCTCTTTTTCTTTTCACTGTTGTTTTCTTTGTAAAGGTCTCACCTTTAAGTACCTCTTCTGAAACTGATGATGATCAGTCTTTATTATCTTGTGCTGAAAAAGCTGGTGAAGGTTTATTGGATTATGTTGCTGCTCCTCAAGTATGTTTAGAAACCATCGATGATTTTGATAATGATGATGATACTGATGAAGAAGATGAAGATGAAGAAACAGATCATGCCCCAGTTGAAGATACAAAGTCTGATGAGAAATCAGATCATATTCAGTTAGAATCAGTAGCTCAAGGAAGTGAAACTGAAGTGAAATCCAATTGATGTAATTTTTAGTTTCTTCTTAATTTTTCCTTTCAGAGATTTTCAGGTCAGTTTAATTAAATGAATCTGAACCCTGAACGGCCAAAAATAAATGTAAATTTCGAGTAAGAATATTAATAATATCAAACAATTCACATCGATTTGATTATTGTGATGTTTTGATATGATCTTGACTGTTTGTTGACTCCCGTTTGACCAGTGTTGACTGGTTTTGGAATTAATACCTGCGAATGCGACCGTTGCCTAGCACGACTCTTGGTGGGAGTGAGAGTACAGTGAACCCTGAATGAGAGTGTAAATCGACGTAAGCCCTAAAGTACGGGTTTAGTGTCTATAGTGTTTGGATGAAGGGAGATTCTTTGGGGAGACCAAGAAAGACACCCACTAATATTAGACCACCCACCGACAAAATTTTATTAATCCAGTACAATTATCAATTTACATTAATTATTTTTAAAGTAAAGGAATAATTTGTAAGCAAACAAAATTATTAATCAAAATTCTGGGTCCTAGATTCCACGGTTGGTAGGCTAGACAATCATGCTGGTGGTATAGTCAGATTCTGTATGTGTAAAAAGAATTGTTTTCTTTTTTTTTTTTTTTTTTTTTTGCAACGGGTCTAAAAATGTGGGCAAAGATATCATCAGATATACAGAATGAACAAAGCTCTTTTCTGTATATGCCAAACCTGTTCTGTATCACTGATAATAACTTATAGACATTCAAATCAAGGAGATGATAGCATTTCTAACGATTACTTAAAACGTGGCATCTCAGCTTTTCGATGGTTCCTTTCAGAGTTACAGTTTTGCTTACTCAGTACTGATAATATAGACAGTTTTTAGTTCATCACTAAAACAGTCCAATATTGTTACATCCGGAACAATAAACTTTCAAAGCAAATTAACATTACTTACATTTTTAAGCAGAACATTGGTTCATTACACACCATTATATTTTGATTTGTTCCAGGGGCCTTGTATTTACAAAATGGAACAAGCATCACAAACAATACCGATATAGACATTGCTGTAAGCGCCAACTAGACAGACGTGGGCATTACACAAGCCTAACTGAAATTGCAGTGGTCTTTTTTTAAACAAGATCCACATTCAGTTACGCGCTGAAACCCTGGTGAGTTGAGCTCCATGAACCATGAGGAATGGTAACACAAGCTTGAGATGCGGCCTCAGCCATCTGTTCTTTCTTAATTCCTGCATTACAAATGTTTGCTACAGATCTCATATGTTTCATTCCGTACTGTGACAGAGATCCACACTGGGTCTCAAAGGTCCTCACCTGCACCAAGAAATATAACGTGTCAGTGGGAAAAGTTCAACTCTACATTCCCCATCTCATGTTTAAAACATGGAGATGATACAGGAGCTGCGAGAACAATGACTGCATCATGTATAGATCTTCCTCACAAGCATTAAGAAAAAAGGTTTCAGACTCCAGTACAATTCCAAGCCCATCAGAAGCAGATTACAGTATTTATAAATAAAAGTTCATCTTGCATTACTGATGTTGGAGTGTTCAAAATGAATAAAAAGGACAAATGAAAAGCATGAACAAAAATGAGGATGTAATAGCTTACCATGGTCTTAAGACAGCCCCAGTCATCTACAAGGGGCTGTCCAGCAGGACGAACAGCTTCAAGTACTTGAGGACCTTTTTCAAACCCAAATAGAAGCTTTCCAATGAGTTTAATGCTGTGGTCGATGTGCATTCGGTGAGCCATTACCTCTACAAACTGCTTTTGTGCGTCAGCTTTCCTCTGAGAACCTTCAGGGGCTTTTCGGTACTGTGTTGGTGAGAGAAATCGAAAAATGCATTAAGAAATTAGAGATTGGTTAATCCAACAAAAGAAAATATCCAAATTACAAAGTAAAATAAGCAACCTTGTGCCAGAAATGAATGAGATCTGCTTCCCGTTGGTTAACAGACCCTGAAAGTGTAGGCAATGAATTCTGTTCAATGAACTTATTGTTATCATTTATGGATTGGTACCCATGTACAGAAAAAGATCTTCCTTGCTAACCGAGGTCTCCATACTGCATTACGTGGGACCCATAGGCAGAATTTGCGTTTTGAGTCCTTTCTTTAACCTTCAAATTCAGTTCAATTAAAAATATAAGAAGCATATTTGTTTGGTTTAACAGGAAACATCTTAATAGTTTTATCTAAAATGAGAAAAAGAACTTGAGCTATTTACCAGATGATATTGCTGCTTCAGAGTTTCACTTCGCAAATTATGTACGTCACTGTTCATGGATTCACAGTGCAACACAAGTTAACAACTGAGATATAAATAAGGAACAAGCCAGTACCCAAAAATCAAGCTCATAAATGTAACCCGCTTAAGCTCACTTGTTGAGGGGACAATAACAAACCTGTCTTCCATCCAAGCAACACTGTACAAATCACCCAGACAGGTCTCATATTCTGAAGGAGGACTAGGGAACTCTCCAGGACAGTAGGTTCCCCAACTGCTCTCTTCTGCATTTGATGCTGTGGTTGCATAAATATTTAACCCTTTTGGAAGAATACCCTCAAAGATACTTCCAGATTCACAAGCTTCGAGATAGAACACCTACCAAAGTCACGGGAAGTTAGTATGCAACATACATTACTATAATCTTAAGAAACTCCCTAAAGATGACAAATCACAAATATTAGAAACATTAGGAAGTTACCAAGCTTTTATATGCTCTTAATGAATGCTTTTGCTTCAACACATTAACCAGGTCATCTGCGTAAAGGTAAGGATAGGTTGGCATCCCTGCATTTGAAAAAATGTGAACAACAAATTAATATACTTCCCGACAACATATAGAAAAATGCATCAGCATATCATAATGAGACCAAGAAAAGATAAATCTAACTAATATAAAAACATGCAATGAAGCTACTAACCGAGCACACCAGGACCACCATGATCACTGTAATAGATAAAGATGTGATCATTAGGACCACTATCAATAACCTTTCCACTACCCCCTTTAACAGCAGTTTTATTTCCAAGGAGAACTGAGTAAAAGTTGTGAGCAGTAACATCACGCCCTACATAATCCTGCAACAATAAGATCTCCAAGTTAATAAAACATCAGCTTAAGAGTATTAGACTATAAGAAGCATGCTAAACATGAATGAAGAAGGAAAAAAAGAAACAAACCTTTGGCACTCCAGCATAAACGTCTTCACCTTTAGGGTGGTTAATAATGACACCAGGCCTAGGGTTTTCCTCATTGAGCGCGATGTCATCATACATGAAAACAACAATGTTTTCCTCTTTTACTCCACCTCTTTTAAGGACTTGATAAGCATGACAGACATCCGCCTACACATTTTCGACATTCACATGATAAGTCCCATATGCACACAAGAAATCCTACTAATAACTAACAACCACCATGCAAGCTAGGTGATATTAAAACTGTTAAAACATGGACTTTCAAATATGTTTTATTCATGAACATGTATTAGCTTCGTTTAATTCCCAGTTCATACTAACAAAAACATGGATGCCGAAAACAAGTCAAATACACCAAATAGATACCCCACTCTCAATTTAAGTAACTTCTTCTTAATTCAAGTAACCATTAAACCCCCAATAAACGAAACAAGTACCAGCCAACTATTCTAACTAATTCTCAATTCATCTTGTCTTGTAAACCCAAATAATCTTAATTAAGCTATAATTGAAGCTAAAAAAACTTCCTCAAAAGCTTATATCAAGTAAACATGTGTTGCTATAAATCTCAATGAAGCCGAATTCTTCAATAAATCACCTCCAAAAAGTGAAGAAAATAACCAATCAAAAACCCACTTCAAACAAACTCTAATCTCAGCTGTACTGGATTTTGCTTTAATCTGTGTTTAAAGTGATTGCAATTGGCGTTATTAACAAAATTCATGCATATTCCACTTCAGATTAACCTAAATCTCATGACTAAAAACCCAAACCCATACAGATACAACCAAAATTTAGCATAATTCACTCAAAAGTTTCGAAAAAACCTAAAATCAATTGCATAAAAAATCAAAAAATAAAACAGTAAAACAGTAAAACAAATTTTAAGAAAATTAAGAGATGATCACCTGATGTCTGTAATTCCAATACCCACTAGAACCAGCAATTAAAACAGCCCATCTAGTCCCACCGACAGAATCATCATCGATGTTTTTACCATTAATAAATTCTTTGACTTCAGAAGGTAATCTAATTACACCATCTTCGATATTCCGAGCAGATGAGCCTCCTACCGATAATATGAAGAACAGAATTATCACTGAAGAAAATAAGGATTTCACCATTTTAGGTTTTAGATTTTGTGCTGTTAAATCAGAGCAAAGAAGGAAGGAATCTACAGAAGAGAGGATTGTTTTTTGTGTTTTATAGAAAAAAAAAGAAACTTCTTTTTGACTTTAATTAGTGAATCGATATGATTCGTGGCCGATAGGTAGACCGTTCTTGTTTCGGACTGGATTTTAAATGGGACCCAAGGTTATTTTTTCAGCTTTTTAAAATATTTATGGGAAATTGTTGGTGGATTTTTTTTTTTAACTTTTTCGAAATTCTATAGCGAAGATTCGGTCCGGTGATGTCAAAAATCAGAGGCGGCTTTTAAGGGCAACTAGAGTTGCTGGACTAGTAGTCTCTTGGTTAATTATTGGCAGATTTGTAATGGGATGATGATTATGAGTCCAGTTCTTATGTGGAAATCCAAGTATATTTCGATTCGGTTTATTTTCTGACTCACACAAGTGATTTGTATGGATATGACTCACCTAGATTTGAGTCATTACATCTGAATATGAATTATTAATTTGGCTCAAAAATTATAACCTAGGGTTATAAAAAAAAATTAAATTTTGTTAGATATGTGCCCAGCTAGCGAGTCAGAAATAAAATGATATCCGGCTCAAATAGCCCCCGAATCAGATATATGAACCAAGTTAGATCTCCAAGTAGATATCCAAAAAAAATAATAATTAAAATAAAGAAAAATTCAACATCTAACTCAGGTCGAGTCAGCGATTAAGAAAAAAAAACTCAAGGTCGAGTCAGATCCATATTTCAAATCAGACCCAAACAAACGGGGTGCATTCATTGTCTAGCTGTTTGATGCACCCATGTGAGTGTACTACTTCCAGCACCTACTGAGAGTGTTTATCAACGGTGTATGTGTTTTTCTTGTCACTACATGTTCAAATGACAGCATCTAATATGGACAAAGTCGACTGGCCGACTTCAAATGAGCCAAATTCAGTAATTGCCATCACACACGTACCAGATTGTTTATCAGATGTCGTACTATATTTTTGAATGATCGACATGATAAGAATATACAAGATATATGAAGGCTATTATTGGGGCGTCACACTCCATTAGAGGGGTTTCACTTATATATTTAGTGACCAAAAATCTGGTTAAGGGATATTTTGATTCCATAGCAATTTGTCAAAATTACCCTTCAATTAAAACTACTAAAAATAGATGAGGAAAAAGCAAACTGATCCTAGTGATGGTAATCAACAACTCAATCAACCTCAACTTCATCCTCAACTCATTCCACCGATTCAATCAATTGAAGAATCATGTTTTCAAACTCCTCAACAACAACCCATGGTGTATGTAAGGTAATAATCAAACAAATTAACCCATCTTTTTGTACCCGTTGTTGTGCTTAAATCGAATGAAATCGAAGTAAAATTAGGATTTTATTTACTTTGCTAGTGTTACGCACCGGGTACGGTATTAGATTTTTCAATCGTAATTTAGTTTTTGAAGAACTTACGCCTAGGTTTAGTTCAATTCAGCGTAAACTTTGATTTGCATGTCGTTTACGTCCCAGGTTTAGTTGATTTCCGGGCGTAATTCCAATTTTACGCCTAGGTTTAGTTGATTTCGGGCGTAATTCTTTACGCCTAGGTTTAGTTAGATGTTTTCCGGGCGTAATTCCAATTTTACGCCTAGGTTCAGATTGATTTGTGCGTAATTCCAATTTTACGCCTAGGCTTAATTGATTTTCCGGCGTAATTTAGGTCGTAGGCTAGGTTTAATTAATTAAACTAAAGACAAACAAGTAGTCATTACACAATTATTTGAGATAAGGGATTTTTGAAATTACTTACGGGTGACCCGTTTTTGTCCTATTAGGTGACGCCCCTCTAATGGAATGTGACGCCCCAATAATAGCCTTCAGATATATAGGCGATGTGGACAGCTAGCTAACGGAGAGACGTTATGCTCATAAATGTGATAATTTTCTTTACTTGATTTTGAAAGCGAAAAGGAAAAGGAAAGGAAACATATAAAAAATATCTAAGTTTTCAGCTACATCACCCCCAACTTGTAGAATCCAACATCGAAGATGATAATGAAAGGGATCACTGGTTATAGCTTGCACAATATGACAACGAGAGATTATTATTTAAATTTTGTGTATCAGTGTTGCGATTTGTGGATGAAAATCCTAATGGCCTAGAATTAGTTGGTGACTCCAAAAGAAACCACTAGAGAGAGTAAACACGTTGTTTGATGAAGGATAAACGGATAGTCCTTTTTTTTCTTACCTTTAATAATCGTCAAAAGATGTTTAATGATCTTGCGAAAATCATGATGATTTAACCATTGAGGATGTTAAGGACTATTCCACTTGATAATAGGTAGTTTTATTATTTTTGGTTTGTAAGTTGCATTTTGGATTTAAGGTTTGACAAAATGGGTCTTCTACTGTTGATCGTCTTGACCGGTTGTCAGCCGACACAAATATAAATTACATTTTCTTATTACTCAAAATATATAATGAAGCAAGGGCAAGAAAGGATCGTTCCCACAGAGAGGTCTAGGTTGTCAAATTGTTTTGGTATCTTATAAGTAGCACGGGAGATTTTCTGATTGTGTAAATGAAAATAAACAAAAAGCAAAACAATAAAAAAGTAAGCACGCAAATCAAGGATGAGAAAGTATTGGTCATGGATTCGTTTTCATTCACAAACATGTTTTCAACACAATAACTAGAATTGATATTTTAATCTCAACTTTTATCAAAGGCCCTAGAATACCTTGATCGCAAGAATATCCCACTAATCTCCTCTTGTCATCAACAAACACATTAAAAGATGCGAATATGAATTCTATCTAAAAGAACAACCCAACGTGTAAAAGCACTAATCAAGTTTAATTCCCTAGATGCAATAGGTTCTATGAAATCAGGCCAATCAAAGCAATCGAACATGTAAAAGCACTAATCCGATTTAACAAAGGTTATGGTTCACATATGATCATAAGAATATATCACTACAAACTATAATCATATTTATGCTACTTTAAATCAGGAATTATCACTTTGGCGTATAATAACCCTAATCTAGCAAAAGACATGCATGTGAGTTCTACCAATTTGCAACTTGACAAAACAAACATTCAATCATATGACAATACTAATAGTGAATCATAAACGATAATATGAGAGAAAACTAATTTATTGAACAAAAACTCATGTTTGGAAATCCAACTAATCCATAACCAATAATAAAAACTAGGTACTCATATTCATGGAGTTCATAACAAGAAGAAAGAGAAAAGACTTCATGGTTCTAAACCCTAGAAAACAAAGTAGAGGCAAAAGAATAATAGATAATAGAAGATAAAAGATAGATCATCATAAAAGATTTAGAATTCCTCTTTTTATAGCTTTTCCTCCCTTCCAAAACTAGGTCTAATCTTCAAAAGTCCACTAGATAGAAGTCCTCCAAGCCCATGTGTGAGAAAACCCATGTAGAAAATTATGTCCAAAAACGTCGCAGGAAAATGGGATTATGGTAGGAATAGTCGCCAGGAAAGTGTCTCGGGTGACCAAGCAAAGTCAACCCGGTCACGGTCAACGGGTCAAAACGGTCGAGTCAACTCGGGTGAGTCACCGAGTCAAACCGGGTCCGATCGGTGTGAGTCGATTCGGCTATTCGTGACGAGTCGATCTGGCTCCGTCCCGATTCACTTTGGGCTAGGCCATTTGCACTGGCCTGACTTTGCTGCTGCACCATGATTGTGCATCGCCAATTTCTATCCAGCCAAGATGGTTGTGCATCCTGCAAATCCTTATCTCAGCACCAAAACATAGCAAACACCAACCATTCAGTCCCTGAACCCATCAATCCCATCTGTAGCTCTAGTCACCTGTAATTCATCTCATTCTCTTCTTTCAATTGCTTCTACCAGCTCAACCCTGTATTGCAGTATCATCAGAACTGCAATTCCTCGCTCAGCTCATCATTTTTCCTTGATTTCTCTCAGCTACAACACCATCTGCTTCAGGTAAAGCCACCAAATACCAATAGCCTGAGTCTTGCACTGCAACAGTACCACCAGAATAACTACGGCTGCATCTTCACCAGCACCAGCTGAATCATAGCATCTCCATTATCATCTGCTCCAACATCAGCTGCTTCCCAGCTTACAACTCCAATATTGTAATGCAACATTCTTTCGAAGCCAATTTCTCATGACTCTGCCAGACCTCATTCTCGCAAATTTACCATTCAACCTGCAGCATCAGTTCACCCAGCCAACAATTCATAAACCAATCTCAGCTGCTTCATCACCATACCTGGCCAGCACACCTCAGCTCAATTGCAACATTATCCCAGCAGCACACTTGAGCCAATCCATTCATTCAATTCAACACCTGACACTCATTGCCACCACTGCAACTCTGCCACAGCTGCAAATTCATCCACCATTCAGCTCCAGCTCTTGACCTGAAACTGCAATCAACCGTTTCTCAGTCTTCTTTGTATTGCAGCACCTTGTCTACCTGCAGCTTCATTCGACTGCCATCACCACTACTAGCTAGCACCAGCTCTGCCTTTTCCTTGTTCTTCTGCACAACTGCAACACAGCATCCCATTCCTGCAGTCACAATTTCACCTCAAATGCCAGCGGCTAGTTGAGCTGATGAAGGACTCCATCTGACCTTCATGAAACCCATCAAAGTCATGAACCAGTTATGGCACCTGCATCACACAGACCATCACCTGCAACTTCAGTGCACCACTAGTAACCCATCTCCTGCAGCACTTTCACTTCCCTGTAATGCTAACTTCCATTCACCATCCCTGTACTGCACCTAACATTCATCTACCCATTGTTCCATTCATTGCAAACAAACCAAAGTGAACTCCTCCAGCTTCATAGTCTTGAGATTAAACCCAGCTCAATGCCTTAAATTCCATCTCAGAACTACCCATCATTACCACCAGACCCTATGAACATCAACTAATTCTCATCTGTCATTACAGCATAGCACAAACCTGCTGTACCAATTCCTCCACTTCAGTGCATCATTCCCTTACAGCTCCACCAGAACCACTTCATAGCTCAACCATCACACCTACAACTCTGCCTCATACCACCACCATCAATTTCTCAAGACCACCTTCAAACACCACCAAAGAACACCAGACCATCCGCATACGACCTCCACTGACGAGCCATGAACCGCAACAGCAGCATCACAATCTACAGCAGCAACCATCATGAGCACAATCTCGCTCTAGCCACCCTGCAATAGCCATCCCTGTAAACTTCTAACCACCACACTTGCAGTCCATTAGACAAAACCATTACAGACTCCATATAGAACCCGTAGCTTCACGGCTGCAATGCCATTACAGCACCCACAAGCTTCTCCCATTCAACTTCAGGTCACAGCTGCCAATTACCAAAGAACCCCATCTCTTCTTCTTGATGCCATAGTCACCATCAATTCTATGAAGGTCACAGACCCATGACAATCAACATTTTCTACCCCTGATTTCACGAACTTCAACAATTTCAACTCAAAACCTAATTTCTTCATAGGCCCTCTCCGATTTACAACTTCCAATTCTCGATTTCAGATCAAACCTAACCTTTCTTGGTTTCTTATTATCAATCATCTGCTGCAATTCGAGCACCTAATTTCTGACGCAAATCCATGACAACAACATCAATTTCTTCCTTGTCTTTCCTGAACTCGATTAACAGTCAGATCCCCTTTTACAAAGCCGATTGAACAACAAAGAATAAACATCATCTCCTTCTTTTCTCTCGTCTCGACAAAGACCTAAATCACAAAACCCCTTTTTCACCATCTTCTTCTCTGAAATTCCATCAATATCATCTTCCTCAGTTTGATTTCAATTTCTGATGAAAGAGAGGAAGGAGGAGAAGATATTATCTTCTCGACTGAGGTATAAGTATTGGGCGGATATTTGCACCCCAGTGATAGGGACCACCCCACTCATTAGATAAGGGCCATCTTGATTGGCAACCCCTTAACCATCAGCTGGCCTGTCTTTATTGTTCTTCCACATAGAGGTGCCCCTTAACCGTGACTCGGCTCCAGATGATGTTCGCCCATGAAATGACAATTTTGTCCTTTTAGCTCAAATTGGGCAATTTCTTCTTCCTTTCCTCCACATGACTCCAAAGTAGCTATAAACTCAAAAACAAACGTAAAATACAAAATTCACACGAAAAATAGCAAAGAAAGTGTAACTACTAGATAGTAAATTAGGTGTATTCTACACCTATCACTTCTTTGCATTCGTTGAAATTTGCTCTCTTTAATTCGAGACTTGTTTTATTACTATTTCTTTGAATTTTTGCTCATCTTTAGTTATATATGCCAGAACACGGTTTACGGCTCGTGTGTTTTTAATCTATTCTGTTTGTTCGATTAAAAAAGAAAAACATGGATAATTTGCTGATTAGAAAAGATTGATAGTTTAATAGGTTTAAGTACATGAAATAAGGTATGAGGTAATTCGATCTCAAAAACAATGTTCAGTGGAGAAACGGTTAGATGATTGCTAGTTTTTCTCAAAATATATGGGAGATACATCATAGAATCACCTTAGCATATATAAGCTCCAGATAAGTCTAAGTCTAAGTGTTTGATGTGAGTTTCCACCCAGACGTTCAACATGGAAAATCTATCCATGTTTGCATAAAGATGGAAGAATAAATTTCTTTATAAACAACGATACAGTAGAATTAAGCGTAACTCAATTGACACCAGCACCTCGATTTTTAAACCAACATAGCAAAAACTGTAAAATTCCTAATTCTTTTTCTTGTCTCCAAACTATGAGCAAGTTTATTTATGACTTCTGTTAAAAAAACCTGTATGCTAGGCTAATTCGGTTTTCACTATTTATTTCATGAATCATAAATAATCCATCTGATGACATAAAATATGTACGTGTCCAACAATCTAAACATTTTGATGAATGAATCTCAAGAAGTAGGATATAATGTGCGACTTATACCATTTTTTATTCTTGCAAGTATTTTTACTTGTTGCTAAACAAGATTGCAAACTATTTTTACTTTTACTTGTTGTTAAAGAAGATTGCAAACTATCAGGCAGAACCAAATGTGGACGTGTGTGAGGAGTTGCTCATGTATGCTAACTGACTTGGAAAACTTAAAACAACAAATGACCAGTGTATTCAAAGCCTCTAACACAACATTCGGCATCAGCCACACCAGTCGCACATGCTTCACCTTCATGCACACAGCATAGCATGAATGAAGCTTTTAGCACCGTTTTAAATTGATATTAGCAGCAATAATATTGTTTAAAAATATGATTAAAATTATACAAATTCTTCACCCGGATATGTTCCGCCGGTATGATCTACTTGTGTACATATTGAAAGGATCAAATGAAGAATGATCGGAAAAAGATTTTCTTTTTTCTTTTTAAGATTTTTAATGCAAAATTTGTATAAATGTAATGTACCTATAAAAATAGTCAGAAGAACTCAAATCATATTGAGGTATCCCTTCAAATTGAATCTTGGTCACTATTTGGTATCTAAAAAATTGAAAGTTTGACGCATTTCCTGTTTCGGCCTAAACAAATAAATTAAGTCACAATTTTTAGATTTGGAATGAACACTTCGTGACAAGATCATTTTATGCACCTTTCGCTTCTCTCATTTTATGTATAAAGACCTAATGTTGTATTTGAGACTTAAAAGAAAAAATTATTTGCGACATCTGTAAACATCTTTCTTGGTAGAAACCTCTTCACAAAATCATTTTCTGAATTAGAAGTGTTTGTGTCAAAAGGAAAAGGTATCTCGAAATGTTGGAGTAAACTGATCTCATCATAAAACAATTAAAATAAGGTATCATAGATGGGTGATGATGGCCGAATATAGTTGAAGAGGTAGATTCTTTAAGAAATTCTTACATGAAAAACCAATAAAAATTCTCATTTTGAATAAGTCCAATAGTTATTTGCTTGATTGGGGTATACCCTAACTAATTGGGGTATACCCAATGAGACAAAATAGGGTCATTTTGAAGTAAAAGAGGTCACCACTTAACCAAATATTTTCAAAATGGCAAAATTGCCCTCGTTTAATTAATACTAAAATTTTGATTAGATTAATTAATTAAGTTTAAATTGATTGAATAGATTAAAACTTATGAGTTTTAATTTATGAAATTTTGTTTTTGATTGAACTTTTGTGGGATGATTTTGATGTTTTTTTTTTTTTTTTTTTTTTTGAGAATATCTCTTGCAACGAAAATGAAGCACACGACCGAAATACTTCTAAAAAGGATTGCAAATATGTTATATGAAATCATACTCAAAATCAAAGAATAAATCAACACTTTCGATTCGAAAGTATGAAAATCCAGATTTCGACTAATGAAGATCATACGAAAGTGGCCGAAAGATGATCTTCATCGTCGAACTTTTTTTTTTTTGACATACATGAGATGACATAAAAAATTTATTGGCCGGCAAGGTATTCAAAAAATACCCTTTTTTTTTTAAGAAGGTATTCAAAAACACCCTTGACTGTATTTTAAGCAAGGTATTCAAAAAATTTGTTGAAAAATTCTGATCCGCCGCCATGGTGTTATGAAAATCGGCAAGATATGCATGTTACGACTTTGCCGACCAAAAACACGAAATCATAATTTTCGATTTCTAATCTAATATAACAATCAAATCACACAACACAATGATGGGTTTGAGTTTAAACATCATTTATAGTCTTCTTTTCATTTGGTAGAGTCAACAATTTTTTGGAAAATCAAAGTTGAAGATTTTTATATGGCTTTGGTTGATGGAAGATGAAGATGAAGAAGAAGAGAAGATTAAGAGTTGGTTAGTTTTTTAATTTTAGGGTTAATGAAATTAAGAAATGGGTTTATTTTTAAGATTTAATTAGTTCAAGGGTATTAAAGTAAAATCACCCTTTTTAATAATGACACACCATGTCCCCTTGAAAATGGGTATACCCCAATTAACCTGGGTATACCCCAATCTAACAGTTAAATATCTCACACAAGATAATAACAAAAAGTCCAATAGTTATTTGCTCTTACATATCTCACACTATATAATACCAAGTGTAAATTTGTGCATCCCCACAAAAACTGGGTGTACATTAGGTCATCCTGAGTGGATAAATATTGGGCACAAAACCACTGGCGAGAAACGTAATTTTAAGGAATTATTTTTTTAAAAAGTAATAAATATTACGATTTCCATTTTTAATGATCTTCAATGCAGTTAATGTGTAACAAAGCAGAGGAATAAAAAAAGATTAATTTAAGAAGTCACAGATGAAAATCTGATCACGAAATTGAAACTTTACTTTTGCATCATATTCTCATGATATTAACATTCTTTAATCACGTTTTTTTATTTAATCAAAATGGTTATGAAATTCATTCGGAGTTGTATGTAACTCATTATATGATTGTTTGATTGAATGATAAATTGACAGCCATGACAAAATATTAGATCGGCATCCGAACCATCACTAGTTGGCGAATATCTGATCATGTTCAATTAATTATGAATAGTCATCTTATTATCTTTTTGAACCTCAGAAAATATTGTCTTCAATCTAATCTAAGATTCATTGATTGTTTTTTTAATTGCCGGGAACAAAATATTTGAAAGATTAACAAAATTACCAAATCTAATTCAATTTGATCTGATCTAAGCTTTTTAGACTGTCTTCTCTCTTAACCTTTTAGGGTTGAAACTTGAAAAATCTCGTTTTCTCAAACTTTTAATCAATTTTAGCTTGTCGGAATACAAAAGCCATGGAAATAGAGGAGTTTGATTTTAAAGAAAAATATGGAGCGGAGAAAAGAGGGCTACAAGGCTGCAAACGTATTTGAGTTTGGGAAGGACGAAGGCAAAGTGAAGAGCCCTTCACATATTAATTTTCAAAGGGAATAATAAAAAGAGATAGAATAAAAAAAAAAAAAAATGTAAAATTGATAAGTGGTTTTCTAGATTTTGTTAAGGAATAGAATACCATTCCTTCGCCAACCTCTCTATATAAAATTTGATACGATTTTGCGGTATTTCGATCTTTTTCCTCTCGATTCTTTTTTTGGTTATTGTATCTTTCACAGTAATAGGTTATTGAGTTACTTGTTATTTGATGTATTTGTTCTTGAAAGCCATGTAAATAATTTTTAATTTGAACGAATTGGCTACTTTGATTTTAGGAAAAAAAAAACAAACAAAGAGTACTACAAATTAACCATTTTGCTTTTCCATATATTTTCTTAAATAATGTATCTTATTTTTTAAATTATGATGCAAGCCATTTAGGCTTTAGTCATTTTCGTCCTGTTAATTTTATTGTATGCTAATTTAATTAATTTTTATATTATTTTCTTATGTAATTTATGATATTTTAATCTATTTATTTTATTTAAATCCTCCTGAAATTGAAATATACATATATCAAAAAAATTAAGTTTATGCTAGATTTCCCATAAACTCCATAATTCCTCGAGGGAAACAAATTAACAGAAAATTGTGAGGGCTAAAGAGCCATGATTTATAAAAAAGGATACCACTATTAGCGGATGGGATATCAACTGAGCAACCTGACGGTTTGCATATGTTAATTTTTTTCGTACTTTATGTATCACTCCTCTTATATTGGTAGCCATTTATAAATTGGATAAAGAGCAAACAACATTCTTGAGACTGTTGGACCAAGTCGATCGTGGAAGAAATGGTCACATAATCATTTTTTTCACTTCCGCTTATCTTATTATTATGATGAAATCTATCTCTCTTATCTATATGGATTATATAAATCACACATGCTATTCCCGTTTTCTAGAAGAGATGTACTATTATTTTTTTCATTTTAACCTACATACTATCTCCGTTTCTAAAAAATAGGCACTATCATTTTTTTA
The DNA here is from genome assembly GCA_023531295.1 of Papaver armeniacum. Lineage (NCBI taxonomy): Eukaryota > Viridiplantae > Streptophyta > Magnoliopsida > Ranunculales > Papaveraceae > Papaver > Papaver armeniacum. Next base: position 249,367 of record JAJJWW010006477.1, read on the forward strand.
TTTTGGCCTAAAGATAGGCCAAACTGAAAAAACAATAATAACTCTTTTTCATAAACGGGGGAATATGTTACTAAGATCACTTGATTTGATTAATTAATTCAACCAAATTATCTATCTATCTTAACAAGCCTGATATAAAAACAAGTTGAAGTCTAATATACGAGGCTAAAATGAATAGCATTTACAAATATGCTTGGCCCTTTATGGGGCCGAATGGTCTTAGACTCAGTTGGTGACTCGAACCACTCTTATCTGTCCGGGGTATTTTGAGGTACAACAACAATGTTTAATAGGTTTTTTTTTTTGATACCCTAGATTAGTGGTCCCTAGACTACATCCAAACTCCTTAAATTGGAGTGGATTTTGGCAATTACAGGGTTCGAACCCCTACCTCCGCAGTGGGAGGGAGCATGCCAACCACCAGACCACTTGGTGATATTGAAATTCGACTACAGTTGTTAGAGCTAAAAAAAAAGAAAAACTTTTAGGATCTGATGTATACTTTAAATAATGTGTTTACGCAATCTATAATACCGCAAACGTAGTTTCCCAAACAAATTAGACAACCACTAATACCGCGAACGTAGTTCCCCAAACAAATTAGACAACCACTAAGAGGGGCGGATCTATACTATGACTTCTCCCGGCTTAAACCATGCCTAAAGTCCAAAAAAAGAATTAGATTTTACAGTAGTTTTTGAGTTTGGTTCATAAATCATGCCTAAACCATAGGCTTAAACCCGGTGCAAAAATAAAATAAAATAAGCCAATTAGCTTTCAAGACATTCACACATTCGATTTCTAGTTCCGCCACTGATCACTAATTCAGTATAAAATGATTTTACCAGATAAAAGCTTTCATACGACTAATATTAATGAGAGCAACAACAAACAAATGAGAAGCTCAACGTAGAGCAATTTAGCTACCTTTGCATAAAGATGGATGACTATATTTCTTCCTTCACGGTAATTTGAAAACATTAAGCATAACTCAATTTCCACCAACATCTCAAGTTTTTCTCTCATAAACCAACATCACAATTTCTAGCCATTTTTTTCTTATCTCCAAGCGTAACAAGACCATCACCGTGGCAAATAAAAGAATAGAACACCTAGTTGAGCAGAGTGATCAACTGTGAACCAATTTGTTGTATACTTGGCTACTTTCAGTTTTCACTATTTCATGAATCATAAGTATTCCATTTAATGGCGTGCAACATGTCCAACAAACTAAACACTTTAACGAATGAATCTCAGGAAGTAGGAAATGAGTTGTGACTTACATCGTGTTTTATTGTTGCAAGTATTTTCTACTATTCGTTGTTGTTAAGAACGACAAGCCTGGTTCATCAAAAACATAATGGTACTGGTCTGACACCGAACCTACTTCTAATGTAACTAAGACCAAAAATTTTCCTTAACTTTGATTCTTCATAATTTTTCAAGTGCAACATCAATATTGTTTGTTGTTGGATCGATTAAAAAAACACGAGTTGACTTACCCTGGTACAAATGAAGACCGATCCATTTTTTTACTCCTTTTTTTAGGACTTTTAGCAAAGATTTGTATAAATATAATGTACCTACAAATAGCCAGAAGAACTAAAATCATATTGAGGTATTCCCTCAAATCGAGTCTTTGTCACAAGTTAAATTATCCTAAAAATTTAAGGTTTGACACATTTCTTGTTATGGCCTAATTACTAGATGAATATGGCAGGAAAAACAAAGAAACGAACACATCATGAGTTAAGTTAATCTGAAGTTAATAATAATGACCTCCAAATTACATACTGCAAGTAACCTAAATCATCCTGGCTAAATTGTGGCCTATCAAATTTCCCTTTCCACTTCACCAAATGGCTATGGGCTACCAAACTTTTCAAAAAGACTAATTTACCCCCAAATTAATCCCTAAAACTATCTCATATAAATACTAATGTTTACCATTTTCAGTAAATCCAAAAACATAAAAACCTAAATGAAAAAAACTTTCTATTTTCATCATAATCTTTCCAAATTCTCAAAACCCTAATTAAATATTATTTTTTTATCCTCTTCTCCAACGATCTGCGATCCAACCAAGAAAAAGGTAAATCTCCATCAACTCATTCTATGATTCGCATTTCTTCATTGATTTACATGTTTAAATCTTCGATTTTTGAAAATCAAAATCTCTGATCTATCCAAAATCTATTTATGTTGACATATCGAATAAACCGATTATGGGTTTTGTTCTTCAGCCATGAAGTGCATGCAGAGTAATTGTTTTATATGATGATTAACATATACCGATTCTGGGTCCTGAATCGGAATATGAAAAAACATCACCAGAATCGATTTATAAGTGCATTAGCATAACCCCGATACTGGGTACTAAATTCTTTTCAACTCTGTGTTTTCACAATCGAATTTTATTTGCTTGTTAATGTACCGATTATGAATTGTCTCTTCATATTCCATTTGATAATCGGTTTTTAAATATGTACAACATGATCCGATTCTTAATGTTTGAAATTCCTGTGTGTTTTTATGTTTAGAATCGGATTACATATGTTTTCCTATGTACTGATTGTGAACTAGATATTTGTTCTTTTTTTTTGTAGATATGGACTTCGTCCACCTAGAATTTTACTCTCGAGACCTCACCCAGGAGGATATTCACAGGGTACCACAACGCGTTCCAGAAAGAAGCCTCTACAAGTTCGCCTATGTCGGTGAGAACCGTCTGGAGGAAACCCTCGCACTAGTTGACAAGCTTGCACTGGAAGAGCTCCATGAGGTCATCAAGTTTGCGAGGATAAGGAGGGATTTTATTTCAGTTGGGAGGGATCGCGAAAGACATTTGGAAGCTATGCTTGAACAAATGGCTGACTATCAAGCCATGGATGATGCAGAAGATGATGCTGCTGCTCCTGGTGTAGCTGCTCCTGATGTTGGTGCTCCATGATTTATAAGTTTAAGTTTTAGGTATTAAATTTTTTAAGACTTGGTTGTTTAATTTTTAAGTGTTAACACTCTTTTCGGATGGTTAAGGCTTATATTTTGGATGATCCTGGTGTTGAAATTAATGCACTTAAAGTTTTAATTATAATTATGTGTATTGTAGAACAAGTTTATGCATGATCAATAATTCTGTTTTCCAAACACCGGTAAACAATCAGGCTACTCGATATGTCAACATAACCCGATTGTCGAGGGTCTGTAAAAAAATCAGTTTATGTGTGGGGTATGTATAATCCTATTACTATGTTTTTTTTTTGTATCTTTTTCTAGCTAGAATCGTATCATATGTGAAGTTATATAAACCGATTATTGTCGGTAAAAAATCAAATTTTTTACTTGTGTTTAATAGGTTTATATCGGCTAACATAAAGACCGATTCTTAGTGTCATAAAACAATAATCGGGTTATATGGAGCTTGATCGATTGTGCCAAATTATTTCACTTTTTTCAAAAAAAAATAACCGTTGGGGTCTTTCTCTCTATATATAGAGACCTCATCCTTGAACCCCATTTGCCCCAAAATTTCTCATTTTATTCCCTCTCACTCCATATACTCCACAACTACTCATTTAATACCTCCACATACAAGAAATGGCATCAATTGCCTCTGCCGAAGATTTGGCAATCACCAAAGCATGGTACGCCAAAACTCGAATTAAAAATCAGTCCTCCGTAAGGGTAGATGCCGAAACCTTTTGGACAAAGGTGCATAACAAATATAGGCAAGATTTTAAGATTCCTAATGGAATAAGTGTTCAACAAGTCCATGATAGGCACCAAGTCATCGAAAATGCGATACTTGCTTATTTAGCTATCCAACATCGGATTTTGAACGCTAAGCACTTTAGCTTGTACATTGAACAATTTGTAAGTGTTTTTGTGGTTTATTTTTCGTAAACCACATGGTTTGATCTTCCAATTAAACACCACTAACAAAGTAAGTTTGTGTCGTGTTTTTGTAGCACCAAGTCGTGAAAGCACGCCACTTGGAGGAAAAAGGGGAAGCATTCACATTTGATGCAATCTATAACTTCATGGTATCCAAAATTCTGGAGTATGCCCCGGACTTCATGGTGGCTGAATCAGACTCGGATTCCTCCGACGAAGATTGATGGTTTTAGAAGTTTTTGTAGGTTTTGTGGGTAGATCTCTTTGTGAACCCTCACGAGACTATAACTCGTCCACTAGGGTTTCCTAGGGGTTTAAAAGCTTGATGCATGTGCTAAATGCATCCATGATTCCTACGATAATGAAATGAATGAAAAAAAAAAATTCTTGTGAAAGATAACAATCGGTTTATATATATAAAACGAAACCCCGATTTTAGGAATCAGATTTTATATATGGAGACTTCAACCATTTCTGGAAGTCCTCTATTAATTTTGGAAACACCAACCCAAAATCTGTTTACGAGTGCATGAAAGTAAACCGATTCTGGGTACTGTTTACGAAAAAAATCAAAAAATTAAAGTCGTTTGGTGTTTTGAAGATCAATTTAACATTAGTTGATCTCACATCTAAAATATAATTAACATCTAATACGATTAACTAATGCTAATTAATCAGGGATAAAATAGGTACTTAAATAATAGTTGGATAAGGGGTTGTGTGAAATTTATTTCTAATGACCTTTTTTGTCATCTAGTAATAGGCCCCAGATAAGTGGACTAGGCCCCAAATTATCCAGGTTAATCATCCTTTATTCCTTTTTATTTAGTATTACTTATATATTTCATACACTTTATGTCACATTTCTCTTGAAATATTTCTTCCCAAACATTTATCTTCTCATACGACACTACAAAACCAAAATAAAAACAAAGAAGAGTTAAACAAACTGATCAGTAGAAAAAAAGGGGAGAAAAAATTTGTGATGATATAAGAGCAATTCATTAGTAGGGTGATAGATTTACTTGTCGCACTTTATGTTAGGAAAAATGAGTGAGATTTTATAAAGCTTAGATCCACAGTTGTTTGAGACATCCTGGACACGAGTATTGTTAACGGTACCGATAATAGGATGGCAAGCTTAATATATTGACACACACTTTGTCTATCTTGCTTCTCGGGCAGTCGTTGGTCGAGTACTTTGATGTTATCACAACAACTTGTTGAAGGTACGGAACCAACAACTTTTTGAAGGTGCATCGCTCATGGCTGGATTTAGAACCTGCAAGAGAGTCATTAGAACGCAGACAATGATGAATATAGAATTCATGATGGGTGTGGTGATCAATGAAATTAAAGCAACTAAATTTGTGTTTCAGTTAGTTTTGGAAAGTTGAGTTTGTGCTAAATCGTGAGGGTTTATGAATACAATTTATGTATAAATTAACTCAATTCGGTTTGGGGAATTTGCTTAAAAACTGGTCATGCATGTTAGTTTTTTTGAGCGCTTCATGGTTCTCTTGATTATGATTATCACGGCTTACCCATGCAAATTTTATGATCCTTGGCTTGAATCTTGGATTAATTCCTTCTACCTTTGCTAGGATCAATGACCACGAGCCCCGCTCAAGATCGAGACCTGACTGCCTATCCTCTTCCTTATTTCTCCGGTCACTCATTTTCTTAGTGAGAGTCCGTCTTTGATCTAATCTTTCTCGACCCAAAAAGGAAAAAAAAAAAAAAAAAATCAATGACCATGAACGGTAGAACTTTTGCTATGCAGACACATGAGGTACATATTAGACAGAACGGACGGAACGGTTAATCTTGTGTTCTTGACTAACAATCACAGTATTAATTTTTCGAGCCCTGACTATGTATTGTGACTGACAATTGCAATTCGTCAAGCCAGTAAACATGGTTTCTCCATGAAAAAGATGAACAATTTATAAAGTTTAATGGAAGAATGGTTAGGTGACAATTATCCGATAGATAATTTCAAAAAAATATCTAAGAGATAATTTTGAAATTCGTCAACAGTAATTACATATAAAAAGAAATCCGTAATTTGATATATAGTTTTGAGTGTATTCACTCGGGCAGAATCTGCAACATGAACAATTTCTAATTACTACCATTGTTCTTGCCCCACTAGTTCCACTGAATTGACTTATTGATAGCCCATACCAAACCATGTAACTCTTGACGCAATGCTTCTTCTTCCATTCATTTATGTAGAGGTTGTGCCCAAAAATAAGAAGTACTAAGGCAACAACATCATTTTCAAAAAATATACAATAATGAGCTGCATCAACTTTGTTGTCTTAGCATAATGATGTATGAGTAGATTTCTTCACAAATTACAATTTGAAAGCATAACTCAATTTCCACCAGCATCTCAATTTGTTTACCATAGACCAGCACCATCTCAATATTTTACTGTTTTTCTTATCTACACTAGTAAGGCCACATGTGCTTGAATTTGATTATTTTAACAACACCAAATTTGATAATAATGGAGAAAAAAAATCTTAAAATAAAAATTTAATATCCTTGTTTGTACTCATTACATAGATAATTTAAAGAGCTTTCCAAATATATCAATTTTGCAAAAATCCGATGTGTATTTTTAAAGATATTTAAGTTTTAATTTTTTTGATCTATTTTTAAAACAATGGCATTCCTGTAAATATACAAATATTAACTTAGTTAATGGGGTATTATTGTCATGTGAAAAAGCTTCACCAAAAGAAGGCTTCACCAAAAAGGGGTCTTTTCTTTATTATAGTATAAGATTCTACAAGACCATCACTGTGCTAAAGAATAACAAACCTAGTTGAGCAGAGTGATCAACTGATGATAGCTTCTATTAAAATACCTATTAAACTAGCCTAATTTCAGTTTTTCGATATCTCCAGGAATCAAAAGTAATCCATTTAATGGCATAAAATATACAGTCCAACAATCTAAACACTTTGATGAATGAATCTCTTGCATGTCCATTTATTTTCGATTTCTACTTGTTTGCTTAAAGATTTGCTTAAAGAAAATCATGAAATTAGCGGCGGGGACAAACTGATGATAAATCTACTTGTTTGATTAAAGATTTTTGCTTCCAGAAGTTACTTACAGATAAGAAAACCTATCAAAGTTTGAAGAGGATACGAGAAGCAGAAGTCAAAATTAGAAGTCCGAAGCACAATATTTGGCTTCACAAAAAGTTATTTTTTTTGTTTTTAGAAGTCATTCCGAAGTTACCTATCCAAAATAACTTCTGACTTTTTGCCTCCAGTCAAGAATTAACTGGAGTGGTATCCAAACAACCTATAAATGTGTTCACTCTAACACAATCCACAGTGTTGCGAAGCATTTTTATTTTTGTTTTTGTTTTTATGAAGCGGATCATTCCTATGTCCTACCATTTTTAAGCCCATACCTTATTACAACATTCATTTGTGTAACAATATCTACGAGAAGCCGATTTCCCTCTCGGTTTTCCTTTTTTTCTTCGGTTGTATATGCTAAGTTGAGGTATCCTCTTAACTAACTTTTTATTAATGAATTTCCTCTTTGACCGATCAAAAAAAAAAAAAAAAAAAGAAACCCGAGAAGATGCTCATTCCCACTTTCAAGATATTGAATTTGTATCTTTAAAACAACAACAACAACAATATAAAAGATCTGATTACATTACTGTATTATCTTCATATATAAAACTCACGAGACAAATAATACAGGATTTAATCACTCTAACATACTCCCTCTGTCCAAGATATGTTGGTGGAAAATCAAAAAAATCTTAGATTAAGAAAACTCATACGTTCTATAAAAATCTATTTATTTTCTTATTTTACCCGTTGTTATATCTTCGATACAAGAAACATAAGTTAATTGTGGTGATATCCCTACCATACATCATAAATATGAGTAATTATCGAAAAAACCACCTGGAAATTAGTTCTGCTTATCTTGTTGGACAAGCAAACATCACATCTACGTCTAATATAATTCGGACCAGGAGTACAATCTCCTCTACTCTAATCCTTGATTCAATTTTCTACCCAAAAGTTACAACAACAATCAAATAAGAAGCCTAACATGAAAAAGTTTAGATGGTTTGACATAAATATGGATGAGTATATTTCTTCATAATACCTTCTCTGAATTTTTTTTTTTGACACAACCTCTCCTAATGTTGCTTCTGCTTTTTCGAAGAGAAGGTTATATTAAAAAGAAGAAAGAAAACCAAGGATCAAGCCAAGGTTAATACAACGAAATTACATACACATTAGAGTATCCCAATTTCTCCAAATTATGCTAGGATCAACGAACTTAAAAGTATCTTTGTCACCAGACCATAAGACAACCAATTTCTTAACCAAATCAATGTTTTCTTGCACACTCTTGTGACGATCTCCAAATAATCTTCCGTTCCCCTCCTTCTACAAAATCCAACAAACCGCATAATGAAGGGATTTGCCATACATCCTTACCTCTCCCTTTCAACACATTGTAAGACCATTCTTCAAATGTTGATTCAAATATTGCTTCTGCTTCATTTAGGTTTTCTTTATCAAGTTATGGATATATGTGGCACCATAATAGGGTTTTTCGAGCAAACTTTTCACTAGACAAGCAAATACAGTTATTCAGACTTGTGTAGTTGCTACTTCTGGAATTGCTCTTGGTAGTGGATATGCAAGTTATATACTTAGTATGACAAAGATTGTTGCATATTAAGGACTAGCCATGGCAAGCACATCCAACAATGTCGTCATTCTGAATTTGGGATGTTCTGTTGGTCTCTTCCATATTCTCAAATTGATGCATTAAGCATAACTCAATTTTCACCAACGTCTCATTTTTTTTCCCGTAAACCAACATCACAATTCCAAACCTTTTTTTTTTTTTTTGTTTTTAAAACCATCACTATGCCAAATAAGAAAAAGAAAACACCTCGATGAGCAGAGTGATCACTTGTGAACCTATTTATGTAGTTTCTATTAAAAAGGCTAAACCCTTCGATTAATGAATCTCAGGAGGTGGGAAAAGTGTGACTTGCATCACATTTGTTGCAAGTATTTTTGCTTGTTGTTAAATCCTTAAAGGATACTGTGTGATATAAGGCCGCCAGACAAAGCCAATTGCGTGGGTCCGTTGCACCCATCGGCTAGCCAACTGACTTTCAAAACTTATTTTACAATATTGTCACAAAACAACAAAAAACTGGTGCACTCAAAGCCTCTACCACATCATTCGGCGCGGGCCGCACCAAGATAATTTTCTTTACTTAATTATGAAAGGGAAAGCAAAAAATTAAAATATCAAGGGAGGTTTTCGGCTGGATGCTACCTCGCCCTTAATGAATATTTCAAAGATTCCGCCAACTCGTAGAATCCAACATTGAAGACGGTTAAGAAAAGGATTTTTAATTATAGCCATGATTCATGGCACAATATGACAATGATGTGGATTTTGTGTATCAATATTGTGATTTATGGATGAAAATCCGAGTGGCCTAGACTCGGTGACCGGAGACGAAACCACTAGAGTGAGTAAACATGTTGTTTGATGGAGGATAAATGGATAGTCGGTTAATTAGAAAAGATAAACAATTTAATTAGTAGGTGTAAGTACAAAAAATACGGTATGAGCATGCCGGCAGTATTTCCGGCATTGATATTGTATCATAAACAATACCGACTGATATGAAATTCCATCCAGAGAATTTCACTTTGTTATTACACACTGCCGGCTTTGAGATGAAATTGCAAACCAATGCCGGAACTGTTTGCCGGCATGGCATTCAAAGGAAATTCAAACCTGGTACTTGTTGCCGGCAGGGTCTTCAACCTTAAATTAATAACGGCAGGGTCTTCAACATAAACTCAATGCCGACAACGGTTGTAGCTGAAAATTTTCAGACAGAGTTCATGATTCTACTACATAGGGTTTGGAAGTTCTGGTTTTGAGATTGATACTATATTGATGATGATCAAGAACAATCCTTCCAACTATGCTTAGTTGTTTATTTTAAGATTATTTTTTCATCACAAATTTCTAGGAGTTTCTTTTAGAACTTTTGTTTTGAGATTGGTATGATTTGATAATCAGGAGTTTATAATACGGCTGTTGTACTCATTTTGGATGGCATGATACAGCCAAATCCAACTCAATTTAGCCATGAAAAACGTAATTCCAAAAGCAGTAGTACATGGAACGCAACTGCCAACAACATCTGAGTAAAGGTGCATGGATGCAACTGCCAATAGCATTTGATTAAACATAATTGATCAATCGACTATAGAATTTTGAAGAATTTTTTTTTCCCGATGATCGGACAATTTTTTCCGGTGAATAAGGGTTGCCGGTCGAAAGAAGAAAAGGGGATATTGTGAATGATTTTAGTTATGTTTAGATTTTTATTTTGGTATAAGGGTGATATAGTAAATTCCCTAGGTTTTTATTAAATATCAAGGGTAACTTAGTAATTTTGCACCCAAAAATCACCCCTTAGCAGGAGAAATAAGGTGGGAATAGTAATTAACATCCCCCAATTAATTTATATATCCCCCAATTGCGCATTCTAAAATAAGGTATGAGGTGATTCGAGCTCAAAGAACAATGTTTGGCGGAAAAATGGTTAGGTGATTCCTAATTTTTCACAAAATTCATGGAAAATACAGCATAATACCCCTTTAGCATATATTTAAGCTCCGTATATACAAACTTGAATGTTGATCTGAATTTCCCACCCAAACATTCAACATAGACCTATCTAGCCGTGTTTGCATAAAGATGGATGGGTAAATTTCTTCGTAAACTACTATCTGAAAGCATTAAGCATAACTCAATTTCTACCGACACCTCAATTTTTTTCCAAAGACCAACTTATCAGAATTCCTAATCCTTTTTCTTATCTCCGAATTGTGAGCCAGCTTATTTATGGCTTCTATTAAAACACCTATATACTAGTGTCATTTCATTTTTCACTATGTATTTTATTAATCACTAGGGTATGACCCGTGCCGTAACGGCACGGAATTTGGATTGTTTATTTTTGTTTGTTTTGATAAAAGGAGAAAGCTACATTTTTCGTTTTACGCGTTTTGGATTGTTAATGTTATTTGTTACCGGGAACGTGGTATTGTTAACTTATTTGATGTTTTACAATAAATATTTTATATGATCCAATAATGTTTTTTCTTTTGTTGGTAATATTGGTCAAGATGTTTTACCAATGAATTTTTTACATGGTTGGTAATATTGGTCAAGATGTTTTACCAATAAATTTTTTACATGAGCTGGTAATGTTTTTCTTACAACCATGTTAATCTCAAACCTCGTTATATAATTCCATAGAATAAATCAATAATGGAATCTAAAATGTTACATACTCATCAAAGAGTGTGCCCAAAATCAGACTCGAGCATTTGAACCTCCTGTCAAGAAATTAACATGTTCTTTCCACTAACCCTAATCGTTATAGATAATTTTTCAGCAAATTAGATCATTTTTATTTTCACATTTTTACCGTTGGAATGAACATTTTATTTCTAAGAAATCAAAACAAATTTAATATTTGATTGGTATTACAAAAAAAAAAAAGAGAAGGAAAAGAGTCTGAAATTTTACTCAGAAAAACGGGTTAAAACTGGGTCAAATACGAACATAGAAGAAACGTCAAAGGTTTTAAGTCTTTTGACCCGTTAATGAAACCCAAATTTTAGATGAGAGTCAATTGTTCCAACCCAGCTGACTCAGTATTGGACACTATTCAAAAATGATTATACTCCCATGTCTGGATGTCCCTAAATGGAGGACCCAGTTCAAGTTTGCACAAATATTAAGGAAATGAGGAGATATAACTATTTTTATTTTTATTTTTTACAATTATATCTTTATAGATATATAATAGTAATTAGTAAAACTTAGAAATGATTTATCTCTCTACTTATACCACGTATATTCATAAATTTCATTTAAAACATATACATAACGAACACAAACATGGCTATCAAATTATAGATATTTTTCTTATACTAACAATAATCAATTAAAAAGGTAGATTTAAAAATATCCTCTGTTTCATGATATAAGTCATCTATTAGTGGGAAAAAAGTTGAAAATGAATAAGTTATTTATTTAGGGACAGAGGGAGTAGCTTTTACATTATTTTAATTTTGAAAATATAATTAAAAAACAAAGAACATCTAAATATTTTTTTCTAAGTTTCTTTATAAGTAATAAGAATAACTAAATTTTTAGAAAACTATTAGAACCCATTTTTATTCTTAAATTGTTTTTTCAAAAGAATATTTTATTTCAAATTTTAGTAATATATTTTTTTGTCATTTTTGGAACTTTCTTATTTTCAAGGCTTTAAAAAATTATTAGTTTTTTAAAATAATCTTTTAAGGAATTATAAAGAGTATACAACCACATATTAGCATGCGAGTATTCCTCTACTTAATTCCTTATATTCTGATAACAATCAAGTGGTCTAGTGGTTCTCATGTTTTCTACCAAATTATGGAGGTAGGGATTGGAATCCTGTAATTGCCAAAGCAACTCCCATTTTGAAGAATTTTGGACGTAGTTTAGGGACCACTTTATTACCCTATCAAAAAAATAATCCTAACTTTCCATTTTAGCCAGAAACATATGCAGAAGATAACAATATTGTATATCCTATTTTTGATAATTATACTCCTAGTGCACTGAAGTTAAAAGAAAAAGAAACTTATAGTTGAAAATTTCTGGTATGTCCCAAAAATTAGAAAGTGGAATTTAGTCTAATTTGTGTAGATATGGAAAGTGCAGCTCATGCAAACAAACTACATACTATTTTGTGTGATGAGTAAATATACATGTACCTCAACCTTTTCAGTTTTCAGGAAAGTTTAAAACCTTATATGATTTTTAAAGTCGGTTCAGACGGACTATTTGGAACCAAGTCTATGGAAGCACTCATGTATAAGTTCAACAAAATCCTCTGATGAATGTAAAAAATGAATGAAGTCTCTATAAAATCGGAATAACAAATGCAACACCGAAAACATGGAAGAGCCAGATCAAAGGCACTACATTCAAACTTTTTTTTTATTGTCTTGATCAATACATTCAAACCTTAATGTGGTGATTGTGGTGATTTGGGAAAAACTATTACACATACATAGAGTCAATGATGTATCTTAAACATTTCACCCAAACTAATCAACTATGTTTGTCGACGTGCTAACTGCTAGATTCACATCCTACTCAAAGTGTAACTGAGTTGTCTTCTTGTGCAGTCCCCCTCGTTACCATAGGTTTGTCATCTTGGCTACTTGTGCAATGACCATTGGTGAGCATCTCAAAGGTCCTTCCATTTAATTGATATCGTTTCTCGTCCAATAGGATTGCAGCAGTGTTACTCTACAACACAACAGGAGCACCCAGTAATACATTACATATACCAATCTGAAACCAAACCTATATTTCCTTCAAGTAATTATTTGATCACAACCTCACTCTCTAAGTCCATCACAAACCTGAACAAAGAATACAAATTATCATTTGCAGAAAAGGGAAATAACAATACAAAATGGTAAGGTAGCCACATCAAATGGTTCTATTTTTCAATCTTGCTGACTTGCTCTTGGGAACCAAGGTCGAAAAGATTGGAAAAGACAAAAATTAACAATCGCTGAATGCAGATTACCTTTCTTATCTTTAATATCGAATTCCTAACATGGAAACTAAAGTTAAAGCCCATTATGTTGTTTTAAAGGTTGATGGCTATATATTTAGTTTACTCCGGTGGAGTATACATGAACGACATCACCCTCAATTTTGTAAATTCATAATGATCGTATAAAATGCCAAGGCTTGTCGTACTTACAATTTCGAGTATCCTTTTTGACATCAAGTTCCGCAACACTTGAGCATAATTGTGAAAAGTTTGGAGCACAAAAATGAATGTTCAGGTACCTGGAACAAAAATCTCTCGCCAATACTGCAAATCGCTAAGCAGATTTTTTTGTATGCGGAAGAGTTAGCTGAGGAGCTACATATTGCAAGACATGAATCTTCTCGTAGCCTGTGTGGATTCAGACCTCAGCCCATCCCACAGTTGACTCGCCTAAAAAGTGTATATCTGGTTCCCACACATTCAATTTTACATTATTTGTCGGACTTCCTTGTCATTTCGCAAATAAAACACATCATCCATAAGGTGACGACAGATGTACTCACAAAAAAATGGAAATGATAGCTTGACCGACAATAATTCCGGCAAAACATCCCGCACATGACACTGCACCCATCTCGATGTTGAGAACGCACCCAAATCGTTGGATTGCCCCTCGGGAGATATTGCGGGAGAAAACCGCGGTATCTCTAGCATCTCCCCACAAAATATTAATATCACTTAGTTGTAAAATTGATCAAACTACGAAGCGTTTTAGACCATGTCTAGGGAGGAAATTCGAAAATGCATCAAAACGAAAACTAAAGGGAAACAAACCTACTATTCAAATGCATAAAACTTCAATATCTTCCCAGGACCCATATATGCTCTTCCCACATAAGATGTGCTGATGGTATTCGGATATGTGAGTCATCAGTTCATTGGATCTGCAATCATGAAAGGTTGAAATTAAAAAAGAGTTCATTCAGACTGTACCATATAATATTTCTCCCTACGCAACATACATTGTGCAGCAACCATGCCTTACAATATCCAATTTTAGTAAATAATCCGATTTACATTAGATCCCTCATTAGACATCTGATATGGTTGGCCTGAATAGAAATACACGCGCTCATTTGAACCCATTGAAACCAAATATGAATCTCTTGACATTGACATCTCCACAAACAATGTGAAGGTCACAAATTACACTCATCAAGAAGAGAAAATTAATCTGAACAGAGAATTAAATATGGACTCGACCTTGCATCTCGACCAAACGAAGGATTAGCTAGCAACCAAAAAACTGATGTATTAGGTGATACAAAAGCAATACCTTCCAACATTTAAAGGAATCATCGGCAGCATTCCTAGGTGCCCAGACAACCTGGAATATTATGAGCATTGAGCAAGTATCATCAACAACCTTAATTTATTATTTGATATCGACATACTACGTCAATCGACACTACATTTTAACACGGAAAAACTGCATTGGATTCTTCATTCTATGTAACTGATTTCAAAAATAGGCATAAATGACCAATTTGATCAAAAATAGCTAAATGTGCAAACTAAAGTGACCAATTTTATCCAAAAAGAAACAACATTCATGAATCAATACCAAAAATGTGTGTAAAATTGAACTCCTAAAAAAGCATAAATCAAAATTTAGTTTCCAGGATTTAGTTGACAGAGACATTCAAGTACATAATAACCAAATAATCATGAACCTGGACTAATACCTGAATTTTTAAGTAGCATACTGTTATTGATGTTGATATGCCTTCTCCCCCTGCAACACAAAACTATGAGGTTAAATATTAAGGTGAAGGTTCATATAGCTTTTGAAAAATGGCAGAGTGTTTGAAATAGGATGATTTGTTCCAATCATCATCAAAAGTATAAAATCAAAATAGAACAATACAACAACAACAACAAAAAATAAATAAAAATGAATTGAAGTCTACGGAAAAGAAGAGATAAGCACCCTTCCTAAAAGTTTGAAATGAATCATGGTTATGATCAAATACGATCCTAGACTTGAGACTCATTTTTCTTTTTATGCCTTTTAGATTTTCTTTTGTAACTGCTAAAGGTAGTAAAGAAATAAAGGGATGAGCGTTTTCATTCTTAAATTTAATGGGATGGATGTAACTACTCAGGAACGGCTTTGACTCTGACGAAGAAAATAGCTTTGCACATTGAATGAGATTAGGGTGAGTTAAAACATGGATATGAGAGGAGAGTGGCGTTGTCCAATCTAGACCGTCATTTATGAGTTCAAAATGTAAATCTCTTGAAAACAGATATTTGTTCCATCTGAACCTTCTTTTATATTTCTAAAATGTGGATGACCGTCCATAGGGAAAAACACCATTGTCCCTTATAATATAGATAATTAATCCATTTAATGGTGTAAATATGAATGCTTCCAACAACCTAAACACTTTGATGAATGAACCCCGAGAAATAGGATTTGAAGTGTGACTTGCATCATGTTTTATTCTTGCAAGTATATTTACTTTTTGCTAAAGAAGATTGCAAACTTAGGCCGGACAGAACGAAATTTGAGAAAGAAAATATACATGAATAAGTTTTTCCAAGAATCTAGCAAAACCATCCGGGAACAACTGCTTTCAAAAACTTATTTATTTACATTTTTATAATAAGAACAAAAACCGATGCATTCAAAGCCTCTACCAAACCATTCGGCAATCGGCATCCGCCACACCAATCCCATATGCTTCACCTTCATGATCATATGAATGAAATCTAGCACCGGATAATAGTCTCGATTAAAAATATAGGAGTTCTTAAACCAGATGTGCTCCGCTATGATCTACTTGTGTCCATGTTCTTAAACCGGATGGTTTTGCTAGATTCTTGGAAAACTTATTTATGTACATTTTCGTTCTCAGATTTCGTTTCCGATCTAACTTCTGTCCTTTTTTGCTTCTTCGTGGAATCGAAAAATTACTTCTTAAACAAAAGTAAAAAAAAAAAGGATTTTTGCTTGAGACAAAATTTATTTTTTTATTTCTTTCTAGAAATTGTTTTGAAATCATATTGTCAAACTAACTTTTAATTTTTTTGACTTAATTAAGTCCAAAAGTAACTTGGTGTATTCAAACACTCTATATTCCCTTCAAAATTAACCGGGCAAAAGTTACTTAAAATTTTAAGATCACAACCAAATTAGCAGAGATTTTTCTTTTTTTTTTTTCTTTTTTTTCTTTTTTTTGGAGTGCTACAGAAGTTCGCATCTGACCAAGCAAGACCTTAATGTCCCATGCAATAATCAGCGAAGTCCATTTCGTCCATTTCCAACACTTAAAAAGGACAGAAGGTTCAAACGCCGCGTCCAATTACTTAGACCAAATCCATTGTCTAGCTTTTTGTGTGTGTCAATTGACGTTCAAAATGACGCATCAACTTGAAACAAATCGATCGGCAAAGCGGTATCGTTGTCACCTTTTCACTAATATGTCGAACTGATGAGCCAAATTCAGTCAGTCCAATAATACATATCACATGGAGTATTTTTGATTGATTGAAAAGATAAGAAATTTTAAGATATTGGCGATATGGACAACTAGCTAAACTGCAAGTTGTGCACATTAATGTGACAATTCTCTTTACTTGATTTCGAAAGGGAAAAAAAAATAGGAAAAATAAAAATATCAAGGGAGTTTTTCGGCTAGATGTTGCATCACTCACAAAATGAATATTTCAATGATTCTCCCCAACATAGAAGATGACAAAGAAAGGGATCATTAATTATAGCCCATCACTCTTGGCACAATATGAAAATGAAAGATTATAATGTGAATTTGGTGTAACAGAATCGCTGATTTGTAGATGAAAATCCGAATTGCCTAGACCAAGTTGGTGACTCGATACGATACTACTAAAAAGAGTAAAAAATGTTATTACTATCTGCCAAGTAGCCGAGATGCACTTAGCCTAGATTGAGGATGAATGGATAGTCGATCCGCTAAAACTTATGCTTAACGGAGAAATGGTTATGTGATCCCTATTTTATTTTTATTTTCAATATTCATGGGAAATACAACATGGAATCATCTCCCATAAGCCTGAATCTTGAGCAAGCATTATGCCCAAAAGTTCCAACAACTACAAATGGAAAGCTCGTCAATTTAGGTGTCCTTGCATAAAGATGGATGAGTAGATTTCTTCATAGACTACAATCTGAAAAAAAAACAAAACTCAATTTCCAACAACATCTCAATTTTTTCCCGTATAAGAAAATCACGAAGTATGGTATCCCTTTTCTTATCTAGACCATCATGATGCCAAATAGAAAAAGAAAACACCCAATTGGGCAGAGTGATCAGCTTTGAACAAATTTATTTATATCTTCCATTAGAACACCTAATTTGAGTTTCCAGTTTTCACTATTTCATGAATCATAAGCAATTCATTGAATGGCGTAGAATGTACGTGTCCAAAATTCTAAATACTTTGATGAATGAAACTTAAGAAGTAGGAAATTAGGTGTGACTTACATCGGGTTATCATTGCAAGTATTTCACTTGCTTAAGGAAATTGTTAAATTAGGCCTGATAGGGGCCAAACATGGACAAGTGGGGAGTTGCCTGATAAGTGCATAATTCATATGATTTTAGTGTCCATTCCATACTTGTTTTAGCTATTATTCTTGCATATTTTCGTATTATTACTTTTGTTTTCTCTTATTTGCCTCTATTAGGTGAATGATACAAAAATGATCTACAAAGTTCTGAAAAGATCTAGGAAGAGAAGTATTCCAATTATCCAAGTGCCCAAGTCCAAGAAAAGTGGAAGAAGTGCGACGAAAAGGAGCAAAACGCTCAAAATCAAGAGAAGGGCCAAAGATGATCTTAACACATTCAAACTAAGGATTTCTCATCATCATATTGAAGAGAATTCAAAGCGAAAAAGAATGCAAAAATAATGAGGTCATTCCGAGTTCGGACGAAGAAGTTGTGGCCAAAACAAGCTTTTTATCCAATACCGAAGGCAACTAAGTATGCAAACGGGTACGCATACTTAATTCCGAAAATTTCTGCTGGAATTTGAGGTAGGCATACCGGTACGCATAATATGCAAACGGGTCACGTTTGGGGTCGCTATTTCGTATTTTCGGGTCGGGTTCTTGAACCGAACTAAATATGTGAAGGCCAAGCAATGTAAACCTATAAAAGGAGGTATTAGGTCATGAATGAATCATAATCAAGGGATCACGAAATTGTAAGTCTTGGAGAGGAGAATTATCACACTGATCGAAAGCTAGGGTTTCAGAGCAGTTATTCAATCGTAAAGATATCTCTAAACTTTTCTTATATGCATATCATGGATGTTTCTACATCCATGAGTAGCTAAACACCTATTAATTGAGGATGAATTCTAAGTTGTAAACAAGATTTGAGTTATTATATTAATCTACTTTGAAGTTCTTCATATGATTATCGTTTGTTTATATTATAATGAATATTTATGATTGACTGATAGATTGTTTAGATGGGCAACTAAATTGATTTGTTGATTCAATCTATTGATAGTATTGAGTTAGGAGATAAGTAATCGTCGAATAACCTTTACACAAGTAGAGAACACGAGACCTTACATAGGGATTCTGTGGAGCGATTGTGGGTATAAACAACACTAAAAAGTGGACCTTGAGCTAAGAGTCTAACTATTAGCATCAACCTATAAATTCACAAAAGATAAAGTATTCGACCAAATCACACCTTGAGTGAGCTACTACTAGGTGGTTAGGCGAATATAATCTAGTATTGGAGAGCTTCTGTACTCATTGATAAAAGGAATTTAGGGAACAACACTGAGCTAGTTGTTATTCCACGATTGGTGATAATATATGATTAACGACGAGTAGGCAACTATAATAACTCATTGACGGTTTATTAACGAAGAAGGATTCCTCGATCATATCTTTCTTTATTGATTACAATTCAACTTTATTTGCTTTGATTATTTATTTTGTTTAAAATCTAAAACAAAACCCACCTTTGTGACACTTTGGCAACTAAAACTCACTGCTCTTCGTGGGAATGATCCTTACTTCCATTATATTACCAGTTAATTGTGTGGAAATAATATTATTAGTTTGTTGAGCCTACGACACCCATCATTGCCCCCATATGTCAACTAACTTCCGAAACTTATTTATATACATTGTCACAAAACAAAAAAACAAACAACGCATTCAAAGCGTCTACCATGACATCCAACATCGGCCACCCAAATCGCACATACTTTACTTTCATGCGCGTAAAAAATCTCGATTAAAGATATACGAATTTTTAACCCGGATGTGTTCCAGTATGATCTACTTGTGTGCATGTATGTGAAAGGATCAAATGAAGAACGATCCAAAAGTATTTTGTTTTTTCTTTTTAGGACTTTTAATGTGTAAGGTGCTTAGAAAAATTATCAGATGAACTGAAATCAATTTTCTTTCCTCGTTAACAAAATTCTGGTGTCTGTGTTATTTCTATTCCGCATTATATTTTGTTATATAATTAAAATATCACAGGTTGTGCTTTTGAATCAATCAATTGGAAATCCGACCTTTGGTTGTTGATTGAAATTGATTGATCCTTGAACATTGGTCTTTGGTACTGTTCAAGTGATTTCTCTTGTATTCAATTAGACTTCATGATTTCTATTTGCTTGAGAAAGAATTGAATCAAGAAAGAGAGATATAACTCTTTGATATACTTTATTAACATTGAGTCTAGTTGATTCTCTTGAAAGTATATTGGAGTTTTCCATACAGATTGCTAAGCGAAATATTGGGTGTGGTTGTTGTACCCCCGCTTTTTCAAGTATAATCTCCGCTACTCTAAATCTTTGATTCAATTTTCTACCCAAAAGTTACAACAAACAATCAAATAAGAAGCCAAACATGAAAAAGTTTAGCTGGTTTTACATAAATAATGAATGAGTATTTGTGATGAAGCTCAATTTTACTACTGGAATAATACCTTCTCTGATTATATTTTTTGACACAACCTCTCTTAATGTTGCTTCTGCTTCATTTAGGTTTTCTTTATCAAGTTATGGATATATGTGGCACCACAATGGGGTATTTTGAGACAACTTTTCAGTAGACAAGCAGATGCAATTATTCAGACTTGTGTAGTTACTACTTCTGGAATTATTCTTGGTAGTGGATATGTAAGTTATATACTTAGTATTACCAAGATTGTTACATATTAAGGACTAGCCATGACAAGCATATCCAACAATGTCATTCTGAATTTGGGATGTTATGTTGGTCTCTTCCTTATTCTCAATTTGATGTATTAAGCATAACTCAATTTTCACCAACGTCTCATTTTTTTTCCCGTAAACTAACATCACAATTCCAAACCTTTTGTTTTTGTCTTTAAGACCATCACTGTGCCAAGTAAGAAAAAGAAAACACCTCGATGAGCAGAGTGATCACTTGTGAACTTATTTATCTGTAGTTTTTATTAAAAAAACCTATACACTAGGCTAAGATTTCAGTTTTATCGTTTCATAAATCATATCTAATTCATTTAATGGCGTACAATATGTGTCCAACAAACTAAACCCTTCGATGAATGAATCTCAAGAGGTGTGAAAAAGTGTGACTTACATCACCTTCTATTGTTGTAAGTAATTGTACTTGTTGTTGGAGGATATTGTGTGATATAAGGCCGTCAAACAAACCCAATTGTGGACAAGTGGGTCAGTTGCACCCATAGGCTAGCTAACTGACTTTCAAACTTATTTACGATATTGTCATAAAACAACAAAAAACTGGTGCACTCAAATCCTCTTCCACAACATTCGGCATGTGCCTCACCAATCGCACAAGCTTCACCTTCTGCGCACCATATGAAAGAAATTTGGCACCATTTTGATTAATACTATTAGCAGTAGTAATCTTGATTAAACATATTCGAGTTCTTAACCCAGATGTCTGTGAGCATGTATGTCGACCGAAAGGATCAAATGAAGAATGATCCGAATAGAATTTTGTGTTTTACTCTTTAAGACTTTTAACGGAAAGTTGTTTAAATGTATTATATGCACGTGTACCTACAAAAATGAATAATCATCGCAAGAAATCCAAATCATATTATGGTATTCCTTCAATTTGGTTATTCGTCGCTGTTTGAGGTACGTACATGTATTTGTTTGATGCATTTTTGGCCTAAGCAAATCAAGCAATTTTTCGGAGGAATAATACTCTCAAGCACTCCTGCACGCCGCACACAAATATGATAGATGAAGAAACATAATATACACAACAAAATAGATGAATAAAAAATGAACAAATGAGTGCATCATGGATTAAGTTAACTTTAAGTTTAATAACCTCCAAATTACATAGTGCTAGTAACCTTAATCATCCTTATTTATTTTATATGTACGAGGGAAGATCTTTCACACTCCTATTTTCACAATATCTCATACTTTGAACGCTAATTTGTGTTATAAAAAAAAATCAAATGATTGCATATTTGAAACTAATATTTTGGAGATATATTCGTCTTATAAAGTAATACATACACACAAAAAATGAGCATATTTTGAAATGTATAACTCCACCATCTATTACGTTGAAAATCAATTGTGGGAATAAACGACCTCTCCACTGTTAACATTGAGATTGATAGATGGTGATAAGTTTAATATTTCTGAATATGTTAATTTTTTGTGGGTATGCAAAACTCTATAATAAGAGCATATCCCAAAAATATTAATTTCAAATAGGCTACTTATATTTTATACACTATATTTCATTTCCCTAGAAAGATTTCTTCTAAAACCTTCGTCCACTCATGCAACACCGGAACACCAAAGTAAAGATAGACAAAAAGTTAAATAAACTCATCAATACGAGAAAGGAAGAATTTTCTGATGACGTAAGACTAGCTAATTAGTGAACTATAATAATTAGTTCACTTGTAGGAGGAAGGATTTAGTACTTGTCGCACTTCGTGCCAGGCGAAATGAAGTGGGAATTGATAAAGCTTTAGATCCACAATTGTTTGAGACATCTTCAACATGAGTATTGTTAACGGGCCGAGCTAATCAAATGAGCCAAATTCAGTCGGTAGAAGCAATACCAAGCTATCAGAGTCTTATCACATGGACGAATTTTGAATGATTGAGAGGATAAGAATACATAAGATATTGGCGATGTGGCGATGTGGACAATTTCGAATTGTCGAAAGTGCCCTTCATTTTAACTTATTCCAATAAATGTCTTGAAAATATAACGAGTGTATAATCGTAATTTTTATATGGACGATTTTGCCCTTATTCTATGCTGGTAGAAGTGATGTAAAATAAATAATGTGAGGGTATAATAGTAATTTAAGTTGTTCATGAAAATAAAAACCAGGGTATAATCGTAATTTAAATTGTTTTTGAAGCTGTAAATTTTAGAATTTCAAAATTGCCCTTATATAAGTGCACCTAATTTATGTGCTATAAATAAAAACGAGGGTATAATCGTAATTTAATTTTTTTTTTTGAACACACCCACTCTCTTCACCCGGATCAAGCTTGCACGTGCGTATGCCAACACCCCTTAGAGAAACAGTTGTTGAAGCTGTAAATTAGGAACTTCCTATTTTGCCCATAATTTTATTTACTCATCCAATCCTATATAAATAAAAGTGAGGACACAATGGTAAGTTGATAATAGGTCACACTACCCATAACACAAAAAAAGGATGGGTTCCATTTCCAGCTTGCACGTGCATGTGCACGTGCCAAACAATCTAGTAATTATATGAAAGGGAAAGCTAAAAATTAAAATATCAAGGGAGGTTTTCGGCTGGATGATACCTCACCCCCTAATGAATATTTCCAAGATTCCGTCAACTTGTAAAATCCAACATTGAAGACGATAAGAGAAGGATTTTTAATTATATCGATGATGACAATGAAGATTATAATGTAGATTTTGTGTATCAATATTGCGATTTATGGATGAAAATCCGAATGGCCTAGACTCGGTGACCGGAGACAAAACCATTAGAGAGAGTAAACATGTTGTTTGATGGAAGATAAATGAATAGTAAGCTAATTAGAAGAGATTAACAATTTAATTAGTAGGTTTAAGTACATAAAATACGGTATGAGGTAATTCGAGCTCAAACAACGATGTTTGGCGGAAAAAGGTTGGGTGATTCCTAGTTTTTCTAAAAATTCATGGAAAATACAGCAATATATAAGCTCAAATGTCGATATGAATTTCCCACCTGGACATTCAACACGGACATATCTAGCCGTGTTTGCATAAATATGGATGAGTAGATTTCTTCATAAACTACAATCAGGGACGGTATTAGGGGTTGGCTAACCTAGGCCGAAGCCCACCCCAAAATTTCTAAAAAGCTGATTTGTCCATGTAATTCTCAAACATTTGCCAAATTAGCCTAGGTATAATTTTTGAATTAGCCCATCTATAATATAATTTGTTTGGTGTTAGTGACAAAGTTCTTGGTGGTCGTTTTTTTCTGACCAAAACACCCCTCCGTGTTTTCATCTCTATTGAATAGGTTCTCACGGATTTTGTAGATTTTGAACAAACGAAGGGTAATATGTATTCTCAGTTTCTTCTATCTAAGACAGATAGACAAATCGATCCAAACCCCAATCTCTTCTCCATTACTTACACCATTAAAATCATTTTAATAACCTAAGAGAGATAAATTGATTGAATGAGAGAGTTATTGAATTGATTATGAGAAACCTTTAACAATTTCAAATTCCGATTCATCTTTAAATTGATTCAGAGGAACCGCAAACAATTTTCAATTTATTTTTACTATCTCCGCGTTTCATTTGCCTATACGAATCAAAACCAGCAACACCATTTATCCTTCGCCACCAACAACATTCACTGCTTCGCCACCAACACCAGCACCACTACCAATAGAAGACATGTGTCTAGCGGAACTAAATGCTTTCACTCTCTAAACACTGCTATACGGCTGTAGAGTAGAGTACAGTGTCTGCATATTATTGGCTCCAGTGATCGGTCTCACATGGGATATTCAGGTGTGTGCACATCAAATATTGACACCGAGCCAAGATTTTTTTTTAATTAAGAAATGTCAAGCGTATCATTCTTTGTTGTGTATTACTAATGAGAAACATCAAGTCTATTTTTTTTTTGATACCAAATGAACTTTATATTAAACCATAATATTACATAATTTCTGAGCTAACTTCCTTTCATCCTTTATCTGCATATCAAGATCAGTAAGGATGTGACAATCAAAATCAAAGGAAGTTTTCTCCGATCTAGCTTTGTGAGCTATAACATGGGCTAGGTTGTTCCCCGATCTTTTAACATGACTTACACCAAGATATTTAGATTTAGACAAAGATATGTCTTATTTCATCTACATAGCTCGATTCATCCAAAGTGGATTCTTGAGTGACATTCTTGATAGCACTAACTACATTTTTGATCTGTTTCAAATACAACATTCATGAGATTAATTTCTTTGGCCCACGAGAATAGCAAGTTTTATGGTAAAACATTCCGCCTGTTCTGGGTCTATTCCTTCATAGAAGTGCCTGCCTCTGACTCCTTTGGTTGTACACAGAATCTCTTATTATTAGTCCAATGCCAATTTCTTTAGTTGAGTGATCGAAAGAAGCATCAATATTCATCTTGAAGGAATTTTCTGGTGGGGGAGACCAATCAATAATGACAGCATCAGCGGAATCTCTGTTTTGAACAGATTTTTCTTTCATACAAAGATTTACTAGACTTTTGATTTGATACTTGGTGAACCAAAGAATCGACTTTTTGTTTTCAAAAACTTTAATGCATCTCATTTTTCAGATTTTCCATGTTTGTGCACATTACAAGTATATAGCCACAAGGTGTTATCCTCTTTATACATTGTCTCGAGAAAACCAACTAGAAATCAAAGTCGTCAAACTAATTCTCTGCCTCTGGATACTATCCATATTCACATTCATTCCTAACCAAATGGATCGTGCATAATCACATTCAATAAGAAGGTGCTGTAATGTTTCTTCGTGAGAATTGCAAAAAGGACAAGAGGAGTTAATATCTCTCTTGTATTGACTAATTTTTCCTAAAGTTGGAACAATATTCCTTAAGCATTTCCAGAGGAATAATTTGACCTTATGTGGAACTTCCGATTTCCATAAGTTTCTCCAGACTACTTTTGGGAACAGTCTATGTTTTTCTCCTTGAGATGTAGTATAATTAGACAGGGTTTTATAAGCCGATTTAAGCGAGAATTCTCCGATTCTGTTTGGCTCCCCGGATCAATCTGTCCCGACCTTCTTGAGTTAATCTCATTTGAAGGATCAATGTAGCAATATTATCGGGGAACAATTTTTTTACTAAAACAAGTATTCCATCTTCTTGGATTTCTGACATAAGATCGAAACATGCACTAATTTTCTTTGGTTCTTTAAAGCTTTCATTTGGGATTGGAGGCTCATTAAGACCTATGACCCATTTATCATACCAAATCAGAGTTCTAGTGCCACATCTTATATCCCATCTGTGATATTTTCTTACAATTTCAAGGCCCACTTCAATGCCTTTCCATATCCATGAAGAGTTATGATGTTTTTTTTGAAGATGTAAGAACTCACAGTATGGTGAATATTTTTGTTTCATGTTTTCAACCCATTGCTTATTTGATTCTGTACATAATCTCCATGCTAATTTGGTTAACAAAGCCAAATTGTAATGTTCTAAGTTACGGAAAGCAAGACCCCCATCTTCTTTTGGCACACAAAGAGAATCCCAGGGAAACAAAGTTGATTCCCTTATTTTCTTTATGCCCCCACCAAAAATTCCTTTGCGGAGTATCTAAGCGATTTAGAGTAGTTTTAGGCATCTTGAAGTTACTCATGTTATATGGGAATCGAATTTAAGACCGATTTAACCATGGTTGTTCGAGCGGCTGATTTAAGGTCTTTGAATTCCATCCATGAAATCATTACTATAGGACTCTTTCAAGGATTTAAAAGAGTTAACTTTTGATCTTCCTAATAGGATTGGGAGACCGAGATACTTATACGAAGAGCATAACTTTTTAACCCCTAGCCTTTCTATTATGGACAATTTTTGTTGTTGAGAAGCATCCCCACAAATGAAGGCCGATGATTTGGAGTAGTTAATTAGCTGCCCAGATATATCTCCAAAGTTTTTTAAGATTTTAGCATTGTGAGTAAGACTTTCATCGATTTGCTTGAAAAACAACAAGCAATCATCGCAAAAAAGTAAGTGATTGATTGGAGTTGATTTTTGTGAGATGCCTATTCCTTGGATTTGCTTATTTAGTTGAGCCACTTCTAAAGATTTAGATAAGTACTCCATAGACATAATGAAAAGATAGGGAGACAGAGGGTCTCCCTGTCTTAATCCTCTTGTTGGGGTATATGGATTACGAGATGCTACCATTGAAGCGAATGGAAATCGATGTTGTCGATATGCATTCTTTGAATAATAGTTCTCCAGTCATCACTAAACCCCGGATGAAAAAGCATTTTATCAATAAAGGACCATTCAAGTCTATCGAAAGCCTTCGACATATCCAAACTTAAGAGCCACTAGTGGAGTCTTCTTTTTCGATCTTTTCATAGAGTGGATTAACTCATGAGCTAAGATAATATTATCATTTATGAGCCGTTTAGGAACATAGGCCACTGGGAAGGAGATATAATTCTATCCAATAAAGCTTTCATTCTAACCACTATAATCTTCGAGATAATTTTATAAGAACAATTACAGAGGCCAATTGGCCTGTAATCATTAGGAGAGACAGGTTGATTGTTTTTTGGTATCAGACATGTGACCGTATGGTTTAAATTGGGCGGCATCTGCTTTGTAATGAAAAATTTTTGAACTAAAGAAGTGATGTCATTCCCCACTACGGCCCATTGAGATAAGTAGAATCCCACAGGGAAACCATCTGGGCCTGGTGTACTCCAACTAGACATGCCTTTAAGGATATCATAGATTTCTTGCTTGGTAGGCATAGACATGAGTCTTTCATTGTCTTATGGAGTAATAATTTTCTTAATAGAATTAAAAGAAGACTCTTGAAGTTGAGGACTAGTAGTTGTAGCAATCGAAGAAAAATGTTCAGTGAGCAATTTCACTAAATCTTTTCTTTGATGAAACCATTTACCTGAGGAGTCCCGAAGAGCAGTAATATTGTTTCTAGCTCTTCTTCGATTAGCTTTAGAATGAAAGTAAGCTGTATTGTTATTAGCATCTCTAAACCAATTATCTCCGATTTTCTGCTTTGCCAAAAATTCGGCCTCTATTTTTCCCCGAGTGAGATATGTTGTTTATAATTGTTTGGATTTTATTACTATTGGAATCTTGTAAGGAAGAGGCTGAGATGAGAGATGGCATCTTTATAATGTTTAATGCGTTCATTTATATTCCCAAAATCTTCTCTATTCCACTTGGCCAGAGCTTTCCTAGTACTATTTAGCTTATCAGTGAGATTACTATCACTTGCTAAACCATGCCAAGAATTATTTATTAGCTCCAGACATTTGGAATCTCTTAACCAGCATTTATAAAATTTCCAAGTTCTATGTGGTTTATGAAACGTCAAGTCTATTTAATTAGTCATCTATATTATTTAACTACCAAAGGGTGTGAAGAGTAACGAACCCTACTTTCTCAAGTCTATTAATTAGCCATCCAGAGTCCGAAATTGCCAACAACAGTTCACTATGTACAAACCTCTTAGTTGGTTAGCTTTTCGTTTTTCTCCCTCCTCAAACACATATATTGAAAAAGGCCCGAGGGCGAAGCAATATTCCAGAAGGACAAAATATGTTGTATAACAATTAAACCGCAACTACCTCAGAAAATGGCGGGAGGAATTCACGAGTTGAAGCCTGATAGGCAACATGTCACGTCCTATATTACAATGCATTTATGATTATTGCAATTGAAAAAAAAAATCAAAATAGAGTATTGGTGGAAAATAATTTTTTAGCCCACCCGAACATAGAATTCTGGATCCGTCGGCGACTACAATCTGAAAGCATTAAGCATAAGTCAATTTCCACGGACACCTCAATTTTTCCCCAAAACCAACATATCAAAATTCCTAATCCTTTTTCTTATCTCCGAACTGTGAGCCAGTTTATTTATAGCTTCTATTAAAACACCTATTTACTAGGGTAGTTTCTGTTTTCACTATTTATTTCATTAATCATAATTAATCCATTTAATGTCATAAGAATGTATGTCCAACAATCTACAACACTTTAATGAATTTTATTGAATGAACCCCAAGAAGTAGGATATGAAGTGCGACTTGCATCATTTTTAATCTTGCAAGTATTTTTACTTTTTTCTTAAGAAGATTGTAAACTTAGGGAAGACGGAACCAAATGTGGACATGGGTGGAGAGTTGTTCCCGTATGCTAACTGCTTTCAAAAACTTGTTTATGTCTAGCTTATAAAGCATAGTTTGGACAACTTAGGCAAGATAAAGAGTGGCCAGGATTCGTTGTTGGGAAAACTAAATCTACGACCGCAAAATGGTCAGTTTAATTAACTTTCAATAATAAATATTTTATTACTATTTCATACTAAATGTTTGTTTAATTAATTAATCAAATAAATATACTTTCATTAATACAGTACATATAAATTTATCTTATATTAAATCAGTAGATATTAATGGTGGTTGTGATGGTGTGCGGAGGTGGTGGATCAACATTGGCGATAATGGTGGTGGGCACTGTTGGTGAGAATGGTGGAGTGATGACGTTCACGGTGTAGTGGTGGAAGAAGTAGTGGTAGTAGGATCAGTAAGGTGTAAGGTACATAAATTACTTCATTTTTAAAATTTGTTTTTCTTTTATTTTCTTAATTTTTTTAATTTAAACTAATACTTTCATTAATACACTACACCAAATTTATCTTATATTAAATCAGTAGACATTAATAGTGATTGTGATTGTGGGCGGTGGTGGTGGATCAGCGGTGGGGATAATGGTGGTGGGTTGGTGAGATTGGTAGGGTGATGTTGTTAATGGTGGTGGTGGTGGAAGAAGTAGTGGTAGTGATAGGTGTAGAATACACCGTATTTACTATATAGAGTTTATGCTTTCTTTGCTATTTTTTCGTGTGAATTATGTATCTTATGTTTGAATTTGAGTTATCAGGTGCAATGGAGTCGCACAGAGGGAAAGAAGAAGAAATTGTCCAATTTGAGCAAAAAGGGCGAAATTGTCATCTCACAGGCGAGCTATATGTGGAGCAGGCTGAAACGTGACGAGCGAGAACAGAAATATGAAGCTAACGGCGAAAGCTTGAAGTCAATTCGACTGCGTCTGAGAAAGTTACGAGCGAAACCTATGGATGAGCTTGTCGGATACACGAAACCGACAGGCCATGGTTGAGCTAGTCAGCCCTTAACGGAACAGCTGGGTGCCTAGAGTCGTATCTGGGTAACCCCTTATCTATTGCGTTCGAGTGGGATTAGCCACTTTTGTTCCTACACCCTAGATTGAAATCAGGGTTCGATTTCTTTCAATCATTGTTTTCACCTGAAATTGAGAGGTGAGAAAGAAATGAAATTCCCAACATGCTGCTGCTGAATCAAGGTCAAGAAATGGTGAAACAAGTTGTTGCTGATGGGTATATGAGAGATTGATGCTGCTGCCATTCACGAGACCAAATCCGAGTGATTAAGTGAATGATTTGAAGAGGGTTCGATTCATTGAGGGGAGAAACGGAATGTGTTTGTCGATCTAAGGTTGCAGACGAGATTCGATGGATTTGGGTCTGTTGGTGATTGAGATGAAGAACAGGATGCTGAGTTTAGGGTCTTGTGAGTTTGAATCTGAAGTTGAAGTTGGATTGTGATGTTGGATCTGTTTGTTTCAGAGAAATCGAGGCTCGGGTCTGGAGGTGGATTGTGAAATACAAGATGCAATGGTGTTATAAAATGGGTTCTGGTATTACACGAGCTGTAGACTGGTGGCAGAAATGATCTATGGGTGTTGCTTCTGGTGGTAATAACTGTGCTAGAAGTGGTGGAGTCTGGTTGCCAGGGAACAGATGGGTATAAGATTGATGCAGAGTTGAGTAATGGCAAAGGAAGCTCAGGTCATGGTACAAGTGAGGGCAGGATGTATTGCGGTTGCAGGGAGGTGTTGTTGATGGATGCAGTGGAGCTTAACTTGAAGCTGGTGCTGCTCTGAATCTGGTGGGGCAATGGCTAGGTTGGATATTTGGTAGAAGCTGTTGAGCTGCCAGAGGGAAGGCTGGA
The DNA here is from genome assembly GCA_023531295.1 of Papaver armeniacum. NCBI lineage: Eukaryota > Viridiplantae > Streptophyta > Magnoliopsida > Ranunculales > Papaveraceae > Papaver > Papaver armeniacum. Next base: position 280,255 of record JAJJWW010006477.1, read on the forward strand.
GTTTAGGCTGATACCAACTGAGGAAGGAATCTGTGAGCATTAGAAACATGGGCTGCAATTGTGATGTCACTGTGGAATGACCTGTGGCAGTGGTGTAGCCTGGGGTTGAAGGTGCAATGGCTTTGCAACTTGAGATGGCTGTGTTCAAGGGTGGTGCTTCTGATGGTGTTGGCTGTGTTGCTCTGTGTGTGAAGCTTGGGAGTGTATTGATCTGATGTGCTAACTTCAGGGTGTAGGAAAGTGCACTGAAGTTGCAGTGATGAAATTGCTGTGAAGAATGGAATGGGTTTGAATCTGTAAGCTGATATTCATGGAAATGTATGCACTGGGCTGGCTCTGGTGGTTTTGCAGTGCAGGTGCTGGTGCTGTTGTGAGGGAGCTAGTAGCTGGTTTTGTTGCAGTGAATCATGCAGGGAATGGAACTAGTGTTGAGAATGAGGAGCTGAAACTGCAGCTTGGACTGAAAATAGTGGGTTGAGGTTCATTGTTTGCAGGTTTGAGTTCAGGGATGGAGGTGAGTGAAATGTGTTGCATTCTGTGGCAATGGTCCTGGTGAAGTTGTGAGACTTCAGTGGCTGCAACTGAGGTTGGCTAGGCAGGCCAAGATGCTGACCTGGGAGTGAACTGAGAAGAATGGAGCTGGTTGCAGGTCTTGAGGTGTTAATGCTGAAATTGAAATGTAGCTGGGGTTTGAATGAGTTACATGGAAGCTGCATATGACAAGGAATTGGAGCTGGAATAATGTGAGATCTGAAGAAGAAAAGATGAAATGGCAGAGCAGGTTATGATGTGATGGCTATGCTGGAGGAATGGGTGCAAACTAAGGACTGTGCTGCAGAGCTGGTCGAGTGAGCGGCAGGTGCTGTGTGCTGCTAATCAGAGAGTGCAAGGATTCTGGTGCTGCCGTGGCTCGAGCTGGAGTTGAACAGAGCAGAATGGAAAATGGCAGGTCTGTATATGCAGTGGAAGTTGCAGCTAGGGCATGATCAGTCATCATGGCGCATCATAAAGATTCAGGCTTGTGCAAAACTGTGGCCTGACAGTTAGCCCAGTTAGCCACTAACACATCTGACTCAATGTTCTGAGTCGTTCTGACTCAGCTAAGAACCAACTGATCCGACCCGATCCAACTCAAACCGCTCCGACTCGTTGACCCAACGGTCTGACCCGTTGACTCGGTGGCCGGGCGGACTTTGCCGGTCACCGGACCCGACTTCCGGCGACTTTCCGGCCGATTTCCGGCCACAATCCCAGTTTTCCGGCGACGACTTTTTGGACATACTTTCTACATGGGTTTCTCTCTCTCGTGGGCTTGGTGGATTTACATCTAATGGACTTTGAAGACAAAACCTAGTTTTGGAAGGAGTGAAAGGCTATAAAAAGAGGAATTCTACAACTTTTGGAAATCATCTTATCTCATATCTTTTCCTTGGAACTTTGCAGAGCCGTTTTGGGTTACACAACTAGGGTTTGCTTTTGTTCATCTTCTTCTTTATTCCTTTGATATTTTGTGATGAACTCCATAGCTATGAGTAGCTAAATTCTCTATTATTGGTTAAGGATGTAGTCCGATTTCTAAAACTTGTGTCTTGCTTTATGTATTAGTTTTCTCTCTTGTTTATCGTTCAATTCTCTGCGGTTTCTATGATCACATGATTGAAGTATTGTGATAGGATTATGGTGTTTGATTAGTTAAGTGGCCAATTAATTGAACTTGCATCTTAGTCCATAGCTATTTTAGGGTTTTTCATCAAGCGATAACCTTGAATACTAGTAGCATGATATGTTTACGGTTTGTAGTGATACACTCTCGTAATCATATGTAGAGTTTGACCATTGTCCGAATTGTTTTGCGCAACGCATGACAATTGCATTGATTAGCCTATTTCTGAAACTTAATGCACCTAGGAATTGAACTTGATTAGCGCAAGGCGTTAGGTTATTCTTTAGGTAGAATTCACATACGCAGCCCTAATGTGTGTGTTGATGAACTTGAGAAATTAATAGATTATCTTGCTTTCTTGATTCTCTAGGCTTTTGATAACACAAGAGATTAAATCGAAATTCTATTCATATATGCAAACACATGTCTAAGATTGAAGATGAATTCCTTGACCAATATCTCTCTCCATTGATTATTCTCTACAATTTACTTTGCTTTTAATTTACTTTTACTTGCTTAGATACAACAAACATACACCGGGTTTTCTAGAAACTGAAAGTTTATAACAACCAACGCCTCTCTGTGGATACGAACTCTTTCTTATCGAATACTATATTTATATTTAGTGGATCGAGAAAGTGAAATTATATTTGTCGGCTGACAACCGATCAAATTTTGGCGCCGTTGCCGGGGAGGCATACGGCTTGTTATTAAGTTTTTAGTTTCTTTTTACAATTTCTGCTTTTATCTTTGCTTTTCGTTTCTTGTCTTGTTTCTCACTTGTTTGCGAGAATTGTTTGCAGTGCATAATCTCTCGGCTACTAAGGATTGGAATTATCCAAGGTGCGGGATAGCTACTAGACGCGGCACAATACTCCAACCAAGTAAAGGCACAACGGACGAGCACGAGGAGGAAGTAGGAGAAGAGATTTTCCAACAACGAGAAGAAGAAGAAATGGGTGATGCAAATCGTTCACTCAAGGACTTAGCCTCTCATAGGCTAGATACACAACAGGGGTGTATTCAAACGAACTCTACTTTTGAGATAAAGCCGGGGTTGCTTAGAGAATTACCAAAATTCCATGGCATGGTGAATGAAGATCCTAACAAACATCTTTTGGACTTCCACACCATTGTCACGGCTATGCTTCCAGCAAATGTTGAGGCGGATGGTGCAATGTTGAAGGTTTTCCGTTTCTCTTTAATGGACAGTGCTAAGGATTGGTTGTACTATTTACCTCCGGAAGTGTCACAACATGGAATGGGTTGAAGAAACTCTTTTGGAGAGATATTTTCCTGCATCAAAGGCTACTCAAATTCGCAAAGAAATTTGTGGGATGAAGCAAAACGTGGGAGAATCCTTATATGAATGTTGGGAACGGTACAAGAGATTGGTTGCAAGCTGCCCTCACCACCAATTTAGTGACGCTATGATCATCCAATACTTCTATGAAGGACTCCAATCAAGTGATAGGAATCTTATTGACGCCATGCTGCGGGTGGTGGTGCACTAGTTAGCAAGACGGTGGCACAAGCTAGGGAGTTGATTGAAAACATGGCAGCGAACTCACAACAATTTCTGAGTCGTGGTTCGGATGTGATTCTAAGAAGGGTGAATGAAGTGAGCGAGGTGGAGGAACTTCGTCAACAAATGGGTAACATGAACGCAATGCTTCAACAAGTTGCGGCCCGCGGTTGTACCAACTTCTTCTCAATCTTATGAAGACGAGCAAGCTAATGCGATCTTTAGAATCAACAAAGACGGTATGATCCCTACTCGAACACTTACAATCCGGGATGGAGAGATCACCCCAATTTTAGCTATGCCAACAAACAAGGAGCGGTTCAACAACCTACTTTCAACTCTTCAAGTGGATTTCAACCTCAACAACAACAATTCCAGTCGAGGCAACAATTTCAAGCAACCTCAAGCACAACAATCAATGCAAACTCAAGGTGCTGATATTGATGCAAAGCTTCAAACTTTTATGCAAGGTATTTCCACCATGTTCAAAGAGAGTCAACAAGAGACTAAGAGTGCTATTAAGGAGTTGCAAACACAAATGGGCTCCATGGCGGTTGATATCAACAATTTGAAGGCACAAAATAGTGGGAGACTTCCTTCTCAACCTATTAACCCAAAAGAGGGTGTCAATGCCATTACGTTGAGAAGCGGTACACAACTTGTGCAACCCGAAGTTGCTGATTCGGGCAAGGTGGAGACACCAAAGGAACCTGTTTTGGAGGAGAAAGTCGAGGATTCTCCCCAAACTTCTGAGGTACCTATTTCTAACTCTAAAAATCCGGTTTCTACTTATGTTCCTCCTCTACCTTTCCCTCGCAGATTTGCAAATTCTAAGAAGGCGGAACTAGAAAAGGAGATTTTAGACGTTCTCAAAAAGATCCATGTGAACATACCACTCATAGACGCAATCAAGCAAGTTCCAAAATATGCAAAGGTGTTGAAGGACTTGTGTACCAATAAGCAAAGGCTCAAAGGTAATGAAGTGCTTAGTGTGGGGGAGAATGCTTCGGCAATCTTACAACACAAACTCCCACTTAAGTGCAAGGACCCGGGTAGCTTTGACATTCCCGTCACAATTGGTAACACTACATTTAATAAAGCTATGTTGGACTTAGGTGCTTAGTTAATGTCATGCCGCGTCTATGTATAATTCACTTGATCTTGGTCCTCTTAAAAAGGCTGGAATTGTGTTGCAATTAGCCGATCGTTCTAATGTCTACCCAATGGGTATTGTTGAGGATGTTCTTGTGCAGGTTAATCAACTAGTATTTCCAGCGGATTTTTGCGTGTTAGAGATGGATGAAGGTTCACCGGACTCGTCTCTTCCATTGCTACTTGGGCGTCCCTTCATGAAAACGGCGAAAACCATAATTGATGTGGACAAGGGAACGCTAACTATGGAGTTTGATGGAGAAATAATACGTTTCAACATTTTCGAGACGATGAGATATCCTAGCGATGTTCACTCTTGTTTCTCCATTGATATGATGGACACATTGGCGCAACAAATGTTTGAGTTGAATGGTGGTGATACTTTGGAAACCGTGCTCACTACTCCTATTGACAACGGTTATGCGTATAGTGATGAGATGAAAGAAACCATTGGTTCTCTTAACTCATTACCGGAAAAATCAGCAACTAAGAATGTTTCATATGCGTCTTTACCTTGCAATAATGAAAAACTTGTGCCATCTATTGTTAAATCTCCAAGTTTAGAATTGAAACCTCTTCCAAGTCACTTGAAGTACTTGTACTTGGGTGACAATGAAGATTTACCCGTGATTGTTTCTAACGAGCTTAATGAATTACAGGAGCAAAAACTTCTAAGGGTGCTAAGGAAGTACAAGACGGCCATAGGATGGACAATCGCCGATATCAAGGGTATTAGCCCTGCCGTTTGTATGCATAAGATTCGTGTGGAGGATGATTCAAAGCCTACAAGGGAAGCGCAACGCCGTTTGAATCCTCCCATGATGGAAGTGGTGAAAAAGGAGATACTCAAGCTTTTGGACGTGGGAGTTATCTACCCCATATCCGATAGCAAGTGGGTAAGCCCGGTACAAGTGGTACCAAAGAAATCGGGAGTAACGGTGGTGGAGAATGATAAGAATGAACTTGTCCCAACTCGTGTGCAAACCGGTTGGAGGGTTTGTATTGATTATAGAAAATTGAATGCCACCACTAGAAAAGATCACTTTCCTTTACCTTTTATTGATCAAATGCTTGAACGTTTAGGCTGGACACTCTTACTATTGCTTTCTTGATGGCTATTCGGGTTATAATCAGATTGTGATAGCACTTAGGAGGACCAAGAGAAAACCACTTTCACTTGTCCTTTCGGTACTTTTGCTTATAGAAGGATGCCTTTTGGCCTATGCAATGCTCCGGCTACTTTTCAAAGGTGTATGGTAAGTATCTTTTGAATATGTTGAAAACATAATCGAAGTGTTCATGGATGACTTTAGTGTCTTTGGTGATTCTTTTGACCTTTGCTTGAACAATTTGTCTCTAATCCTTGAACGATGTGTTGAAACAAATCTTGTGCTAAATTGGGAGAAGTGCCATTTCATGGTAACTCATGGCATAGTTTTAGGCCATATTATATCTTCTAAAGGTTTGGAAGTCGATAAATCTAAGATAGACCTTATTCGTGCTCTAACCCCTCCCACTACGGTGAGGGAGATTCGTTCTTTTCTTGGTCATGCAGGTTTTTATCGTAGGTTCATCAAGGACTTTTCCAAGATAGCATCACCACTTTGTACCCTATTGCAAAAAGATGTGGTTTTTAACTTTGATGAGAAGTGTGTGGAGGCATTCAATCGTTTGAAAGAACTTTTGATTTCAGCCCCTATCATTAAACCACCGGATTGGAGTAAGCCGTTTGAACTCATGTGTGATGCTAGTGATTATGCGGTTGGTGCGGTGCTTGGGCAGCGTGTGGGGAAGCTTCCTCATGCCATTTATTATGCTTCTAGAACGTTAAATGAGGCTCAACAAAACTACACAACCACTGAAAAAGAGTTATTAGCTATTGTTTTTGCTTTAGAAAAGTTTCGCTCTTATCTAATTGGTACAAAAGTTGTTGTTTTTTTCGATCATGCAAAGCACTTAGATACTTGCTTACAAAGAAAGAGGCGGCCGAGGCTCATACGATGGATATTACTCTTGCAAGAGTTTGATATTGAAATCAAAGACAAGAAAGGAATTGAGAACACCGTTGCGGATCATTTGAGCCGACTTGCTGTGGACAAGGAGACTATCCCGTTGCGTGAAAGTTTCCTTGGACGAGCAACTTTTCTCCATTGCCTTTGGAGAACCATGGTACGCTGATATTGTTAATTACTTAGTGTCTAAACAAATCCCAAAGAACTTGTCTCGTCTTTGAGAGGGACAAACTTAAGAAGTTAGCAAATCAATACATATGGGATGATCCATACTTATGGAAGCATTGTAGTGACCAAGTAATACGTAGGTGTGTTCCCGAAATTGAATTTAACTCCATCTTGTCTTTTTGCCACTCATATGCTTGTGGAGGACATTTTGGGAGTAAGAGAACCGCTCTCAAGGTATTAGAATGTGGTTTCTTTTGGCCAACTTTGTTTAAGGATGCACATGCCTTTTGTATCACATGTGATAGGTGTCAAAGAACCGGCAATCTAGGTGCTCGAAATCAAATGCCACAAACTATTATTCAATTTGTTGAAGTCTTTGATGTTTGGGGAATTGATTTTATGGGTCCTTTTGTCAATTCTAATGGGAATTATTATATTTTGCTTGCTGTGGATTATGTTTCGAAATGGGTGGAAGCTAAGGCCGCCCCAACTAATGATTCTAAAGTTGTTTCAGATTTTGTGCAAGCTAATATATTTGCTAGGTTTGGAATTCCAAGGGCTATAATTAGCGATGGAGGCTCACACTTCAAAAACAGGTTCTTGCAAAGCTTGCTAAGGAAGTACAATGTGTCGCATAGGATTGCAACTCCCTACCATCCGCAAACAAATGGACAAGCCGAAGTTTCCAACCGAGAGGTGAAATCAATTCTTGAAAAGACGGTGAATCCCACTAGAAAGGATTGGAGCATGCGACTCAACGATGCTTTGTGGGCGTATAGAACCGCATATAAAACACCTATTGGGATGTCTCCTTTTAGGCTTGTTTATGGTAAACCTTGTCACTTACCCGTGGAAATTGAGCATAAGGCGTTTTGGGCTATTAAGCAATGCAACATGGAGTTGGATGGGGCTGGAAAGCAAAGAAAGTTACAACTTCAAGAGTTGGAGGAGATTCGTAATGATGCATTTGAAAGCTCACGGATTTATAAGGAAAAAACGAAAGCTTTTCATGATAATATGATTTCTAAGAAACAATTTTGCATAGGGCAGAAAGTGCTTTTGTTTAATTCTCGCTTGCAATTATTTAGGGTAAATTAAGGTCACGTTGGATTGGACCTTTTATTGTGACTAATGTGTTTTCTCATGGTGCAGTGGAAATTCGTAGTTTAGCTACAGGTAATGAACTTAAAGTGAATGGGCACCGGTTGAAACCATATTATGAGAACTTCTCTTCGGAAATCGTGGAAGGAGTTAACCTTGTGGAAGTGCTCCCTCTGGAGGAGTCTTAGCACACAAGGAGTACGTCGGGCCGTCGACTTTAAAACAAGCGCTTAGTGGGAGGCAACCCACCGGTTTTGTATCTTTATCCTTATCTTTTTATTTTTATGCGTTTGCTTTTATCTTTATATTATTTGCGGAATTTCCCACCTTGAACTTTCTTTGGACGATTCAATTTTACATTGAGGACAATGTAAAGTTTAAGTGTGGGGGAGCATTTATATGTTTTAGTTTGTTTTATGCCTTTAAAAAAAAAAAAAAAAAAAAAAATCAGAAAAATCAGAAAAATAGAAAAAACAGAAAAATTTGTGCTTTTTGAACTCCGAAATCTAGAACTTGTGCCTTTAGGATGACACAATTAGTGGATGAAACCATTTTGAATGCAGGAGTTGAGGAACCAATTAACTAAAGGGGACGAACATAGCTCAGAAATCACAAATTATATGATAGTTGTTACCATATCTCGGAATATCACCATATCACATTCTATTTTTATTTTTCCATATTTATCTATTGTTCTCTAAGTGCTTTGGTGGGTCACTAAAAATCGACGTGTTATTACTGCTAGGATGGAATAGAGTGGTTGAGTTACTAAAAAAAAAAAAAAAAAAAAAAAAAAAAAAAAAAAAAAATGAAAAAAATATATGAAAAGAAAAAAAAAAAAAAAAAAAGACCGACCTATAGACCCAAAATGGAATAAAAAGACACTTGGGAATAGCAGTATGTGTGAAACGTAGTCCCTGTCTCCGTCGCCTAAACAAGCGTGGAATGCAGGATCCAAGGCAACTATCATGTACTTGCTGACAAGAAGCATGCGCTTGGATCCAAAAGATCTAATCATGCCGTCTAAAAAAATTGGATCCAGTTTGATCCAATCAAAAAAAAAAAAAAAAAAGAAAAAAAATATATATTATTGTGTTGAATAAAGTCACTTTTGGTTCCCTTGTATATGCCAATTGATTGATGTAGCATTCAGCACTAAGTAGCTCAATCCAATAGGATTAGGTTCATCTTAGCAGTGACCTTCAGACAGATATGGGAAACATCGAACACTTGTGAATATCCGCCAACATCTACATCTTTATCCATCTTCTTTATCTTTCATTGTGATTGTGGTTTGTTAGTTTCCGAGTATTGTGGCTTGTTCGACTATCTAAATAGAGTTTATTTACTAATATTTGAATTGAATTTGCAAGGTACCTCCTCCTGTAGTCAATTTGGATTCATTCATTGATTTGTCACGAATAGACGGAGTTTGAAATTTAGGTTTTGTAGGTATATCTCTAGTAAACCTTCACGAGACTATAACTCGTCCACTAGGGACACCTAGGGGTTTAAAGGCTTGTTATTTATGCTAAAAGTGACCGTAGCCTCGACGACACGGAGTTGTTGTATTTTATTGTTTTGTTTGATTTGCTCGAGGACAAGCAAAGTCTAAGTGTGGGGGAATCTGATAGGTGTAGAATACACCGTATTTACTATATAGAGTTTATGCTTTCTTTGCTATTTTTTCGTGTGAATTATGTATCTTATGTTTGAATTTGAGTTATCAGGTGCAATGGAGTCGCACAGAGGGAAAGAAGAAGAAATTGTCCAATTTGAGCAAAAAGGGCGAAATTGTCATCTCACAGGCGAGCTATATGTGGAGCAGGCTGAAACGTGACGAGCGAGAACAGAAATATGAAGCTAACGGCGAAAGCTTGAAGTCAATTCGATCGCGTGCGAGAAAGTTACTGAGCGAAACCTATGGATGAGCTTGTCGGATACACGAAACCGACAGGCCATGGTTGAGCTAGTCAGCCCTTAACGGAACAGCTGGGTGCCTAGAGTCGTATCTGGGTAACCCTTATCTATTGCGTTCGAGTGGGATTAGCCACTTTTGTTCCTACACCCTAGATTGAAATCAGGGTTCGATTTCTTTCAATCATTGTTTTCACCTGAAATTGAGAGGTGAGAAAGAAATGAAATTCCCAACATGCTGCTGCTGAATCAAGGTCAAGAAATGGTGAAACAAGTTGTTGCTGATGGGTATATGAGAGATTGATGCTGCTGCCATTCACGAGACCAAATCCGAGTGATTAAGTGAATGATTTGAAGAGGGTTCGATTCATTGAGGGGAGAAACGGAATGTGTTTGTCGATCTAAGGTTGCAGACGAGATTCGATGGATTTGGGTCTGTTGGTGATTGAGATGAAGAACAGGATGCTGAGTTTAGGGTCTTGTGAGTTTGAATCTGAAGTTGAAGTTGGATTGTGATGTTGGATCTGTTTGTTTCAGAGAAATCGAGGCTCGGGTCTGGAGGTGGATTGTGAAATACAAGATGCAATGGTGTTATAAAATGGGTTCTGGTATTACACGAGCTGTAGACTGGTGGCAGAAATGATCTATGGGTGTTGCTTCTGGTGGTAATAACTGTGCTAGAAGTGGTGGAGTCTGGTTGCCAGGGAACAGATGGGTATAAGATTGATGCAGAGTTGAGTAATGGCAAAGGAAGCTCAGGTCATGGTACAAGTGAGGGCAGGATGTATTGCGGTTGCAGGGAGGTGTTGTTGATGGATGCAGTGGAGCTTAACTTGAAGCTGGTGCTGCTCTGAATCTGGTGGGGCAATGGCTAGGTTGGATATTTGGTAGAAGCTGTTGAGCTGCCAGAGGGAAGGCTGGAGTTTAGGCTGATACCAACTGAGGAAGGAATCTGTGAGCATTAGAAACATGGGCTGCAATTGTGATGTCACTGTGGAATGACCTGTGGCAGTGGTGTAGCCTGGGGTTGAAGGTGCAATGGCTTTGCAACTTGAGATGGCTGTGTTCAAGGGTGGTGCTTCTGATGGTGTTGGCTGTGTTGCTCTGTGTGTGAAGCTTGGGAGTGTATTGATCTGATGTGCTAACTTCAGGGTGTAGGAAAGTGCACTGAAGTTGCAGTGATGAAATTGCTGTGAAGAATGGAATGGGTTTGAATCTGTAAGCTGATATTCATGGAAATGTATGCACTGGGCTGGCTCTGGTGGTTTTGCAGTGCAGGTGCTGGTGCTGTTGTGAGGGAGCTAGTAGCTGGTTTTGTTGCAGTGAATCATGCAGGGAATGGAACTAGTGTTGAGAATGAGGAGCTGAAACTGCAGCTTGGACTGAAAATAGTGGGTTGAGGTTCATTGTTTGCAGGTTTGAGTTCAGGGATGGAGGTGAGTGAAATGTGTTGCATTCTGTGGCAATGGTCCTGGTGAAGTTGTGAGACTTCAGTGGCTGCAACTGAGGTTGGCTAGGCAGGCCAAGATGCTGACCTGGGAGTGAACTGAGAAGAATGGAGCTGGTTGCAGGTCTTGAGGTGTTAATGCTGAAATTGAAATGTAGCTGGGGTTTGAATGAGTTACATGGAAGCTGCATATGACAAGGAATTGGAGCTGGAATAATGTGAGATCTGAAGAAGAAAAGATGAAATGGCAGAGCAGGTTATGATGTGATGGCTATGCTGGAGGAATGGGTGCAAACTAAGGACTGTGCTGCAGAGCTGGTCGAGTGAGCGGCAGGTGCTGTGTGCTGCTAATCAGAGAGTGCAAGGATTCTGGTGCTGCCGTGGCTCGAGCTGGAGTTGAACAGAGCAGAATGGAAAATGGCAGGTCTGTATATGCAGTGGAAGTTGCAGCTAGGGCATGATCAGTCATCATGGCGCATCATAAAGATTCAGGCTTGTGCAAAACTGTGGCCTGACAGTTAGCCCAGTTAGCCACTAACACATCTGACTCAATGTTCTGAGTCGTTCTGACTCAGCTAAGAACCAACTGATCCGACCCGATCCAACTCAAACCGCTCCGACTCGTTGACCCAACGGTCTGACCCGTTGACTCGGTGACCGGGCGGACTTTGCCGGTCACCGGAGCCGATTTCCGGCGACTTTCCGGCCGATTTCCGGCCACAATCCCAGTTTTCCGGCGACGACTTTTTGGACATATTTTCTACATGGGTTTCTCTCTCTCGTGGGCTTGGTGGATTTACATCTAATGGACTTTGAAGACAAAACCTAGTTTTGGAAGGAGTGAAAGGCTATAAAAAGAGGAATTCTACAACTTTTGGAAATCATCTTATCTCATATCTTTTCCTTGGAACTTTGCAGAGCCGTTTTGGGTTACACAACTAGGGTTTGCTTTTGTTCATCTTCTTCTTTATTCCTTTGATATTTTGTGATGAACTCCATAGCTATGAGTAGCTAAATTCTCTATTATTGGTTAAGGATGTAGTCCGATTTCTAAAACTTGTGTCTTGCTTTATGTATTAGTTTTTCTCTCTTGTTTATCGTTCAATTCTCTGCGGTTTCTATGATCACATGATTGAAGTATTGTGATAGGATTATGGTGTTTGATTAGTTAAGTGGCCAATTAATTGAACTTGCATCTTAGTCCATAGCTATTTTAGGGTTTTTCATCAAGCGATAACCTTGAATACTAGTAGCATGATATGTTTACGGTTTGTAGTGATACACTCTCGTAATCATATGTAGAGTTTGACCATTGTCCGAATTGTTTTGCGCAACGCATGACAATTGCATTGATTAGCCTATTTCTGAAACTTAATGCACCTAGGAATTGAACTTGATTAGCGCAAGGCGTTAGGTTATTCTTTAGGTAGAATTCACATACGACCCTAATGTGTGTGTTGATGAACTTGAGAAATTAATAGATTATCTTGCTTTCTTGATTCTCTAGGCTTTTGATAACACAAGAGATTAAATCGAAATTCTATTCATATATGCAAACACATGTCTAAGATTGAAGATGAATTCCTTGACCAATATCTCTCTCCATTGATTATTCTCTACAATTTACTTTGCTTTTAATTTACTTTTACTTGCTTAGATACAACAAACATACACCGGGTTTTTCTAGAAACTGAAAGTTTATAACAACCAACGCCTCTCTGTGGATACGAACTCTTTCTTATCGAATACTATATTTATATTTAGTGGATCGAGAAAGTGAAATTATATTTGTCGGCTGACAACCGATCGGTGGAGTGATGACGTTAATGGTGGTGGTGGTGGAATAAGTAGTGGTAGTGGGATGAATTATTTAGTTACCCTTGGTTTTTTTCTTAAATTTGATAGTAGTTTTCAGAATTGTTTTTCTTTTCTTTTTTAAATTTTTCTAAATTAAAATAAATATTTTAGGCCAGATTTTTGTTGGGCACATGAAAGAAGATGAACCGTTGAGGACTATAAAGAAACCAAGCTCATTCAGAAATTTAGATACCAAACCAAGATAAAGAGCGATTATAATTGAAAACATTATTTTGCATAAAAAGATGCCCCAAAGGGCTTTAATAGAAAACAAAAGAGCAAATGTTTACAATGAATTGATTGTCAGTCGAGCAACAAGCTGGGCACCAACCCGTTTTTGACATATAATAAATTATGGGGTAATTTGCATTACCTCCCCAGGCGAAGATCATAATTTGAGTTACCTCCCCTACATAAATAAAATTAGTGAAACCTCCCCTCGTTAGGATTCCGTCCAAAGGTTCGTTAGCTGAGTCACCAGCTATATACAGGTGGACGAAACCAGACACGTGGTACTTAGGTACCCAAAATACCCTCATCTTCAACACCAGATATGTTCTTAATTGCACCTGCAGCAGCAGCGAACAAGCCCAATTCTCAGGATATTTAGAGTTAGTGCAACAACAAAGAATCGATTGTCTCTTTAAAACTCAAGTTTGACACAAACTTCGATTATGCAGTGAAAAAAGATCTTCCCATTTTGTTTCCTGAAAACGGATATAGAAAAAGACACCTTCTACGCATTTCTCTTTTCTCGAAAATGACAAAGAACCATCATTTCATCACCGTTCCGAAAGATCAAAGAGCGAGCCTTATCAACTCCATTCTCTTGTCTCATCGGCCAACAACCTCATCAATCAATCACCGAGAGCAGGAGAAGTTCATCGATCAAATTCACAACTATTTGATGACCTAATTTTAGCTTTATGACTCGATCAAATTCGCAACCAAAACAACATTGAAATTGGTTGATTGACTGTTAGGAGGAAGAAATCAAAATCCAAACACAAATTCCAGATCTTAATTCTCCTAAACCAGGTTAATAATCTCACTTTCCATTACTGCACGTGAAAGCAGAAGCTAGACGGGTCTCACCAGTGACCAAGCTTATTCTCTTGTTCCAGCCATACCTAAATTACCGAGAACCACCATCACAGCTTCATTACTCTATCTGAGTTCGAGAACAGAGCATCATCAATAGCTAAGCTATGGTCCATCACCAACACCGGAAGCAACCATTAATTATTGTTCTCTTCAATTCCCACGCATCATTCTCGTCAACAGTAGCAGCTCGAATCACCGTCGTCGTGATGATCAATCAACGGCGGCGGTAGGATCATCATTTGCTTTCGTATTCAAGCTCTTCTCCTCTTTCATATTTGAAGGAGATAAAATCTCATCATTCTGTTTTGATCATAGAGTTGACATCACCATCGGTCAAAACGGATCTTCCCAATGAATCTTTGAAGTTAGGGTTTCAGGTTTCATAAAATTTAGAACTACAAATTAATCAAACCCTTCGTCCGACTCTTCCCAAACCCGTCATCTAAAACAAAATTACCTAAACCCACGACTTTAATTTCAAAAATAAGCTATAATTTCTTATCAATTTTGAAATTAGGGATACCTTGATGAGATTTAGGGATTTTAAAGAGGATGAACGATGATGTCTGGTTTGCTGTGTGCTGGAGAAGACAAAATGAGTGAATGATGGAGAATTAAAGAGGAGTTAGTTTGGTTTATCGGATTACTTCAATTATACTCACAGAGAACGAAATGGAGTCAGTTCCCGAAGAGAAGAAGGTATACCAATGGTGGTCCTGTTTTGTTTATGCAAAGGGTATTTTAGGGTGTTAAGAATGATTATTTATATTTATGAGACACAGGTGCATTGCACGTGCATAATTTAGCCACGCGTACACTTTGTTGAGTCAACTAACGGACCTTTGGACGGAATTCTAACGAGGGGAGGTTTCACTAATTTTATTTCTATAGGGGAGGTAACTCAAATTATAATCTTCTGCAGGGGAGGTAACACAAATTACCCCATAAATTATTTGCATATAAACTGTAAATAATGTTTTATTTTGCATACCATACCAAAATAAAATAAAATTATATTAGTCTAAATTTTGCATTTGGAAAAGTTAGGCAAGATAAAGAGCGTATGAGATTTATTTAGGGTAAAGATATATGAATGGTTTTAGTTGTTTACATCATTATTGTGTCATTAACTTCACATAATAAATATTTTATTAATCTCTCATTATAAATATCTTAATAAATATATATTTTTTAAATAAATAATAAATTTGTTGATAAACATTACAGATGATTGGGGTGGTCTTTATGAGTGGTGGTGCATAGAGCCAGTGACGATAGTGTTGGTGGTAGAAAAAGTAGTGGTGATGGGTGGTTCCGGGTGATGGTAGTGCAGGTGCTCAGTATGTTAGTGGCAATGTTTATTCTATGTAGTTAGGACACAAATAACATTATTATGGATGTTGTGGTTGATTTTTTTAATGTGAAAATAAGATGGTTATTAATACAAAATAATTAATTGCACAGGATGACCGCAAGTTTTTCCGAAAAACAACCCGAGAAAAACCCAACAATGATAATGATAGTAAAGGTTTTCAATTGGTCTCACTACATGTTTCACCCAATGATTTTTTCAAGACAAATATTTGGTCAACCTAAAAACTCTCAAAAATAAAAAACATAAAAATTAAAAAAACATATATAATAATTATCGTTTTATATAGAGCCAACAACAAGAGGGAGGATCCCTTCACACTTTTATTATCACACTATCTCACACGTTTGACGTCATTTTTGTGAATAAATACCAAACCGTAATGAGTTTGAAACTAATATTTTGGGGATATGTTACTATTACATAGCTCTACGTTCCTACCGAAAATGAATGTATTCCGAGACGTATAACTCCACAATCTACTACTTCGAAAATGAGGCGTTGAAAAGCAACGGATTTGTGACCGTCGAAATGAAGACCGGTAGATCATGAGGTTTTATATTTCGGAATGTGCTCGTTTTTGGTAGGCATGTAGAACTTGGTAAGAAGAACATATCCTCAAAATATTATTATCAAATCCTTTACGGTTTGGTTTTTATTCACCAAAATAACGAACAAAGTGTGAGATAGTGTGATAATAAAAATGTGCGGGCATCCCTCCTCCAACAAAAAAATGACAAATTTTAAAATTGACATAGTTTTTTTACTTAATATGGAGGGGAGGACGTGCCGGGTGAAGTTCTAGTAAATTTTCATAAAAAAAAAAAAAAAAAAAAAAAAACGGTACATTCAAAGCCTCTACCAAACCATTCGGCATCTGCCACACCAATCGCATATGCTTCACCTTCATGCTCATATGAATGAAATCTAGCACCGGATATTAGTTGCAATAGTCTCGATTAAAAATATAGGAGTTCTTAAACCGGATGTGCTCCGGTATGATCTAGTTGTTTCCATGTTCTTAAACCGGATGGTTTCGCCAGATTCTTGGACAAGCTTATTTATGTACATTTTTGTTCTTAAATTTTGTTTTCAATCTAATTTCTGTCTTTTGTTTTTGCTTCTTCTTGAAATCGAAAAATTACTTCTTAAACATAAGTCAGAACCGAAAGGATTTTGATCAGTGGCGGATTTACCGTGAAGCAAGGGTGTGCAGTTGCGACCCCTTGCTTTCACAAATCTCCACTATAAAGCCTGGTTATCCAAGCCCACATAAAAGTTTGCGCCTCCTCCACGAATTCTTTTCTGTTATTTTCTAAGTCCATACCGAGGGAAACCACGGAAAACTCGTCGCTTACTAAAAGAAATTTCTATGAATTGATTAAGTAAGTCCGATAAATTCAATGAGATTTGAGCTAGTGTTGTTGATTGTTAGTGTTTTTATTCCACAACATCAGGTACCATCTTTTGTCAATTTGATTTTGTAGTTTCTATCTAAATTAAGTTTAGGGTTCATGTCAAATTTTGAGGGTTTTAGTTTATCAGGTTCTGCATGAAAAATTGATGGGTGGATATCCAACCTCATTTTTTTTCATGTCCAGCGTCATTGCAAAGAGTTGGACCTGTCAGCTGTATTTTGGATATAAGAACCAGAATCTAATTGACCATAACATGGTCGTCTACTTTTGCTGATGTTGATTATTGTAGCTGGATAAGTGAGCCAAGGTTGTCTATGAATATGCACTACTATGCACTACCTTGGGGTTTAAATTAGAGGTGACTGCACAATTAAGACATTGTGTACTTGTTATTAGAAAACAAGACAGAGATGTTGCCATATTGGTTCCAGTGATGATTGAGTAGCAAGCCATAGTTCACAGAAGATGTTGTCTTGAACATTATCATTTTTATGAGATACCTTTTGATGGAGCACATTAGAATTGAAATCAGCATTCCCAATTAGTTTAGAAGAGTTGAATTAGTAGATAAGGTTATTGCCGATTTACCGGTTTCTCCAATCTATTATGTGCAGTGGGAAAAAAAAATTGCTAAATTTTTTTGTTGTATATTATTCAGTTTGCTACCCCTGTCTTGAAATACTGGATTCGCCACTGATTTTGATTGACACAAACATTAATTTTTTTTATTTCTAGAAATCGTTCTGAAATCATGCTGTCAAACTAACTTTTAATTTTCAACTAAATTAAGTCCAATAGTAATTTGGTGTATTCAAACACTCTATTATTATTCCCTTCAAAACTTACTGGGCAAAAGTTACTTAAAATTTTGTAGATTTGAAATCACAACCAAATTAGCAGGGTTCTGTTTTTTTTTTTTTTTTTTTTCTTTTTGAAATCTGCAGAAGTTCGCGTCATACCAAGCAAGACCTTAATGTCCCTGCAATAATCAGCGAAGTCCATTTCCAACACTTAAAAAGGACGGGAGGCTCAAATGCCGCGTCCAATTACTTAGACCAAATCCATTTGTCTAGCTTTTTGTGTGTTTTTTCTTGTCAAATGACGTTCAAAATGATACATTAACTTGAACCAAGTGGATCGGTAAAGCGGTATCTTTGTCACCTTTTCACTAACCAGTCCAGCTGATGAGCCAAATTCAGTCAGTCCAATAATACATATCAGATGGAGTATTTTTGATTGATCGAAAAGATAAGAATTTTTAAGATATTGGCGATATGGACAACTAGCTAAACTGCAAGTTGTGCACATTAATGTGACAACTTTATTCACTTGATTTCGAAAGAAAAGGAAGATAGGAAAAATAAAAATATCAAGGGAGTTTTTCGGCTAGATGTTGCATCCAAAGATTCTCCCCAACTTGTAGAATCCAACTAGGGCTGCACTTGGGCGGGTATGGGCGGGTATAAGCTCAAACCAACCTCGCACCCACAGGTTGCGATTTTTTTTTTTCATAACCAACCCCGCACCCACAAACAGCGGGCGGGTTTTGTTACCCACCCGCTGCGGGTAGGGCGGGTTTGGGTTTAAACCCGCTTAAACCCGCAATAATTATATAGAATCCAAAAATTAGATATACTGATCAGGAGGAGGAGGAGTTCGCTATAATCTGCTGCACCACATTGAAATTTTCAAGATTACAATCCATGGAGTCCGCTTTAATATATTTCATGACGCGTGCGACTAATTATAGTGATAGCAAATCGAATACGCTTCGATTTATTTTTGATGGTAAAGAAATCTACGAAAGTTAAGAAGGCCGACTCTTAAATTGGCACCTCTGTGGATATGTTCACACACAAGACACCAACAACCATTGGCGTGAAGTCTCGGAAAAGGGACAAAAGAGGTGGTCTAGGGAGCGATTTGAACTTCTCAAGGCCGGTGAAGGATTAGTTGTAATCAACGGTGTATATTGAGCGGGTTTTTGGGCGGGTATAGGCGGGTATGACCTAAAACCAACCTCGCACCCTGAGCAGCTGGGTTTTTATTCTTAACCAACCCCGCACCCACAACGGGCGGGTATGGACAAAAAAACCACGGGTTTAACGGGTACGGGCGGGTATGGGTATCGTGGGTGGGTCTTGTGCAGCCCTAAATCCAACATAGAAGATGACTAAGAAAGGTTAATTATAGCCCATGACTCTTTGCACAACATGACAATGAAAGATTAAAATGTGATTTTTTTATGTACCGGAATCGCTGATTTGTAAATGAAAATCCGAATCGCCTAGACCAAGTTGGTGACTCGAAACGAAACCATTGGAGGAGTAAAAAAGTTGTTATTATCGACCAAGTAGCCGAGATGCACCTAGCCTTGATGGAGGATAAATGGATAGTCCACCCACTAAAAAAGCATAATAATAATTTATTATGATTAAGTAATTCAATTATAATACAAGTAACTAATTCAAGCTCATACAATAATGTTTAATGCAGAAATGATTAGGTGATCCCTATTTTGTTTGCATTTTCGGTTTTCAAAATTCACGGGGACTCCTAAACCTGAATCTTTAGCCTGACTTTCTGCCGAAATATTCCAACAACAAACAAATTAATGGAAAGCTCATCAATTTAGCTGTCCTTGTATAAAGATGGGTGAGCAAATTTCTTCATAAACTACAATCTGAAAACGCAAAACTCAATTTCCACCTGCATCTCAATTTTTCCCATAAAACAAAATCATGAAATTCGGGATCTCTTATCTAGACCATCAATGTGCCAAATAGAAAAAGAAAACACCGAGTTGAGCAGAGTAGAATGATCATCTGTGAACAAATTTAGGGGGATTTTGTGTTTCCCCCTCCAAAAAGATAGATAATTTGCATTACCCCCTTTTAAATCCATAATTGGTGAATCCCCTTTCTGTTAACTGCCGTCACACTAGTCTCTCTTAAAACCCTCCTCCCTATTGAGAAAAACCAGAGCCGCTATTAAAACAAATTAGAAAAACCTAATCTTCAATTTTAAATCGAATTTGTTAGATTGAAGATAAAGATACAAATGCAAATTGATACTACTGTTCATTACAATAAAAAGAATAAGCTCATGCGCAATCCTATTAACAAATTCGAAGGAAAAAGATGTTTAAAGTTCTCTCCTAGTAATTTCTGCACATAGCTCTTGTGTCAGTGATACTGTTGTTGGTGGAAGAGGTTATCGAGAACTAGCAGCTGCTGATATTGGAGAAACGACTACACGGTCCAATCTCTAACAACATATCAACAGATCCAAAAGTGCCATCATGACTACTTGCAGATATAAAAAATTCAAAGAATTTAAATCACCCAAACTTGATCAGCTCCACAACAAGTTCTACTCTTGATTTGTAGACCAATAATTTCTGTTAATCATGGCGGATTCTACGCTTTCTCTTGAATTCTAACATATATTTCTATCCGGGGAATTTTCTTTTTTCTTCACTCAATTTTACTATTGTATATCATTGATTTGTCGCTTTAATTAATTGCTAGAACTACGAAAACACTAGTGGGGGCTCCAATGGCGGCATTGTATTAGATAAAGAGGAGGAGGAGAAATAAAGAAGAAGAAGAGATAACGATAGAAAATTTCACACACGTGTGTCGCATGTGCCAATTTAACAGGGTGGTGACGGTAAAGTTACAGAAAGGGGGATTCACCAATTACAGATTTGAAAAGGGGGTAATGCAAATTAGCTATCTTTTTTAGGGGGGAAACACAAAATCCCCCACAAATTTATTTATGGCTTCCATTAAAAGTTTTCAGTTTTCACCGTTTCATGAATCATAAGCAGTCCATTGAATGGCGTAAAATATACGTGTCCAACATTCTAAGTAGTTCGATGAATGAAACTCACAAAATGGGAAATGAAGTGCGACTTACATCATGTATTATTGTTGCAAGTATTTTACTTGTTAAGGAAATTGCGAAACTAGGTTAGACACAGGGCCAACGTGGATAAAGGGGGACAATTGCCCCCACATGCAACGGACTTCCGAAACTTATCTATATATCTACCACGACATTTGGCATCCACCACCTTTTTTTTTTATTAGAAGAGAGAATTTATTAGATTAGGAAGAATTTACAACATTCTACAATAGGTAGACAGGAGAAGTAAGCTGGAAAAAACCAGAGAAAAAAAAACTAGAAAAAAACAGTCTCCCAATTGCTAAGAGTATATGAAAAGTTATAAAGCACCCTCTTCCCAAAAGCATGAGCCCAATTAAGCACCATTGTTTTAGCATCAATACCTAACTCCTTATCAGTTTTAAAACTGTAATTAGCTTCAAAAGTACGGAAGTTTCGTTCCCTCCACAACACCCATATCACAGCAGCAGGGATTAAATCCCAAGCAATTTCTCCATCAACAGATGTAGAATTCAGTGGCCATGAATGAGCAAAAGACATCATTGTTTCAGGGAAACCCCAAGACCAATTCTTATTTGGTGTAATAGCAGACCAAACACTACGAGCTACCTTACAATGTAGAAGAATGTGATCTTGAGATTCTGAACTGTCTCCACACATATTAAGCTTGCCATGAACCGCACACCAAACCAAGAAGGTAATTTTAGGAGGAACCTCCTGCTTCCAAATAAACCTATGAGGAAATTCTTGCACCCCATCATTTGAGATTATAAATGCATACAAAGATTTAAGAAAAAATCCTCAGAGAATTAAGAACGCATCTTATGGTGTCCGGCAGATTGTCTCTTGTAGGTGGTTTGATCCAATGACGGAAATCAAAGTAGCAAACTGGTTGGTTTCTTCACTTGATAAAACTCTCTTGAAATTAAAACTCCAAGATCCATCTCTAGTAATATGATCTGCTACACTACCAAACTGCAGCATGTCTAACTTGCATATAGAAGTAAAAGAAGATGCCAAACAAGAATTCCCTATCCACTTATCATACCAGCAAGATATATGAGTACTCGAATGAAGGCAAAGATTAGAGTTTTCAGAGATGAGAGAACCAACATTAGAGATAGTTCTCCAACGGGAGACACCATAAGGAGTATGTATTTGACCAGGGACCCAGAAAGAGAAATTACAACCATATTTTTCCACAATAAGCTTGTACCAAAGATGTGATTTTTCAATGCCAAACCTCCAACACCATTTAGCAAGTAATGCATCATTCATTATCTTAGATTTAGTACTCCTAAACCTCCATTCTCTTTACTAGCATACACAATAGTCCACTTAATCAAATGTGAACTGGTACTACCAGCTTTGTGCTCCCAAAGGAAATTCCTCATTTTCTTTTCCAAAATTTTAATAACAGATATTGGAGCCTTAAACAGGGAAAAGTAATACATTGGCATTGAGGTGAGAATGCACTTAAGAAGAGCCAGCTTAGCTCCTTTAGAAAGAGTACATTGATTATAGATAGACAGTCTAGCATCAAACTTTTCCACAATTGGAACCCAAATAGCTTTGGAATTAACAGATTTGCATCAAGAGGCATTCCCATGTAAAAGAATGGCGGTGAATCTGTTATACAAACCAACTGTTTTGCCCATTCATCAATATGAGGGACATCACCTATTGCAATTAGTCTTGTCTTAGTTGTATTAACTTTAAGACCTGCAATATATTCAAAGCAGTGAAGAATGGAGAATAAATTTGAGAGCTCATCTTTCTTGTTATCAATAAAGAATATAGTATCATCTGCATAATGTAAATGATTAACTATAGTGCCATTCTCAATCATTGAGAAACCATTGAAAAGATTTTAAGATGCATCCTTGTCAATATATTTAGAGAAACCTTCCATAGCAATATTGAATAACAAAGGAGATAAAGGGCATCCCTGGCGTACTCCCCTCGAACTGCTGAAAAAACCAAAAGCTGAACCATTAATTAGAACTAAAAAAGTTGTTGTCGAATAACATAATCTAATCCAGTTACACCACCTTCTCTGAAAACCCATTATTGCAAACATAAACTCTAAATATCTCCAATTAAGTCTATCAAAAGCTTTTTCCAAATCAATCTTGCATATAATTCCCGGGTTTTTAGATTTTAGTCTTGAATCCACCAACTCATTTGCAATTAGGGTTCTATCAATGATTTGCCTACCCTCAATATAGGCACATTGAACATGAGAAATGAGTTTATTCATGACCAACTTCAATCTAGAAGCAAGTACTTTAGCCAAAATCCTGTAAACACTTGTGAGAAGACAAACTGGTCTACAATCTTTGATAGTTTCAATATGATCCTTCTTAGGTACAAGTGTTATAAAAGTAGTGTTATGCCTAGTATCAAAACTACTTTTATCACAAAATTCATTTACAGTACTCATGATATCACCTTTGATAAATCTCCAACATTTCTGAAAGAACATGATAGGAAATTCATCTGGGCCAGGTGCCTTGTCTTTCCCTAATTCTTGAATAGCCTGCAACACTTCAGCTTCAATGAAATTAACATCAAAAATGTTAGATTCTATATCATTAATACTCTCAAACTCAATGCCCTCAAGAACAGGCCTAATAGTCTCTCTTCCTTGAAAATATTTTCAAAAAAACTAGCAATATGATCTTGCAGCTTGAACCTGTCATCTACCAAAGAACCATCTATATAAAGTTGTCTGATTCTATTATGCCTTCTTCTAGCAGAAGCTTGCCTGATGAACCAAGTTTGTGTTTGCTCACCCCTCTTTCAACCATTTATTGTTTGATTTATACTTCCAAGAAATTTCCACCATTTGAGTTACCTGTTCAAATTCGTCCATTGATTTGAGCTTATCTTGAATTTGTGCATCGGTTAAAATGGTATCCTCTGCCAGAGTATCAAATGACTGAATATCTGATAAGATTTTCTTTAACTTTGTGTTGGTGTGACCAAAAGTTGTAGCATTCTATTCCTTTAGTTTCCCCTTCAAATCCTTGAGCTTGCACCAAAGAATAGTACTAGGGGTACCTGCAAAACAGAAAGAAGACCACCACTCTTCCAACAACTCAATGAATCCATTCTCCAAAAACCACATAATTTCAAACCTAAAAGGACTAGGTCCCAAGAAGGATCGAGAGATGTCTAAGAGAATAGGAATATGATCTGAGGTAGGTCTGGCTTTGGCTAGTTGAGAAACAAAAATAAATTGGGTTTCAAAAGAAGGGGAAATGAGGAATCTGTCAAGCCTAGAAATGACAGGGATTGTTTGACCATTGGACCAAGTATATCTAGCCCCTTTGAGTGGCAGGTCAATTAGATCATCTTTGAATGATGAACTCACAGAAGTTCTCCATGCTTCTGGTAATTCTTAAAAACCTTGTTTTCTCATCACACTTGGTAATGACATTGAAGTCACCCCCAAACACAAAGGAAAGTCCTAATAACTGCAAATATTGTCCAATTCTTCCCAAAAGTCTGCTCTTTCATGAGGCTTGTTTAGACCATAAACATTGGTCAAAACCCATTCGAAATTATCTGCTTTATTGACACAATGAATTGAAAGAGTGCAGTCACCTACAAGTGAATCTTTGACCTCCATAAAGTCTTGATTCCACAAAATAACCATACCACCGGAAGCACCCACAAAATCTTGACCTATGAATTTGCCACCTCAATCACACATACTTCACATTCATGCGCATAAAATGAATGAAATTCTTAGCACCGTTTTTTAAATTTCTATTAGCAGCAATAATCTTAATTAATATATACAAATTCCTCTCTCAAATTGAGTCTTGATAACTGTTTTACGGTAATATATAAAAATTTAAGGTTTTAGGCATTTCTTGTTTCGGCCTAATCAAATTAGGAAACAAAAACTAGACTAATATGGCAAAAAACAAACAAATGAACACATCATCATTAAGTAAATCTTAAGTTAATATTGATAACCTCCAAATTACATAGTGCAAGTAACCTTAATCGTCCTTTATTCATTTTTATTTATTACTTATATAGTTATATTTCATACACATTATACCCCATTTCCCTTGAAAGATTACTTCCAAAACCTTTGATGATATCCACAAGATGATCTTGAAATCTATCAACAATAATTACACATAAAGAAAAACTTCAAAATTTGACGGGTACTTGATTATATTTTTCTTTTTGAATCATCAATTGTTTTAAAGAAAAAGCTAGAGCATTACTACACGAGGCTATGTGGTAGTCATAGAATCGCTTAATCTAATTTGACTAACTAATAAGGGGATTGCCTGGTCCCAAATTATTGTTGAATGTTTCTTTCTTGGCTTCTATCCGTCGATTTTTTTGTAAGATCGTCGCCACTTGGTTTCCTTCTCTATAAATGTGTTGAATAGTGCAGATGGAATCTGAAATATTTTATGTTTTACTTCGACAATCATTCCTGATAAGTACCATGGTGCTTGAAGAGAAGATTTTATGAAGTGCACTTGATTTTCCGAGTCCGTTTCAACAAAGAACTTATGGCCATTGTCGTTCTGCGGCAGCGGTTACGGATGCGATTAGAGTGGCCCAAGTTTGTTGTTAAAGCCGCAAGTTATTCCTAAAGGATGCAAAAGAGATAGAATTATTCAAGTCTGAATCCTCAGTATATAAAATCGGCGCCAACAAATCGGGGGTGACCTCTAGCAGACTTTATCCGTATTGATTTTGATCAGTCTTCATCCGGTTTTGTCCAACCTGCTGAGATTGTTGATGTTGTTCTACGTTTATCTAATGGAATTATTGTCGGTGTATCTCTAGGAAGTATTAGGAGAGAGATTTGTTTTGCCCATTCAGACTCCTAATTTTCTTTAAGGTTTTCATCAGGTGTTGTCTTTAATTACCAGAGTATGATTTCAATTCTGGCAATCCATAATGACCAAAAAAGAAAGAAAAAAGCGGGGGTACAACAACCACACCCAATATTTCTCTTAGCAATCTGTATGGACTAACTCCAATATACTTTCAAGAGAATCAACTAGACTCAATCTTAATATAGTATATCAAAGAGTTATATTATCTCGATATCTCGATTTAATTCTTACTCAAGCAAATAGAAATCTACGAGTCTAATGAAATACAAGAGAGATAACTTGGATGGTACCAAAGACCAATATCCAAGTGTCAATCAATGTAAATCAACAACCAAAACCAAAGGTTGGATATTCTAATTGATTGAACTTAACGCACAACCTATGATATTTCAATTATATAATAAAATATAATGCGGAAAAGAAATAACACAGACACCAGAAGTTTTGTTAAATGAGGAAACCGCAAATGCAGAAAAACCCCAGGACCTAGTCCAGATTGAACACACACTATTAAGAAAAAACGATTTGCTTCACTTGAATCGATTCATGAACTTTATAGCCACGGTTTGCAAACTTGCATTCCTTAGTTAATATAAGTATAAGTTCACGAATAATCGTTTTAGAATATAACCAACCTAAGTACGCGGACTAGGAATGTGGACTTAAGTACCCGGAATAAGCTTGTAACAAGTTTACAAACTCTTACATATTTTCTCGGGAAGAGAACCTCAGACAGTACGCGGACTGGGTTCGCGGACTCTTGTTCCGGTTTTCCTGATCAACAAAGTAAGCATACTTTGGTTCAAGGAATAAGGACTTATACATGTATGCGTTTCCACACAATGCTTATATCCCACAATGGTTATATAATCTAAACTCTCATTTCAATCATTGAAACATTCTTAGAGGACGTTATATAGTTGTGATTCACAAACTATTTTTCTTCAAAGCCATTTTCAAGTAATTGAAACATAACATGACTTTCGTCACTAGGTAAAGATGAACTTGGACAAAGCGAAAGCTTACCAACACATATTTCGAGAAATAGATAAGCGAGATAAACTCATCTCGAAATAGCAAATATGTATAATCAAAGTCTATATAGCAAAACGACTTTTGTCTCAAGATAGGAGATAGAATAGATAGACTTTTGAGTGATAGATAAGTTCAAGTCTCCACATACCTTTTAGTCGATGAAGTTCCACCAGTTCCTTGAGTAGTTCTTCGTCTTGTATGATGATCGCCATGGACTTCTTGACCTCAACTAAACTCTCTATCATAGTCCGAGACTTAGCTATAGTAGACTAGAAATCAAGACTTATAGTTTTGATCACTAACATTGACAAACATGCTTGAGATAGCAACGCATGCGAGTTCGACCGAGCAGTGCGCTAACAATCTCCCCCTTTGTCAATTTTAGTGACAAAACTATCAATACATATGGAATAAAAAATATATAAATAAACTTTTGTAGCTCCTATTCCACATGTCTAATCTTCAACATTACTCGAAATCTTTGTCACTTCCAAGTACTGCAATGATCCCAAAGGTTGTAAGTTTAGCATCATCGTTGTTGAAAATCCGTAGCTATAACAATGAGACAAGAATTCCCAATCATTGTTATACAGTGTCATAGTATTATTACACAATATCAAAGTTCAATTGTATCACAACTTTGACAACAATACTATGGTGATACGTATTACTCCCCCTTAGTCAATACTCCATCTCACATGGAAACCACTCCCCCTTACATACTGATCCGAAAACCATATGTATTTGTAGTGTGAACTACACATTAATTCTCCCCCTTTTTGTCAATAGAATTGGCAAAGGTACGAAAAAGGGATCCTAATGAAATTTCCAAAGAGACATTTCATGACCAAAAGTAAGCACATATCAACTTATTTAGATGCAATCATATAGCCGAAGCTAAATTCTTTCATCAAGGAGTTTATAAAGATATAAGATAACCCCTATAATATTCCACAGCCGCACTCCCCACAAAGATGTGGCAACTAAGCACAAGTTCAATTAAGAACTCTCCCCCATAATATGTCATTCCCGAAAGAACAACAAGAGCGACCTTAATTTCCTAAGAAAAGAAGGATTTCTTTGGACATAACAAATCACATACGAATATGAATTTGAATCCAAAAATACTCAATTAGATTAAACACAAGAGAACCCATAATTAATCTAATCGGAATTGCTCAACACAAGAGAAATTACGGAGCCCCGCAGTATATACATAAAATATGAATCAGGGAAGATCAATACTGCGGAATAGACAAGGATTCATTCTATTTTCCATCACTATTTGCACAATGACATACAATAGACATAATCCTCGTAAACAAAAGTTCATCCTATCTTCCATCAATATTTGCCTAATGACATAATAGGTTCCAAACTTTTGTGATGTCAAAAGCTCATTCATTCTTTTATCAATATACATGCATATCGACATACGAAAGACTTAACTTTTGACAAGGAATGGGACAATCATAGTTCACGGACGCAAACACACATATCCCATAACAAATTGCAATATATAAAACCATAAAGATTAATACTGCAAAAATCATATTCCAAACAATTTTTTAGAATTTAAACAAATAAACCTAAAAACATGAAGATGAAAACGTTGGACATAACTATGTGTAATCACAATAATGGCTATTCCAAACTCTAGTTATTCTTCTAAACAAAACAAGAAATAAAATTCTCATAAGAAGATTTACTAGATGTTAAGACCTTTGAAGAATTCTTTATCGTCCCCAAACTCCTTGTCGTCAACAGCCATTGGAACATAAGGTTCATGAAAATAGGAGTTAATATCAATAAACCTTCTTGACTGATGTCGAACTAGGGCTTTCTGAATCTCATGAGTCTTAAACACAAAAGCCTTTATTTGTTGAATCTCCTTTTGTGTCTCCTTTAACACTTCAAGAACATCAGAAAACTTATGAGAATTTGAAGGAACAACTCTAGGCTTCCTCAAATTCCTTCTTTTTCTTTTCAATGTAGGAGCTAATGTAGATTTCTCTTTTTCCTTCATGATTGATGGCTTGACAATCATATTAACATCTTTTCCATCAGAAGACATAATGCTTGGAGTATCCATAAATGTATGGGTTTGTGAAAAGAAATCACAATATCAACAAGTGGTCTTAAAATAAAAGAAGTTTCAGGGAAGGAAAAAGGAATGTAGGGTTAACCTTTAACAAGTTTGTTTACGCACAATTCTGAACCCTAAAGAGAGTAGAATTGTCGAGAATGAACCTCCTTTATTGATAGATAGGGAATTCAAAAAAAAAAAAAAAAAAACTAAGAAAAGAAGAAAACACACTTTTCCTAAAGCCTGAGAGGTACATAATCTTGTCTCTTTTGATCAGGCACATGAGACAATATTTACAAATCAACACAGTCAAGTTGTGTTGCGGTGAACAACAATTTTTCCACCATGTTCCTCTTGAGAGGAATCCACAGACCTTTGTCTATCAAAACGATTTTACCATACTTTCTTCTCTAATGGTCTTGTTTTGTCCTTGGAAAATAACTTCTTAGACGAAGATAAAATCTTACATAACTCAGCGGTACTCTGAGCAAGTTTAAGCTTATTTTATAATCGATTTTCTCTTCATTGAAGTTTGTTGACATGCCTCAATTTGTGTTTGTACTTGTAACACTTTGACAGTTCATGACCCTTTAGAGAACAATATGAGCACGTCAATCTTGGATACAATTCAGGCATCTGAGATGTGCAAGCAGCTAGACACATAGTGGAAACTGAACCATTAACACAGAGTTTCCAAAGAAGGGGTCAATTTTGTCTTCCAGATTAGTTGAGTTTTCTTCTGAAAGAATATCAAGATTGATGTACGTATTGCTACAATTATCAAAATCAATATTTTCACCAAGAAGTGCAACGCTTGATTTATCGTCTTCATTAGAATCATAGGTTTCAGACATTTCATCAAGAGTTGCAGCAAGACCTTTGTTCCCAGTGTATTTCTTTCGATTTGGACACTCTCTCATTTGCAAAATGACCAAAAACTTTACACTTAAAGCACTGAGGCATATCCTCGTCATCAGTTTCATCAATATCCCTATTTTTAGGAGGAACTCGATTATGAGGTTTATCTGATGACTTGGATTTATATCTGGAAAACCGTTTACTTCTCTTCAAAAGAAGATCCCTAAACTGTCTTGTGATCAACGAGACTGACTTGTCAAGATCTTCATCTGATGAATTAGCTTCAGAAAGATCATCTTCAGAGATATAAACACTTTTACTTTTATCAAGTAATTTAGTGTTCTTTAGTGATTTGAAAGCAACATCCTTACTGGACTTAGACGTATGCTCATGATCAAAGATCTTTAGATTCCCAACCAAAGTATTTCTGGAAAGCGTTGCTAGATTATTTCCTTCAACGATGGTATGCTTCTTAGAATCGTATCTATATGGCAGCGATCTGAGAATTTTCATCACAATGTCTTTTTCAGTAATAATCTTACCCAATGCAAAAGATGCATTAACAATTTCATACACTTTTTGATTAAACTCATTATATGTTTCTTCATCTGCCATACGAAGGTTTTCCCCATCAGAACTAAGGTTTTGAAGCCTAGCTTCTTTCTCATTGGTATTTCCTTCAAATACGGTTTCTAAGATGTCCCAGGCTTCTTAAGACTTGGTGCACATAGTCACATGATGCTGAAGATCTGGGGTAATGGCATGAATGATAGCATTTAAGCCGTTAGAGTTATGCTTTGCAACAAGAATTTCTTCCGGACTATATCTACCAATATCCTTAGGTATAGATACATCGCCTTCTATATTAACCGGAGGATCATAGCCATTAACAACACGTACCCATGTTTGAAATCACGAGCTTGAAGAAAAGCACGCATAACAATCTTCCACCATAAGTAGTTTGAGCCATCGAAGACTGGTGGTACGTTTATGGAGATAGAATTCCTGTCCATAGAGTCAGATCGCTACAAACACAGACTTATAAGGTCTTTAAACGTGTTTGTACGCTCTGATACCAATTGAAAAAGCGGGGGTACAACAACCACACCCAATATTTCGCTTAGCAATCTGTCTGGACTAACTCCAATATACTTTCAAGAGAATCAACTAGACTCAATCTTAATAAAGTATATCAAAGAGTTATATTATCTCGATCTCTCGATTTAATCGTACTCAAGCAAATAGAAATCTGCGTGTATAATTAAATACAAGAGAGATAACTTGGATGGTACCAAAGATCAATATCCAAGTGTCAATCAATGTAAATCAACGACCAAAGGTTGGATATTCTAATTGATTGAACTTAACGCACAACCTGTGATATTTCAATTATATAATAAAATATAATACGGAAAAGAAATAACATAGACACTAGAAGTTTTGTTAACGAGGAAACCGCAAATGAAGAAAAACCCCGGGACCTAGTCCAGATTGAACACACACTGTATTAAGCCGCTATAGACAGTAGCCTACTACAAACTAACTTCGGTCTGGACTGTAGTTGAACCCCAATAAATCTCACACTGATCCAAGGTACAGTTGCGCTCCTTACGTCTCTGATCCCAGCAGGATACTACGCACTTGATTCCCTTAGATGATCTCACCCACAACTAAGAGTTGCTACGACCTTAAGTCGAAGACTTTAATAAACAAATCTGTATCACATAGAAAAGTCTACGGTAATAGATAAATCTGTCTCCACGTAAATACCTACGAGTTTTGTTCCGTCTTTTGCTAAATCAAGGTGAACAAGAACCAATTGATAACCCTGGACTTATATTCTGAAGAACAACCTAGTATTATCAATCACCTCACAATAATCTTAATCGACGCGGCGAAAGAAGATATTGTGGAATCACAAACGATGAGACGAAGATGTTTGTGACTACTTTTATATCTTGCCTATCGGAAATACCAATCTCAAGCCAATCGTTACGATTGTACTCAATACGATAGAAACAGTAAGATCAGATCACATAACTACAAGAAAGTAGTATCGGTCTGGCAATTTCTTTCTTTCCAAATGCACCACCAAATTCCTCTTTTTGTGATTGAAAATTCTAGAATTTCTTTCTTTCCAAATGCACCACCAAATTGCCACCGGTAAATTGTTCCATATGCGGTCAAGTCTTTCATCACCCCAATCATGACACCAAGCTTTTATGGTTGTGGAAATATTACTATTGTAAGTCCAATTGAAGTTGCATCCATCGACAAAATAATCCCAAATTCTCTTTGATCGCCAACAATCATAAAATAAATGGGCACTTGTTTCATCTTCTTCTTCACAAAACCGGCACACCCTATCCACATTCATACCCCTTCTAAAAAGATTGTTCGTCGTCATCAACTTTTCATGGTAAAGAAGCCATAGAAAAAAATTTACTTTGTACGGATAATATCGACTCCAAATAATCTCACTTGGGAATCTAGTATCGCCTTGATCACAAAGAGAATCAAACCCACACTTAACCGTGTAAGCATCAACCGTATTGTTTCCATCAACCATCCACAATCTAGAGTCTACGACCCCTTCTTGAATAGTCACCACTTCTATTAATGAGTTTATGGAAGCAATCTCCCTCATTATGGATTGAGGATATCTACTCCGGGACATGAACTTCCATTTGATGCCGTTACTTGAAAACTCATATAACCTAGCCACCACTTGCCCTTTTGTTCTTGAAGCTTCAAATGCCAATGGAAATCTATTGCATAAGACGACATCTCCAATCCAAAAATCTTCCCAAAATCTAATTTCGTTTCCCGCACCGATCTTGAATTTGACATGTTTGTTAAAATCCTCGAGCTCATTATAAATATTGTGCCACAAACTACACCCCTTTGGCCCTTTCGGTTGTAGAGTTTCCCAACCGGTTGATGATTCTCCAAATTTTTCCACCATTATCTTTCTCCAAAAAGCATTCTTTTCCATTCCAAATCTCCACCACCACTTTTTGAGAAGCGCCGAGTTCATGTATTTAGATTTCCGAATTCCAGGACCACCACTTTCTTTAGATTTTACGATTGTAGATCGCCCCACATTATGGATTCTTTTCTTATTATCATCATCATCCCAAAGAAAATTTCTTACTATCTTATCAATCTTATTTGTAATGGAGCACGGTGCAACAAAGATTGATAAATAATAAAGGGGCAAACTAGCCAAAACACTTTTGATGAGAGTCAACTTACCTCCTCTTGATATCGTTCTTCCGTTCCAAGAGGAAAGTCTCGAAGCACATGATTCCAAAATTTTCTCCTACTTTTGCGAGCCACCAACTTTATCACCCAAAGGAAGACCGAGATAAATACTTGGAAAATTTGACCTTTTACACCCCAACAAACTAAATTCTAAATTCTAAAGGCATAAATTATGTATCCAACAAACTAAACACTTTTTATAAATGAATCTCAAGAAGTAGAAAATGAAGTGTGACTCATATCATGTTTTATTGTTGCAAGTATATTTGTAGTACTCGTTGTTGCTAAGAACGGCAAGCCTGTTTCATCAGAAACATGGTTGGTACTGGTCGACACTGAACCAAGTCTTAATGTAACTAAAGATCAATCTAAATTCTTTTCTTAACTTTGATTCTTCATTACTTTTTAGGTGCAACATCAATATTGTTCTGTTACTGGATCGATTGGATCATCACGAGTTGACTCATTAACATGTCACCTAATATAAATGACTTGTATCTTTTTTTATATTTTTCTTCGAAGTCGAATAATTACTTCTTAAACAGAAGTCAAATGCAAAAGAGTATATTTTCACAAAAAGTAAAACAAGTCATTGTAAAATTATGTTGCAAAACTAACTTTTTAACTTTACCATTAAGTTAAGTTGAGAAGTAATTTCTGAAGGCGTATCAAAAAACCACGTTAATACTCCCTTCAAAAGTTCGCATCATATTAAGGGTGTCAATGGATGTCCTAAAATTCCGGTATTCGTATTGAAATATCAAATATTATTCGGAAATAATTTTCAAATTTAGATATTCGGATTCTTTTATCCGAAAATGTAACTAATCAGATACGCATTCGGATATGGAGGTATTCGTATCCGAAATATCCGTATCCGAAATTTATTTATGAATATATATATTTTTAAATCGGTGAAAGTGTAGATCGTATTTTTTTTTTTCCTTTATATTTCGACATTTTATTAAATTTTATTAAAAGGCATAAATAATTTTTTTGATTCTAATTAATTTTTATTATGCAAACATTAATCTTTTGCAAAAATAAAAATATTTTATTATTATTTTTTCTTATGATTTCGGATCGGATAATTATCCGATATCCAGATAGAAATTCGGATACGAATTTGAAGTAAAATTACTATATCCGTCCGGATTTCGAATCGAATTCATATTGTATATGGTATTTCAGATTAGATTGTGGATAGTTCCCTATCCGCATCCGTATGCATCCGTTTACACCCTTACATCATACCAAGCAGGTCCTTAATGTCTGGTGCACTACAGTAGATGGAGGCTCAAGTGACGCATTTAAGTCGATTGTCTAGTTGTTTTGTGCCACC
Source organism: Papaver armeniacum (assembly GCA_023531295.1). Taxonomy (NCBI): domain Eukaryota; kingdom Viridiplantae; phylum Streptophyta; class Magnoliopsida; order Ranunculales; family Papaveraceae; genus Papaver; species Papaver armeniacum. Next base: position 314,362 of record JAJJWW010006477.1, read on the forward strand.
AACAAAGTCTATTTCCAGCACTAGCGTTAATTAACGGTGTACGTTTTTTCTTGTCACTTCACTCTCAAATGACACATCCAACTTAAACAGAGTCGATCGACAAGATGGGTATATTTTTCCCATCTTCACTAATAATAACCTCAGATTGAGCCAAATTCAGCCATTAGCAGCAAATTCTATCAGAGTCATATCGGATGGAGAATTTTTTGAATGATTGAAAAGATAAGAATACATAAGATGTCCACGATGTAGACAACTAGCTAACTGCAAGTTATGCTCATAAATGTGATAATTTCTATACTTGATTTCGAAAGGGAAAGCGGAAAAAAATGATATAGAGTTTTTCGGGTAGATGCTACATCGCCCACATGATGAATATTTCAAAGATACCTCCAACTTGTAGAATCCAACGTTAAAAATGGGATTATTATGGCCCAAAGAACTTGGCATATATGATATAATATTATAAATCCGTGGACATAATTGTAGATGAAGGAATTTGATGTACATTCACTTTTAAAGACCTGATTACGAAGACAAAAATATTGTCTACCCAAAGTTCCAACGAAAGGTCAAATACAAAAATACCGAAAACTAAAATAGCCAGTATTGACATGTTGTAACAACAATCATAGTAAAAGAAGTACCAACAACGATCAATTTAGCTACATATTGATCTTCAATGATGCCCAAAATGCTACAGATTAGATGTCTTGGTATAAAGATGGATGACCATGTTTGTTAGTAAATTATGATTCGAAAGCATAACTCAGTTTCCATCAGCATCTCAATGTTTTCAAGTAAACCAAAGTCACAATTCATAACCCGTCCCATTTTCTAATTAACAAGAACATCATTTAACTGTATTTTTTCTTTTGATGCATAACATCATGTATCTTCTATCGAAACACCTATATACTAAACAAATTTCGGGTTTTAGTTTTCGCTATATCTTGAATCATAAGCAATCCATTTAAGTGCATAAGATAAGTGTCCAACAAACTAAACAATTTGATGAATGAATCTCAAGAAGTAGGAAATGAAGTGTGACATCTTGACTTGCATCATGTTTTAGTGTAGCAAGTATTTCTACTTGTTAGTCAATCCAAAGAAAAATGTAGACAAAGTACTCCGTAGGGTAATAAATTATGGGTATCGAGGATCATTGATCAGAGAAAACGAAATCTAAGAAGATAATGATTAAAAGTGGTTCAGCACTAATGCCTACATCCACCGATAGAACTCCGTAGGGTGAATTAGATGGATCTCCAGACTTAATGTACTGGGATAAATTACATTTACATGATAAATCCTATTTATATAGGATTATTGAATAAAAAATAAACCTGGGGTGTAGGATCATAATATCGCAACGTACAAGGCTCGCGGGATTAATGAACGACGGTGTCGCGAGGGAGTCGCAGGGAGCTAAAATAAACGACGCAATGAATAACGTCAGCCAAAACATAAAGAAGACGTGAGACCGGCGAGGGATAAGAAGTGTCGCGAGAGTGAATGTTTGTGCGTCTGCGACACTTCGCGAGACATTCAGAAAATAAAGGGTAGCTTAGCTGTCATCCACTATGTATTACCCTATATAAAGGGCTAAATGAGTCTGTAAAAGGGGGGATCTTTTTGGAATGGTTAAGCAAGTCAATAGGAGAGAGAAAGTTTAAGAGTGATTTAATTTCTAAGTGTAATTCTATCATCCTGTGTAAACATTTCATGGACTCAAATCAATAAATATTCTTGATCTTACATCTTTCAATGGATTAACTAAGCAAAATCGAGTAAGGGGTGTAGTGTGGGAAATCCCGCAACTACATATGCGCTAGAAACAGGGATTGAGCAGATATTGACGTAGAAATTGGAAGGAATTTGGATTAACAGAAAACATTTGGAGAAGGTACTCAAGAATTCATTGGAAAGAAAAATGGCTAGAAGAAGAAATGTACAAGGGCAACCAACGATTGTAAGAAGAAGTGGGAGACTTCTTTGGAGAAAGGAGGAATGAAACAGGAGAATCGTCAAGGATGAATATGAGAAGCGATGGAGAAGATCAAAACAGCCCACCGATCTCCCCGAGTAGCAAGCGCGGCTACATGGATTATGATAGAGTAAGTGTACATACTTGGAGATCTGATTCAAGACGAAAGAGAAGAGGAGCAAAGTGGTGAACAATGGACAAGGAGAGCAAGGAATGAATGGAGAAATGAATCCGACAAACAGAAGAAATCGCAGCGTTAGAAAGATTGAGACAAACAATACACGAAGAGACGGCTAGAGGCGGAGGAACGAGCAAACTTGACAAGACAGAATCATGAATTGAGGATGGAAAATATGAGGTTGCAAAATAGGAGATCTAGAAGTAGCGTGAGATCAAGTTCAAGATCGAATAGGGAAGAAAGAAGGAGAGTTTTACCAACGAAAGTACAGGAAGAAACACAAAATCCGAATACGAGCATGGCGAGAAGAGGGGAAATAGAAGATCGTTATATTCCTCAGCCCGAAAATCTTCAAAATGAGCGGAATATCGAAAATCAAGGAAACATGCAACTTCAAGAGCCGAATGACCCAGTCTTTGAAGGGAGAATAATCTTGCACGGAGAGAAGAATTGAGAAGAAACCGAGAGATCGAGAATGACATTGAGAGACACTACATTGAACAATCGCGGCTAGCTCGCGAGAGAGAAAAGAATAAGAGCGAAAATGGAAAATCAAGAGATGGAGGAGGCAATCCGTGAGAATAACCCGACAACCGCGAAAGAAGGAGGGAACAAAATCGTACCAATAGAAATATTAATGAAGAATATGAGAGGGTGCGAGATGGGAATGGAGAGACAGCCAAGAAGAGAGAACAAACGGATATAATGGCGTGCGGGTGGCGTAAAAGAAAGCGAAGAAGAGCGTCGCGGGGAAAGAAGAGGAGAAAATAACGAGCGGGGAAGGTGAAAATAGGCACGAGCGAAGAAGGAGAGAAGCAGAGCTAAAAAGACCGGTAGAATCAAACTCGAGGAAAATGAACAAATCCTAAGAGAAGCTTTGAAATGAGAGGATTTTGAATAATAGAAGGGAAGGAGGAAGGAAACAATTAGACGAAGCCATCGCGAGAAGCGCGAAGAATCCCTTCACGCTAGAAGTATAGATGGGAGGAATACCTCCTAAATGCAATCTACTGCGTTAACCAACATCTTTGATGGAACAACTTTGTGCGGTACAACATATCAAGGCTTATATGAGATGTATGTTACAATGGGAGAATCATGATGCTATACTATGCAAGTATTTCGCGTCAAGCTTGATAGGAGAAGCATTAAAATGGTTTGAAGGTCTGCCAAGGAACACAATCACATCATTTAACCATTTACAAGCCACGTTCCTGGGAGCGTACATAAGTAACAACTCTTCGCGACCAGGTATTGAAGATGTATTCGGGTTGAAACAAAGGGTTGGCGAAAGCTTAAGGCAATTGACAATAAGATGGAGGACCATGTGTAGCGAAATGGCAGGACGGGTTGAGGAAAGATATCTCATTCTCTCATTTGTGAATGCTCTCTTCGCGACTAACTTGTTATACATTCAAATTTTTAGAGTCAAAAATACAATCACGATGGCGGAAGCTGCGAGAGTTACGGGGAAGAATATATCGCCTTAGAAGAAAGACAGAATGAAATGAATTCTTATCCGGTCGCAAACACAAACTCGAATCCGCGAACGCAAGCTTGTTACCTCAATTCATAAATACGGTGGCGAGCACTTCGCAAGGACGCAGCATGCGAGGGAAGGCTGATGAGGACAGCGGAAGATAGTAGCCATGGGAAGCCATGACCAGGAGGAGTTTGAACAAGAAAGGAACTATTACAACCCGTATGAGCAATAATAAGATTCGGAGGCTAGATCATGCGCAAGAAACTTACGGTGGGACGAAGGCAATATAACCATGGAGGGCGGAGAAGTCGTAGAATAGTATGGGAACCAATTAAGATGCCTCCCTTTGAATGCTAGTGTGGAAAAGATCTGGGGAGGCTATACTTGTGATGGAAGATGTACCAGCACCTTGAACGCGGGGATGGAACCACCACCGAGTGATGAGTCATGAGTTTTGTTCTTACCATCGTTTCCATGGGCATCAAACAAACGATTGTAGAAACATAAAGAGAATTATTCTCAGGATGATTGATCGGGAAAGCTGAATCACTTTCTAAAGGGAGAAGAAGCGAGGCCCGAGACATTACCACCACCACCGAGAGGTGCACAGACGAGTGTCGCGAAAGGAAAAGAAACATTTGTTATAGAAGTTGGAACAAAAGCTAGAAATTTGAATTGCAACTCTATCGTCCATTCCTACCGCACAATCGAAGATTTCCATGATAACGTGCTCAGTAGAGTCTTTGCGAGAGATGCTAATGATAAAGAAATAATGAGCTTTGGCGAGAACGATTTGATTAGAAAAGTGGCGAGTTGAAGACTATTTCTTTCTCTGCAGATGAAGTGCCAAAAGGAAGAGAAACACATGATAGCCCGTTGGTTGTGAAACTAGAGATTAACAGAAACCGGTTGATGGAGAAGATGATGAGCGAAGCTTGCTGGGCGATCAACCGAATCCTAATCGTACTAGGAAGTTCGGTGAATATTCTCTTTTACCATACTTACAAGACGATGGGAGGAAAAGATGAGGATTTGATCCCTCGACATACAAGATATATGGCTTTAATGGCACTGCAAACAAGCCAAAGGGAGAGGTTCACATGAGAATACCTTTACAAGGATTGTCAACTGATGTTTTATTCTGTGTGGTTGATGTGGAATCCCCGTATAATGCACTTATTGGGAGACCATGGCTTCATGAAATCTTGGGGGTCGCCTCAACATACCATCAATGTATAAAATTTCCACATCCAAATGGCATTGGTATTATACAGGGAGATTGGAAGGAGTCGCAACAGTGTCATGAGGTTGATGTCGAAGGCTGCGAAGAGAAATGCCAAAAGAAAGGGTTGGAAGCAACATGTGAGAAATGAGCGAGAGAAAGGAGAGCCGATGGTAGATGCTATAGAAGTGAGGGCTGAACATATCTCATGAGGTGAATCCACGGAGATAGACCAATATTATGACAATAAAGAAGCAAAAGATATGAGGAACAAAAGGCATAAGAAGTGAATAATCAATAAAAGCAAAATGCAAAGTAGCAATTGAAGTAATGATGTCGAGAATCTCATGACCAAGAGTAAAATGAGAATTCGACTAAGAAAGAAAAGTGAAATACAACAAATGGAACAGAACTATGCGAATACTTAGCAAACAAATATCGATAAATAATGAAATATGAATGATGAATGATTTAACAAATATGAATGCGCAAAAAGAATGGGACGAACCTTTATGGCGTACACCTAGTTCGCGAATAACATTTCGTAAGAGGCAAATGTAAGACCTAAAGGCGTCATATAAGGGGGTATCTCTCGCCATGGTTCGGGGAAGGTTACACGCTCCCGAAGCTTTGAACCATGAAAATTTGGGGCCCATGAAAGCCTATCCGGAAGAGGTACCTTGGATTCCCAACTATATATGTAGGTTATACCTGGTTGGGCGACCGAGGGTCTCTTCTTAGGAGTCGATGTATCTTTCAAGCGCCGAGGGTACACGGTTGAGCAGTGCCCAGGATGGATGAACCTACCCTGGCCATTCTTGGCAAGTCTTGGCATGCGTTGCACTCGCCCCGAAGAAAACTCCACTTAGGGTGCAGTCTCGTAACCATAAACCATATAGGTATAAGGGATAAGAGGCTGCGAAAACAGGCGGTTGTTGTTAAGACCCGGATGGGAGGAGCTAGTCTTGTATGGCCGATGTTTCGCCTCCTTGAAGGGCAACCGGGGAGATGATAAGGGCGACGCTCTCCATTAGGGAGTGTCAAAAGAGACGCAAATATCATAAGGCTAAGTTTTCGCAAGAGAATTTAGGCTCGTCATATTTGTGCAATGATCTGCAGAGGCAATAATACTAATGCGAGGGTAGGCGAGATCAATGGGTCTTTACACGACAAGTGTACGGACGTCTGCGATTTCGTCGCAAGACGGCAATGTCATGGGGCTTTATGTTCGCAAGGATATTTAGGCCTGTCATATTGTCGCAACCAAAACATCTGGCAGAGGCAAAAATACTTGGAGAATGATAAGGCAAGATCAATGGGTCTTTACATGCAAGTGTAAAGACGTCCTGCGATTTTGTCGCAATGAAAGGTGGCAGGGGAAGACCTCTAATTAGGGAGGTCTAACTCGGAAGACCACACAAACATGATAAGACAAGGTCAATGGGCCATTGCATGAAAATGTAAAGGCGGCCTGCGATCTTGTCGCAACAAAAAGAGAGAGAATAAAGATTACCGAAATAACAAGTGGGATTCTTAACTTATGAAGACACTCGCGACCTCGTCGCGACGATACATTTCGCCAACAATAAAATTATTATCCAACAAAATACATGATGACAATGAAATCTTCCATCCAGAAGATAAATAACAGAGGCAAGTATGGGAATGGAGAGGATGAAATATTGTTATTCATCTTCTGATGCAAGAGTTATACAAGAGATATAGAAATGTACAGATATTAGAGACAGCGAAAGAAAACAAAAAGAATTATTTCTTTGGTGATTCCTCTCCTTCATCTGATTCTTCTCCTTCATCTGATTCTTCAGTCCTATTATTTTCATCGCGAGAATTTTCTCCTTCGCCCGGCCTCACTATCGAAACGTGCGAGACAGGCGGGTTCTCGGGAACCTTTTTCGAGAAAGCCGAGGATATGAATGCGAGAGGGATATTGTGGTCCTTACAAACATACTCCATGGCTCCATTGCGATAACGGCGGCATCATTATTAAAATTCGCCAATTATCGTTTCAAATTGTTTCTTCAACTTGGAATACTTATTATTACGAAGGAGAGACTCTTTATGAGCTGTTGTTTTTGATTCAAGTTCTTGATTCATTTGGGAAATTCCTTGCGAGTTGTTCTTTTCGATTCAAGTTCTCTAATTCTAACTTGAAGCCTCTTCTGGATCTCGCAAATAAGAAACAACAAGTTAATAATTTACAAGCAATACCACAGAAGTAAGAAGCAGTAAGGTATAATAAGTAACCTTCTCTATCAGATATCATATCTTTAATCAAGGAAGTATGCTCGGCATGAAGACTAACATCAACACCTAGGTTATTCCTGGCATTATCTAAAACTTTTGCATAGCCAGGCGAATTCATCATCACTATAATAACAAGAAGAGAAACGAACTTGCTCTTCTCATTGCTTAAGCATAGTATTCGATGAAGGAGTTCATCTCGTTCAACTTGCACACTAAGAAGAGATTTGTGGAATCTCGCTAACTTTGTGCGCCTCTGTTAGTGATGCGATCGTTCTCATCTATGAGATCACTAATTTTCTTTCTTAAGGTCTTGATTTTCTTCTCGGAATCAAGGTACATTCGTTTAAAGCGATTAGTTAAATTTAAATTAGATACGTGTTCGATCTTTAAAAGTGATGTTTTGGATTTGAAGATCCTTTAATGAAAGGAGGTTAGTTTTATCGAGGAACTACTTAGAGATTGATTGAGGTGTGCGAGAAGAAGGTCATTATCCATGGGTTCGGGAAATGTATGGAGAAGAATAGCCTCATCGGAGAGATTATATACATCTGCGAAGGTAATAAGTTAGGTAGTAGTATCGGCCAGATAAGATAGAAATAATAAAAGGAAGTGAAATCTTATACCATAAAGTTCTGATTAGCGTTAGAAGAGAGGACACCCTATCCCTTTGGGAGTCAAGTTCGGTATTTAACTTTTGAATTCTCTCGTCTTTATCGCGAGATGACGCAGCTCAGTCTCTAATTCTCGAATCTTCTTGCTCAGCTGCGAGTTCTTCTTTTCAAGATTGTTGCGTCTTCTCTCGAGATCTGAGGCAACTACAAAAGAAGTTCTTCCAACCTATGAAAGAAAACAGAGAAAAGCTGTCGGTACATATATATTTAAAAATTTAAAATTAACAGGGAAATGTGGCGCATGCATACCAAAGACCCAAGGGCGTTCGAAGTCGGGAGACACGATTCTAGAGGCTCCATTGAAAGAATCATTGCCTTCTAATAAAGTAGCGTTACACACATTTGCGAGAGTACCGCAAAGGAAGCTAAGGGGAGCATCTCCCATTCCTTGGAAAGAGTCTGAGAAGATGCTAAATAATCGATCCATAGGAGAGCCGGCCAGCGGAATCTCCTTAGCAAGAGAGAGATTCGAATCATGGTTATCCTCATAGGAGAAGATTCAGAGCTTGAATTAAGGCGAGAAGAAGATTGAATCTTTCGCTTCTTAGTTAATGGGAGCGGAAGATTTACCCTTACGAATGATAGTTTTGCCTTTTACCTTTAGTCTTGCGGCTAAAGCTTCTTCAACTCAACCTTCGCATACGGTTAAAGATAAGAAACAGAGGCAACAATATTGTTTCAAATAACAAAGGAAGTGTTTCTTACTTCATCAAGTAGCGATCGAAGTATCGACAGGGTACTCTCCAACGGATTATCCTTGTATTTTCTTCTCAAATTGGAGATCTGAAAAATTTCACAAACTCAGCAAATATAAAAAGAAAATTGCGAAAGCAAGATTTGAAGTAGAAAACACACCTCTTTTTGCCCCTATCAGGCCATTTGAATTCCCAAGGATGATATCCTGCGAGATTCGCAGGAAGAACGTGCGGCCCGCGATATAAGGACCATTTAAAATCAAAGGTACAACCCACCATTTCTCATCTTTGGAGTGGCGAGAGTAGTATTATTACCGGGTGCCAATCAATATCTGCATGAGCAATTTATCCTCGGGGACATTATCCTTCTTTTCGGGCGAATGCCCCTGGCGAGATTTCGCATTAACCATCTTTATCCTTTGAATAGTTTTCAAAAAAGTTCTCTACGGTGTACTTCTCATTGTTATTTCCAAGTCTTTGAAATCGGGGTGCTACTTGATAGTAGGGTATAAAGATCCTTTACGGCACCACGACTGCGAACTCAAGCATTAGGCGAATGCAATCGCCACTCAATTGATAAACGGCTCGAGAGAATTTTTCATGGGCCAAGATTTCATAAAATAAAGGCATCTCAGGATTGTACAAGGGAATGGGAAGTCCCTGCGAGAAGCTGACCTAGCGAGACTATAATCTTTTGATCATCACATTGATGATCGTAAAAGCAGCTTTGCGAAAGAATAGATGAAGGTTCTTGATCAGGAATGGTTGACAGAGTAAAACCCTTCTCGAGTAACTTCAGTTGAACTTCTTCAAAAGAAGCTTTGTATGCACGACTGATGAAAGCCATTTATCAGTATGGGAATGGATGAGATGTCAAAGGTTAGGATCAGCGCTAGAAAGGACGAAGAAAAGATTTGCGAGTGGCGGGAGCGCAAATTGCGGAAGGAGAGAGTCAAAGAAAAATTGCGAGAGAAACTAAAGGATGAAAAGGAGGGGAAAGAAAACTATATATAGGGAAAAAGATCCTCGAGAAAAACGAGGTCATTTAATGCGAGAAGAGACATGAATGGTCAAGAATAAGCGGTTGAAAGAGACGTGTCAAGAAAAGACATTAATAATCAAAATCCGTGTAAAAGTACAAAACTGAAACAGATAAAGATAAGTAGTCGCGGCAACAATATTGTAAAACTCTCATGATACTCTTCCCCTCGCAGGAGAAATATGAGGAGTGATGGGAGGCGATACCGTATATATCTCAAAGAAGCCGGAACTTTGCAAAAGAATAGAGGCAAGTACGTACTTTTCAAGTCCAGTATTCTTACGCTCGTTCCTTCATCAACAAAAATCAAGGATTGCTACCAACAGATTTTCCTTCAAATCGCTCTTCAAGCAATATTCAAGGAAAAAGAGGCAAGATGTAGGATCATAATATCGCAGCGTACAAGGCTCGCGGGATTAATGAGCAGACGGTGTCGCGAGGGAGTCGCGAGGGAGCTAAAATAAATGGCCGCAATGAATAACGAGAGCAAAACATAAAGAAGACGTGAGACCAGGCGAGGGATAAGAAGTGTCGCGAGAGTGAATGTTTGTGCGTCTGCGACACTTAGCGAGACATTCCGAAAATAAAGGGTAGCTTAGTTTGTCATCACTATGTATTACCCTATATAAAGGGCTAAATGAGTACGCAAAAGGGGGATCTTTTTGGAATGGTTAAGCAAGTCAATAGAGAGAAAGTTTAAGAGTGATTTAATTTCTAAGTGTAATTCTATCATCCTGTGTAAACATTTCATGGACTCAAATCAATAAATATTCTTGATCTTACATCTTTCAATGGATTAACTAAGCAAAATCGAGTAAGGGGTGTAGTGTGGGAAATCCCGCAACTACATGGGGTAACAAAATACTTTGACTAGGTAAACTAAACTTATCCAGCTAGAATACATGACTTACTAGCTAGAATGCCTAATCTTCTACATGACTTGGTCTTGTAAATATCTTCCACACGTTCGTTGAATGCACGTAAGCTAACTGACCACCTCGACGATCACCTCGGTGGCTAATATATGTGCCATATATTGCGACACAAAGTTAGGCAATTACTCCAATATGCCAACTGATTTCCAAAACTTATTTATTTATATAGTGCGAAAACATGATATAATAGGCTAACATATATCGAATTCAAAGGTTTTTTATAGTTTTATTTATGGATTCATAATTTATTGAATCATATATTTGGGTTTTGTTATCTCGTGTATCCATGTACAAAATAAGAATCAATCATTGCATTGAAAAATATCTCTCTAGAAATGGATTTTTTGGACTTCTCTCTTTATAAATGCAAAATTTGTATTTCTCCAATGCAAACTAATACTATCTCTCTTATTTATTTAATTTATTTTCATATTCTCCGATACAGTGATTGACTTTTATCCTGTGCATTGAATGCACAAAACAACAATGTTTAATAGACAAATGATTAGGTGATAAATAAAACTAAACCAAATCCAAGTATAAACCCAGTAGGTTAGGGAAAAACACAACTGCAAGGAATGTCCGGGGGGGAAAAAGTTGTAAGCATTTGATTTTGGGCCCTAACTTTGTATAGAAGATCGAAAAGTATCGTTTCTGGGAAATAACTTAAATCCTCGAAAATAAACATATAATTTAAACAAATCCAAAATAATTAATTGTGTCCGTAAGTTTTTTTTTTTATTATATTGAATGAAAAACAAAACACTAACCGTCTCGATCATAGAGGTGTAAAAGTGTAATATTGACATAGCACATCCCACGAAATCACGTGCTTTGCGTGTTATGTGCCGCGTTGTGCTGTGTCGGAGATATAACGTGCCGTGTTGTGCCGTGTTAGAAGGCGTGCTGGGTTGGGCTGTGATAGAAAAATAAACGTGGTGCCGGACACATTTATTTTATATTTTCCAATATGAATGTTTTCCAAATATTTAGGTATTATATGTATTATTATGAAAATAAGTCAACAAAACGATGATAAAATGTCAATAATTGGCTAGAATATACGCTTTTTATTGAAATATACACAAAATGTGATGTATTATGCCATGTTTTTGAAATATAACAAGTTTACAAAATCCAGCAGATTTTTTCGGGAAGAGAACCTCCGTATGTACGCTGGTTGGGTTCATGAGACTCTTATTACGGTTTTTTCGATCAACAAAGTAAGCATACTTTGGTTCGAGGAATAAGGACTTATACATGTATGCGTTTCTACACAATGCTTATATCCCACAATGGTTATATAATCTAAACTCTCATTTCAATCATTGAAACATTCTATATAGTTGTTATTCGCAAACTATTTTTCGTCAAAGCCATTTTCAAGTAATTGAAACATAACATGACTTTTGTCACTAGGTAAAGATGAACTTGGCCAAAGAGAAAGCTTACCAACACATATTTCCAGAAATAGATAAGCGAGATAAACTCAGCTTGAAATAGCAAATGTGTATAATCAAATTCTATATACCAAAAAGACTTTTGTCTCAAGATAGGAGATTGAGTAGATAGACTTTTGAGTAATAGATAAGTTCAAGTCTCCACAGACCTTTAAGTCGATGAAGTTCCACCAGTTCCTTGAGTAGTTCTTCGTCTTGTATGATGATCGCCATGGAGTTCTTGAGCTCAACTACACTTTCTATCATAGTCCGAGACTTAGCTATAATAGACTAGAAATCAAGACTTATAGTTTTGATCTCTAACATTGACAAACATGCTTGAGATACCAACGCATGCGAGTTCGACCGAGCAGTGCTCTAACAATTGTAATGGGACCCAATGTTCATTTTCATCCTTTTTAAATATTTTTGGGGAATTATTGTTGCATTTTTTTATTTTTTGTTTTTCGAAATTCTATAAAGAATATTCGGTCTGCTGATCTCAAAATCAGAAAAAGGCTTTTATAGGCAACTAGACTAGTTTCTTGGTTACTTATCGACAGATTTGTACTCCGAGTCTCCGATCATGATTATGAGTTCAGTTCTTATGTATACTTGGATTCGATTTTTAGGGCCTTACTTGTGAAGATCGGGGGATGCATGTCCCGTTTACGGTATATTTGGATGCTAGAAGCATATGAAACGTTCAGATACGAAAAAACAAGTTTTTATATTTCTCAAGAAATAGAAGACATAAATAATAAAAAATTTCTTCATAAAAAGTTTAATGTCAACTATTTTAATTTCTAAAGTCATTTTTCAAATCAATGATTCTATAATATCGTGGTTAATCCCTTGAAATCTCCTGAAGAGGGAATGAAGACTTGATTATCATTTTAAAAGTTGATTATATTTCCCTATATCATACACAATTATGTATGGAGACGTTTTTTTTTTATAATAAAAAGAAAAGAGCAGCTCCAAAGGGAGCAGCTTACTCCAAAATTACATCGGAAGTTGGGTAATCAACTGGGCTAAGGATAGCACCAAGAGGATTCCCATTTAGAGTAGAAAGGTTATTACAGTAATCCTGAATGATAGTTTGGGGACTAGACTGTAGAGCTTGCCAAAATTACTTTAAGTTGGAACCTTTCCATTCGGAGGTTACGGAAGAAGTGCTAGTGACCCACTAGCTTAGCAGCATTGTTGTGTTCTTTGACACTCTAATTTAGTGAGACTTCCCAAACAAAATCAATGACTCCTAAATTCCTATCATCATTGTTATAGTTTCCTTGAAACCTTTGTTGCACTTGCTAATTTGTAGAATTTGTGTGTAGAGCTTTTAAAAGATCATCCTCTTACGCTTCAAAGTTTATGTTGAACTTTTTCATCTCTTTGCTCCAAGACAGTGCTAGTTGAGATCCTCTGCTGGCTCCGTTTTCTCTGCTGAGTCCAATTGATGGGTCTTTAACATTCCTAGCTCCCATGCATTGTCCTGAGAAAGAAAGAGCCACCAAAGCAAAGTTAGTATACTGAAGTTTATCACCATTAGCCAAATTATTATTCACTTCCATAATATGTATGCTAATAGTGATTCCAAATTATTATCCACCAAATCAAAGATGTATGGAGACGTTTGAAAAATACTTGATATACATACTATATGTATGAAATTCGAAAATGAAGTTTCGGTAGTTACTCAGAGATTTTCACCGAGAATCTCCCCGAAATAAAGTTATCCGTTGTCTCGGTCCTGATCGAGATGAGCCAGAATCTAGAATTAACTACATTGCTTCAAACACTTATTTGGAGGCTCAATGACGCATCTGAGTTATAACAAGTCGATTGTCCAGCTATTTGGTTCAACTAGATACAAGTTGTTTGGTTTTTTCTTACACAAGTGACTCGTGCGGGTCGAACTATCAGGATCTAACTTATTACTTCTTAGATTCTCAATATGAGTCGTTATATCGGACTCAAAAATTATTACATTATTGAACTTTTCTTTAATCTATTCAGATATATGCCCGATGAGTCATGTACAAAATAATACTTGATTCAAATAGTTTTGAGTCGGATGTTTTAGCGATGTCAGCTCTCGAGCCAGATATCACAAGAAAAAAGATTCTAATATCACAACCCTGACCGAATCATATGCCAAATCAAATTCGGAGTCAGACCCAAACAAAGTTAAATCTACTCCTTCCTCCACTTATTGGAAGTGTTAATCAACAGTGTATGTTTCTTCTTGCAGATGACAACATCTAGAAGTCCATTGATGCGAGAATTTTCTTTCAATTACAATATTTTTTTCACTAACAAGTCGAGCTCAAAACGACACTGCTAGGGAGCCTCCGCTTTTATACCCGATATTTTGACACCACTATTTTTCCTGCCACGCTTGGAAAAAAATAGGGAGTCTACTTAATGAGCTATTGGAAAACACATAAAATGGAAAATACATAAATTGCGTCAAGTTTTGGGTATTAGAGCGGGGCTCTAAAGTATTTTGAACTCAAAAGCCTCAGATGAGCCAAATTCATATCAGAGTCTTATCAGATGGTCTAGTTTTACGGTATATAAGATATTGGCGATGTGGACAAATAGGTGATGTGCCCATAACCCCATTAATACTTCTTTCCTTGATTTTGAAAGGGAAAGGGAAAGATTAATGTGAATTTTGATATCAGAATTGTGATATGTGGATTAAAATCCAAATGGCTAGGCTCAGTTGGCCATGGGGACTCGGAACGAAACCACTAGAGGGAGTAAACGGGGTTGTTACTCATCGACCAAGTAGCCGAGTTGCAGCTAGCCTTGATGGACGATAAATGGATAGTCGATCTGTTAAAAACAAATAATGCATTATTAGGATTAAGTAATTGAAATACAATACTGGGTAATTCAAGCCCCAACAATAATGTTCAATAGAAAAAAGTGGTTAGGAGATTCCATTTTTTTTTCTTTTCAAAATTCATGGAAAATGGAAAATACAACATATGACCAACCCTCGTAGGCCTGAATCTTGATCGGATTTTTAAAAGAAAAGTTTCACCAACAAGCAAATGAAAATCTCTTCAATCCTGTTGTCTTTGCATAAAGTTGGATGACTAAATTTCTTCATAAACTACAATCCGTAAGCCTGAAGCATAACTCAATTTCCACCAATATCTCATTTTTTTTCCCATAAACCAACATTGGCAAATTCATTTTTTCTTATCTACAAGACCGTAACTAGTTGAGCAAAGTGATATACGAGGCTGATTTCCCATGAACCACTTTATTAAAACACTTTATATACGAGGCTAATTTCAGTTTTATATAGGTAATACATCTAAATTCTAAAGGCATAAATTATGTATCCAACAAACTAAACACTTTTTATACATGAATCTCAAGAAGTAGAAAATGAAGTGTGACTCATATCATGTTTTATTGTTGCAAAGAACGGCAAGCATGTTTCATCAGAAACATGATGGTACTGGTCGACACTGAACCAAGTCTTAATGTAACTAAGATCAATCTATTTTTTTTTCTTAACTTTGATTCTTCCTTATTTTTTAAGTGCAACATCAATATTGTTCTGTTATTGGATCGATTGGATCATCATGAGTTGACTCATCAACATGTCACCTAATATAAATGACTTGTATTTTTTTTTAAATTTATTTTCGGAAGTCGAAAAATCACTTGTTAAACAGAAGTCAAATGCAAAAGAGTATATTTTCACAAAAAGTAAAACAAGTCATTGTAAAATTATGTTGCAAAACTAACTTTTAACTTTACCATTAAGTTAAGTTGAGAAGTAATTTCCGAAGGCGTATCAAAAAACCCCGTTAATACTCCCTTCAAAATTTCGCATCATACTAAGGGTGTCAATGGATGTCCTAAAATTCCGGTATTCGTTGAATTCGCATTCGAAATATCAAATATTATTCGAAAATAATTTTTGGATTTGGATATTCGGATTCTTTTATCCGAAAATGTAACTAATCAGATACGCATTCGGATATGGAGGTATTCGTATCCGAAATTTATTTATGAATATATATATATTTTAAATCAGTGAAAGTGTAGATCGTATTTTTTTTCCTTTATATTTCGACATTTTATTAAATTTTATTAAAAGGCATAAATAATTTTTTTGATTCTAATTAATTTTTATTATGCAAATGTTAATCTTTTGCAAAAATAAAAATATTTTATATTATTTTTTCTTATGATTTCGGATCGGATAATTATCCGATATCCGGATAGAAATTCGGATACGAATTTGAAGTAAAATTACTATATCCGTTCGGATTTCGAATCGAATTGATTTGTATATAGTATTTGGATTCGATTGCGGAAAGTGCCTTATCCGCATCCGTATGCATCCGTTTACACCCTTACATCATACCAAGCGAGGTCCTTAATGTGGTGCACTACGGTAGATGGAGGCTCAAGTGACGCATTTAAGTCGATTGTCTAGTTGTTTTGTGCCACAAAGCAAAGTCTATTTCAGACACTAGCGTTAACTAACAGTGTACTTTTTTCTTGTCACTTCACTCTCAAATGACACATCCAACTTGGACGGAGTCGATCGACAAGATGGGTATATTTTTCCCATCTTCACTAATAATAACCTCAGATTGAGCCAAATTCAGCAAATTCTATCAGTGTCTTATCGGATTGAGAATTTTTTGAATGATTGAAAAGATAAGAATACATAAGATGTCCACGATGTAGACAACTAGCTAACTGCGAGTTATGCTCATAAATGTGATAATTTCTATACTTGATTTCGAAAGGGAAAGCGGAAAAAAATGATATAGAGTTTTTCGGGTAGATGCTACATCGCCCACATGATGAATATTTCAAAGATACCTCCAACTTGTAGAATCCAACGTTAAAAATGGGATTATTATGGCCCAAAGCACTTGGCATATATATAATATTGTTACAGGGCCTACGGCCCATGGATGTGCGGTCCATCTAGTTTCCCCTTTATGTGTATATCATGTAACCTAGCTATGTATTACAATCAATCTCTCTAATACGATGGTTCTCTTTATGGTCTCTACATCTCCTTTATTCATCTCTAATTCTCCTCAATCACGTTATCACCACGATGCGCAACCGTTGCAGAAAATAACGACAAGAAAAAGAAAGAGGAATATTAGCGAATGGGTTATGAACTTCTATCAATTTTTTTTCTTCAATCGGATCCACAAAAAAAAAAGAAAAAGAAAATCAAATCTCTGTACCTCTCCCGTTGGGAAATCTCTGTAAAGAGAAAACTCATGTTCGCGTCCGAGAAGAAGTAAATCTGTTTGCTGTAGATGAGAAATCCAATTCAAAAGAATCATGTATGCATTGGCGTTCGGAAGAAAGCGGCGAAAGAAAAAAAAAAACCGGGGAAGAAACTACGGCTTGTTCTTCATAAAAAGGATAAATCCTCTTCATAACTCATTATCTTTATGTTTCATCTTTCAAATCTGAAAGTTTCAATCGAAATTCCTTCAAATGAGTTTTCCATGAGAACTAGGGTTTCTTCTCACAAAGATTTTTTCGATTTCTCTTTTGAAATCTCTGCAGATTTGAAATCCATAACTCTTGTTCTTCAAAACCCATGCGGGAAATTTTGTTAAAAATTGAAAAAATAGGGATTTTTAGCCTGATTTGGGTTTTTCCCCTGCGAATGAACATTTGGGTTTATGTTGATTAAATGCTTAAACGATTTGTTGTTGTAGCTGTACTGCTAACGATGTCAGAAATTACACCGGAGAAGACGCATCGGAGAAGTAACAACAGTTCACAAGAATTTGGGCGAGTGTAAGAAAAGCTGGAGAAAACTGTTCGTCCGTGGAAAAGAATGGGGAGAAGAAAACTGTTCCTAACCCGGACCCGTCTTCCCTAACCCGGACAGTCATGTTCCATCAGTGAGTTTATGTTCTGGGGCGTGCACGACCAATGCTGTTCCGGTTCTGTGTATATACTGCGGGAACCAAAGTATGAGGTTCGGAACTATAACGTGGATTTTACATTGAAAACTTGCTAGGCTTATTTATTTGTTTTTAGAGCATGCCTAGTTTTGTTTATTTTTGTCTTAAGATAATTCCACGGTATATAAGGGGTCAATTTAAATTATGATTGCTGATCTCGATCATTAAGAATTTTGGCCTTAATGTTATTTTGTTCTCTTGAATATGATATTGGCTATAGTTAAATGGTGTCTTTTGTTCAATTGGTTATACCAACTAGATTTCAATGTATTCATTTGGGGCTTAGAAGTACTTGAGCACCATTTTTGGATACTTGATATTTTCTCCCCAAAATTTGAATTTTGTGGGATGTAATCCACTTGCTCGACTATTAAAGAGTCGGTAGTTTCAAAAGATACCTTTGCAAATAAAATCACATGTATTCCAATTTTTTGTGGAAGGTGATATGAGTTATACAATTTTCATTTCTCTATTTCATCCATGATACTAACAAACCAGTACATGTGGAAGTATGACAACAAGAGAACTATTGAGATAAAGAATTTTCTCAAATTAAGCTAAATGTAGTGAGATTCTCTTGGCCTATTGAGATAAATAATTTTCTCAAATTAAGCTAAATGTAGCAAAATTGAAAATGGAAAGAATCCCGAAGTAATGAGTGTTAGACGTAATGACTCATATAAAGCATATGAAAAGGGACATATATATCATGAGACAAAGATGTATTTATTTCCCCAGTACTGATGACACCAAAGTACATGTATCAACTGAATATGGGACGAAGCTAAAATGTAACTCTAGCTCCCATCATAAATGAAAGAGATGGAAATGCACCTGGTCATAGGTGTTGGTATATACAATATAATGTGTATGTGTATCATAGTAACAACCAATTTTCACACCAACTTTAATGGCAACAAGAACTTTGCCTGGCCAATTGACTATCTTATCGAGCGCAGCACTGCTCATTTTTTTTTCAAGATAGAACAAAGACGTAGAAAAATCTCTAGATGGTACCAAAAGAAAATCACACCTTGTTAAATTCCCAAGTAACCAGTGCAAATGGATATCATGTGGAACATCAAAATGATGAGAATGCAATTGATTGCATCTTTTATAGTCTCTGATATATTTGGAAGGAAATATATTTTAGAGAAACTAATGAGTCAATCTAGTGCAATGTAATTCACTATAATATTTGGATTATTATATTGACTCCGACGATGAAATTTTGGAAACTGACTCATACAGGCTTTGGGCATAACCATAAAGAAACTTTGGTTGTGACATGATGATTGTTTTGAAAGAACTCATACAAATATCACTTTATTTGAGTGAACGAAAATGGGAAAAAGATTGTGAGAATGCAAAGTGATGACATATCTCTCAATAGGTGTTTTCTAAATTACTAGATGCACAACCCCTCCCCCCCACACACACACACACACACACACACACACACACACACATTATGCTTTTAGGTAAGAAAGCATACCACTCATTTTTACAAAGTCTTCAGTAAAACAGGATCGAGACCATCCAAGATGCAAATGGGTAAAATTCCATACTACAAAGAAAACAAGGTGAACTTTAGAAAAATATTCATGCGAGAATGCGGGCCATTAAAGTGGTGATGGATCTGGTGAATGTTTTGACATTTTGGACTAGTTATAGTTCCTAAGAAATTTGCGTTTGAAAACTCCTAGCACATATTACACAATGCAAAGTGCAAAGGCTAGAGAATTTACATCAAAAGGACTTGATGAATATTGAATTGAATGTTTAATAGGATTAATATAGAGCATCTTATAACCAATGGTCTCGCGCAGGCTACCATCAAAGGTTGAGATGGTGTCCAAGGAATAGGTTATGCGTACCAACCTACCTTTTATTGCTTTGTGGATATGCAATATTACGCGCATCTTTACTTAATATTTGTAGAACCCAATATTAGTCAACCTTTTCTGCGCACCAGTTGGTAACTGAATTTAATCCTGACATTTGTGTTCTTACGCATTTTTGGTTGCACTATATATGTGCCATTACGAGTCCACATCGTACTATGATGGGTCACGAAAATGATTAAGTAATTTTGTTGGATATTTAATCTCAACAATTATCCGCATTTTAAAACCTTTGTCAAGAGATCTCTTACTGCTATATTTGCAGGTTATCACTTTAATAAGACAGTCTTCCCGTCGTTAGGGGGAGATAAGAAAAGGTATTTTCTAAGGGAACGACATGAATGGTCGTGGTGTGTTCCCACTGTGTCTCATATTGATTCTTGTACTCCACAAATATAAATGTGAAGTGACAAAGAATAATCAATTTTCAGAATGTACATTGATGTCGCTAAAGTGACAAGATCACACATACCAGCTTCAAATATTCCTGCAAGGTTAGAAATCCTCAGTATGGGGTACACCATAGACTAAGGTGTTGCAACTACACTTGGTAGAAGTGTATTTGAGGCCGTGGCTCCATAAAGGAAGATGGAGAGACCACCAGGTTCGATCAATGCTCACCTAGAAAGGAAGTAGATGAGTAAGGCACAACCTAATTTGTATCATTAGTAAAATCATCTCATTTGATTATCTCTGACTATGTCCATGAATCAATACTGGAGGACACTCCGAAGTTTAATGATTCCAGAGAACAATGAAATCCTAAAGGATTATGAGAACACACACGAGTCAATGGAAAGATCGTGCGAGCATATTAATGATTATTTTTATATATAGTTACTCAAGGAAATAGAGCACGATGAGATCGAAACATGCTTTTTATTGTTTAATTCAATAAATAGCATATTTGGCCTACATAATCCAGGTAGAACTTGGTTCTTTGGCAAATATACGGGTATTTGGTGTGGTAGTGCTAACCAACCAAGTGTAAAGTCTATTGGACATACATAATTAATTTGTCACAAAGCATAATGGGAAGAAAGTAGTCTTAAAGTAAAAAGACTCTCCTTGTGGCGCGAGGTTTCTCACAAAGCCCTGGAATTGTTCTCTTGTAATGAACGTTATAGAGTACCGCTACTTAGTTAGCTTGGTAATTTCAAAAGGACTTGAAATGCATCATATGTATGTGGTTATTACATATCTCTGAAAGAATCAAGAGATAGAAGATATTTACAAAATTATTTCATAGACTTTTGTTTCCCAAATCAAATGACTCTAAACTACAGAGTGCGTTTGCAGTTAGATAGAATGCTCACTTATAGATTGAAGCAATCAGGCAGATGTGGTATACCCGTCTAAGTGGCTATTTGATTTGTAGGGGATAGACAAGTAAGTTATTTTTCCTTGCGTATTCACAAGAAAGTTCCTAATTTGGAATTGTAGCTATTTATGTCGACGGTACAGACATGATGGGTACTCTTGATGTAATAAGAGACCTTAAAAGCTATTTAAAATCCGAATTTGAGATGAAAAATCTAGGGAAAGCTCGACCGAGTACTGAGCTTGTGGGATATTATTCCACCAGTTTGCATATGTCTAAAGTTGTTAGGCAATTTAACAAAGACATGCATCCTGATAGCACTCCCATGATTAGTCGAGGTTCAAATGTAAGTAAGTGACCATTTCGTCTTAAGGAAGATGACAAATATGTGTTGGGAGATGAAATTCCCATGTCTAATTACATTAGACGCATTGTTGTACTTAGTATAATAATGTACTCGATTAAATTTTACATCCTCAGTGAACTTGTTAGCTAGATATAGCTCAGTGCCAACGTAACGTCATTGGAATGGTATAGTGAATGTAATCATATGCTTAAAAGTAACCATTGACATAAATTTGTTTTATCCATGCAAAGATATAAAAAGGAATGCTAACGAAAGTGCAATCCAAAGGTTTTTTATTATAAGGAAACAATAATCTGTTCTCCAACGAAAGTAATCAGGGGGAGATATGGTAGACTATTTTCTAAGTCATTACCCATACTCAGTTTCGAAAAGTACATGACTAAAGGAACTGTCTGCGGTACAACTCGAAAGTAATCGGGGGAGATGCCGACATCGGGGGAGGATCTAAGGATATGATGTCGACATAATTTACTTGAAATTGAAGCTGTGTTGTACTCTTTTTCCTTCGATCGAGAATAGTTTTCCCCAAAGGGTTTTGTTACTCGACAAGGTTTTTAGCGAGACAATACTAAAAGCATCAAGTATGTTGAACGTTGAAGACATAAATATCGCGTTGATATTATTGAAAATATCTGAATCAAAGAAATGAAACACGATAGTCAGTTAAGCAACGTAACTTCCAGAATCAACAACATGGTTTTATAAACATCCAAGTCACCAAAGTAAAGTGTGATAAACTCCTTTTGACTGCATTAGACTAATGAAAATTGTCTTACATCAGGGGGAGCATATATTGGTGTGTTGAACTCTTTTCCTTCACCGAGGTTACTTTTTCCCACAGGGTTTTGTTGCTCGGCAAGGTTTTTAAGGAGACAACAACAAACATCGGAAATGTAATTTCCCAGCTAAGGCTATTGTCTTTCCCATGAAGATTTTCTGCCTTACGAGTTGTGAAGCAACTAGTCAACTTCAATGGAGCAAAGTGATCATCCGCAACGGATCACCTTTACTCGCATCATCACGTTGTACTCTTTTTCCTTCGTCAAGGTTTTATCCTAGTAGGTTTTCCTTGTCAAGGTTTTAATGAGGCAACGTATACGCATCCAACTATGTTCTAAGGTTAATTAATATTGTACTCTTTTTCTTTAGTTCAGGTTTTATCCCTCTGGGTTTTCCAGACGAAGTTTTAAAGAGGCAATTAACTTAGACTCGTCGATCTTTGAAGATCGTATTGCATGTGATGAACTACATGTAAAGTAAGAGACAACATGTGAAGTACTACATGTGAAGAGTTGTAGCAAGGTTTTATCCCACCGGGTTTTTCCTTGTCAAAGTTTTAGTAAGGTGATTGATTTCGGCACAAGTCATCAAGGAGAGGACGACATTTGAAGAACTACATTCAAAGCACTATGTATAAAGTTTTGTTATTGAACCGCACAAGGGGGAGTGTTACAGGGCCTACGTCCCATGGATGTGCGGTCCATCTAGTTTTCCCTTTATGTGTATATCATGTAACCTAGCTATGTATTACAATCAATCTCTCTAATACGATGGTTCTCTTTCTTGTCTCTACATCTCCTTTCTTCATCTCTAATTCTCCTCAATCAAATATAAGATAATAAATCCGCGGACATAATTGTAGATGAACGAATTTGATGTACATTCACTTTTAAAGACCTGATTACGAAGACAAAAATATTGTCTACCCAAAGTTCCAACGAAAGGTCAAATACAAAAATACGGAAAACTAAAATAGCCAGTATTGACATGTTGTAACAACAATCATAGTAAAAGAAGTACCAAAAACGATCAATTTAGCTACATATTGATCTTCAATGATGCCAAAAATGCTACATATTAGATGTCTTGGTATAAAGATGGATGACCATGTTTGTTAGTAAATTATGATTCGAAAGAATAACTCAGTTTCCACCGGCATCTCAATGTTTTCGAGTAAACCAAAGTCACAATTCATAACCCAACCCATTTTCTAATTAACAAGAACATCATTTAACTGTATTTTTTCTTTTGAAGCATAACATCATGTATCTTCTATCGAAACACCTATATACTAAACCAATTTCGGGTTTTAGTTTTCGCTATATCTTGAATCATAAGCAATCCATTTAATTGCATAAGATATGTGTCCAACAAACTAAACAATTTGATGAATGAATCTCGAAATGAAGTGTGACATCTTGACTTGCATCATGTTTTAGTGTAGCAAGTATTTCTACTTGTTAGTCAATCCAAAGAAAAATGTAGACAAAGTACTCCATCCGTACCTATTATATAGGCGGAATTTTGAATTTTCTTTGTAACAATAGATAGGCGGAGTCCTATTTTCAAGCTAAATTTTCTCACAAATACCCTTATTTATTGTACATAGAAAATTGTGTTAGTAATAAGACAAAGGGTAAAACAAAAAAAAACATGAAAAATGATGAATTCAAGGTATTTTTCTTAATCTAAGAGAATTGGTCCCTCGCTTATGTATGGAGTACGGAGGGAGTAATAAATTATGGGTATCGAGGATCATTGATCTGAGAAAATGAAATCTAAGAAGATAATGATTAAAGTGGTTCAACACTAATGCCTACATCCACCGATAGAACTCCGTAGGGTGAATTAGATGGATCTCCAGACTTAATGTACTGGGATAAATTACATTTACATGATAAATCCTATTTATATAGGATTATTGAATAAAAAATAAACCTGGGGTAACAAAATACTTTGACTAGGTAAACTAAAAATAAGTAGGTCGGTGACATCACAACCAACTCAACCCTTTTACCTGTCACATCATATAACTTATTCCAAATAGGAGGGACTGCATTACAATTGAAAAACAAGTGATAAAAAGTCTCAAAGTCATTATGACACAAAGAACAACCAGGACTAGAAGAAATACCTTTCCGATAAAGAGACTCATTAAGGTCAAGTATAATGTGGCACAATTTCCACAAAAAGAATTGAATTTTCTGTCACCATTTGATACTCCACTAGAACTCCCAATTACAATTGGTATTATAAATATCCACGTTCGCGGAAATTAAAAAGTTATACGCCTCTTTAACACTGACTCTGCCATCTTTCCCATGACTCCACACCCTAGTATCAATACTACCATCACTAGAAGGGATAAGAATAGATTTATTCTTGCTCCCTACCTCCTTAGAAATATAACTATCAACTCTAGCCAAGTCTCATTGCCTAGTGCTAGGATTAATAATATCCTTAACTAAAAGTTTAAGAATTATCTCATTGTTCATGTTAGTGATAGCAAACAGAGGTACGTCAGTAACCCAAGAATCATTCCAGAAATCAACTCGACTCCCATCACCAATGCACCACCTAAAACTACTCTTAATAACATCTTTCCCTTGCACTAAGCTTCTCCAACCAGTAGAGCACCCACTTTTAGTCTTGCTAGACCAAAAATCACCATCTCTAAAATATTTAACTTTTAATAATCTGGTCACATCAAAATTTGAATTTCACTAATCCTCCATGCCATCTCTGCAAGCAAAGCTAAATTATTTAGTTCCATATCCCTAATCCCTAATCCCACATTAACCATAGGACTACAAACTGTGGTACAATTAATGTTGTGCATTTTCCTAGCATATTTGTCTCCTCCTTGGAAAAAATTCCTCCTAAACTTATCAAATTTATTGACTTAGCCTTTGGGCAATTTCAACATAAACATAACATGATTTGATACATGATCGAGAATAGACTTTATCAAGACATTTCTACCATCTATGTTCAGAGATTTTGATTTCCATCTATTTATTTTATTGCTAAGTTTTTCAAGCAGGTCAGCATAAGTTTTCTCGAACACCCTACCCCATTGCAAAGGAATACCTAATTACTTACCTGGATTTTTAGCTACCTAAACTCTCAACGCCCTGGCCATTCCCATTGTGAAGCTCCTACTAAGATTACTAGAAGTCATCAAAGTCGATTTAGCGTCACTTATAACCTGTCGAGACCAACAACTAAACTTGTCAAAAATGTATCTCAAATTACAAGCATTTTTATAATTGGCCTTTAAGAAAATTATACTATCATCTGCATAAAGGGAGTGAGTGATCATAGGAGCTCCCTTAGCAACAGTAAATCCCTGCAAAAACTTTGAATCAATGCCATGCTGGATAAGCCTCGAGACATAATATGAATGTGAAAGGAGATAAAGGATCTCCTTGACGAATACCATTTTTAGGAGTAAAATCTGCACTAGGGGAACCATTAATTAGAACCTGAAAAACAACAAATCTTATACAAATCATAATCCAGTTCACCACTTTATCGTCAAGTCCAACACACTTACGGATCTTAGCTATAAAAGGCCAACTGATTCTATCATATGGTTTGTCAAAATCTAATTTAAGTGCCATCCAACCTTGAGTTCCTTTGCTTAACTTAAACGAATGAATAATTTCATTACAAATGATAGTTGAATCAAATATGGAACTACCTTCAATGAAAGCATGTTGATGCTTTAACACAATTCGACTCAGAACTGGCCTAAGCCTATTAATGAATATTTTAGTAATCACTTTCGTAGAAAAATTGCACAAACTGATGGGCCTATAATCTTTAACACAAGAAGGGTGAGTTTTCTTGGGTATCAAAGCAATGGAGGTCCTGTTCAACCTATAATCGAGCATACCATGCAAAAAAAAAATCTTTAACCAACCTGATTATACTGGGGCCAACTATACCCCAATAATTTTGAAAGAAAATCCCTTTAAGCCCATCAGGATCAGGGGCTTTCAAAGAACCAAGTCGGCGCATGGAAATTTTGATTTCTCTAACAGAAACATCTTTAGTGAGATTAAAATTATCACTATCAAAAACAATTCTAGGAAATAAAAATTCAATTTCAGCATGATCCAAACAAGTAGCAGTTGAATTAAAGAGACAAATAAAATGATCAACAATTTCTTTCTTAATATCCTTATTAGATGGCTCTTATCGGTTTTCAATTCTATCTGTTTTCATGATAGGAAGATAAAATCATCTTCAAGTGTCAGTCTCGGGATGATCTAATCCAAATGCTCTCTTTTTTGTCCTTCTTCCTCGGTGATTCCCACCGATTCATCATCTTTTCTCATTGAATTATCTTCCTCTCCCTTCTCGTTTTTAATTTGTTTGTGCATAAATTCTCTAATGGTCTGTTAATTTTCTGTGCAGGGCCTTATACCTACCATGATTGGCATCCGGTATTGGACTTTTGTCCAATATTATCTCCTTCTGTCAATGGTTTTATTACAGTCTCATGTTGTCTCAATGGTTTCTTTTTTAGCAGTATTGCAAACTACCAATATGGTAGCTCTCAACAGTATGATCCAGTATTATGATTCCAGATCATGTGTATGTTCGCTATGCTGATTATGAGTTAGCTAGTCAAGTCTCGGAAGAACCGATTGGTGCGGTAAAGTTACAAATTCAAATTTCAAAAATTCAATTTTTCCCCCTAGATTGAAGCGTAATTGGTGGACATGCAGTTTTCTTTTTGGTTACACCCGATTGACCATGCCACTTGTTTCTCACAATAAAAATTCTCCTTGTTATCAAGTTATCTCTATTCCGCATATCCCGAATCACATTTATTTTGGAATAACTAATTATAGTTACAACATATTCTCTATTCACTACTATAATAACCAAAAATCAATTTTTAGAGATATCCTTTTCAGTTTTATCCTTACTTCATCCAAACCCTATTACAATGGCATCTTCCTCAAACAATCAAGTTTCTGAAATCACTTCTCAGCTCAATAACGCTAGGATTCATGACTTTAGTGCTAGACAGATACGGCGTTCAGTTGGTACTCCAAGAGCTATCTTAGCGACCTGAGATGAATGGAAGAACACTTTAATTGGTAAACTATTCGCAAAGATCCAAATCAAAACCGATGTTGTGAGGAAGGAGTTGCTCTTTTGTGGAAACAATACAAAGCTAATGAAATTCGAGCCCTAGATAAAAACATCTTCATCTTCAAGTTCAACTCAATGGAGGTAGTCGAAGCTATCTTAAGAAAAGGCCCATGGAATGTCAATAAATGTCTTCTTAATCTGAAGAAATATGATGCTACTATAGCTGTTAAAGATGGACATTCGCTAACCAAGATTGGAATGTGCAGTTTAAGAATCTCCTTCTTGAACAGCACTCGGTTCAAGTCATTGATGAGGCATTAATTGAGCTGGGTTCAAAAATCTCTACTAATCCTGAAAACTGTAGACCTGGAGGAAGTAATATGATTTCAGCAAGAGTCAAAATTGACCTGAAGAAACCTCTTCATAGAGGAGGATGGTGGAACACTGCAGCTGGTGGTGTTACATGGGTGCGCTATCATTGGGAGAAACAACCACATGACCTTTGTCCCAAGTGTTTTTACTATAGACCATGACGATGAGGAATGTGAAAATGTTGCGGAAGACTTAAAAATTAGGAGATATACCAATGATGAATATATTGCTTATATTCATGCACTAGCAACAGCTTACGGAGTTGAAATCTCTAATGACATTGACCTTATGCTGAAACAAATCTGTGAAGCCAGTCAAAGGAAAATCATGGAGCAAAGTGAGCAGAAAGATGAATTACGCAAAGCTAAAAGATCAAGAAGCAGTGGAGAAAATAGCACTCATAACTCAAGCATGAATCATAATACTGAATCTGCAAACCCTGGAGCCGATGACATGGAATATGATTTGACTGAAGAAGGAGAGATTATTGCAGGAGAGAACCTTCATGGAAGGGATGAGGCTGCTGCTATTGTGGTAATTTATTCTAAAAACCTCTCTTTGTTTATTTACAATCTCAAAACTCACTACTATCGTCAATTTTTTTTACTTGTGCTTGTCTCTGATCTTCATAGATATCTTCTTTTCATCCCTATTGTTGAGTTTTCAACAATGAAAATTTTAAGTTGGAACTCTCAGGGATTTATGGGTAAGGATACTAGAGACCATCTTAATCACCTAAATGCTTTTACAATCCACGATATCATCTTTATCTCAGAAACCAAAATTAATGACAATAGAATTCTAAAGCTCACAAACTATCTCTCCATGCCAAATAAATGTTTTGTTCCTTCTGTAGGACTAGCTGGTGGGCTTATTCTTTTGTGGAAAGATGGTTTTTCTTTATCCATTATTAATAAATCTGATAAGATGATTCATGCTCTAGTCACTAATGATGCCAGTAAGGGGGAATGGTTCCTGTCTTGCATTTATGGGACTCCATATAGAAATGAACAAGCTAGTCAATGGGAATATATTAAAAGCTTGAGCACATCTGTAAATGTTCCTTGGGTCTTGATTGGGGATTTAAACATCACCACCTCTCCTGATGAGAGAAATACTTCTAGTCAAAGTACTTCAACTGAGATCATAGAATCAATTAGAGACTCTGGCTTAGTAGACCTAGGCTTTAGTGGTAATCCTTTCACATGGACTAGCAATAAGCATGGTACAGGAAAAACTAAATCTAGACTAGATAGAGCCATGGTCAATAGTGAGTGGTCTTTAGTTTACCCTGATTCTATCCTCTCACATCTCCCTCAAAACGGTTCTGACCACACTCCTATAATGTTAGATCTTTACAAAGTTAATAGGATAACTGGTAGAACTTGGAAATTTTTTGAACATTGGTTAATGCATGACAAATGTAGTGATGAAATTAAGCATGCTTGGTCTACTAATTTCTCTGGCTCAAATGCTTTTATTCTGGTTAACAAGTTGTCTTATACTAGAACCACTCTATCAAAATGGAGTAAGTCCACTTTTGGCAATGTACAAAACAGAATTCTTCAACTGCAGGGAGATATGTCTCAACTTCAGTCTACAGATGTAAATGGTTGCAATACAAATGCTGTCATCATTCTTGAGAAGGAAATCAATGCACTTAATGAGATTTCAGCAAGTTCCTACAGGCAAAAATCAAGAGACCACTTCTACAATGATATGGACAAAAATACAAAGTACTTTCATATAAGAGCAAATAGAAGAAAAGCTAGAAATAGAATTGACTCTCTTCTTGCACCAGATGGCACATGGTGTTCTGATAGGGAATCTCTAGAGAAGCTTCTCAAGTCTCATTTCCAGAATATCATGACAACCTCTTCTCCAACATACAATCAACATTTCATGCATCATATCTCTCCTTGCATCACAACTGAAGATAATAATGAACTTGAAGCTATTCCTTCAGAACAAGAAATCTATCAAGCTCTAATGTCCATGGATCCGTGGACTTCTCCTGGCCCGGATGGTTTTCCTCCTGGTTTTTACCAATCGCAATGGCTTACTGTTAAAGACGACATCTGCAACATGGTCAAGTCCTTCTTTCACTCTGGTTACCTACTCAAACAATTGAACCACACAAGAGTTTCTCTTATCCCAAAAACAAAGACTCCACACAAACCCGAAGATTATAGACCTATTGCATTATGCAACACGGTTTATAAAATTATCTCCAAGATTTTGGCTTTAAGAATGAAAAAGCACATAAGCAGTATAATCTCTCCTTTTCAAGCAGCGTATGTACCTGGTAGACTTATATCTGAAAATATATGTCTTGTTCAAGAGCTAGTTCAAGCTATGAAGCGAAAGAAAGTTAGAGTAGGCCACTTAGCTTTGAAGATGGATATGTCCAAAGCTTTCGACAGGCTTGAATGGAGCTTCTTGCTTGATGTAATGGATCAATTTGGGTTCAGTCAGAAATTTCGTCAGCTAATATCTCAGTGCATTAGCACTACTCAGATAGAAATCCAATTTAATGGTTCTCCTACAAAAGCTTTCTCTCCATCAAGAGGTATACGTCAGGGCGACCCCTTATCGCCTTATTTGTTTATACTAGCCATGGAATCTTTTTCGAGATATCTTGCACATTGTGAAACAACAAAACAGCTTACGGGTATGAAGATTTCGAGATCAGCTCCAAAAATAAATCACCTCCTTTTCGCTGACGATTGCTTACTTTTCTGTAAAGCAAATCTTACACAGGTAAACAAGTTACTTGAAGTTATTGGGGAATTCAGTGCCTGTTCTGGGAAACTTATAAATTTCAGTAAATCTGCTGTCTTTTTTAGCTCAAATATGAATCCTAGAAGTTGTCAAGACTTGAGTGGTATTCTAAGGGTTAGAGAACTAAACATCAAAGAAGAACAGTATTTGGGGCTTCCATTCTATGTTGGTAGAAATAAGAAAGTTCCATTTTCAGTTCTTGTGGACAAAATGGATAATAGACTTTCCAGATGGAATGGTGGTAATATGTCAGAAGCTGCAAGAACAGTGATGATCAAACATGTGACTAATGCGATTCCAATTCATCACATGTCAAGTTTTAAATTACCAGAAGTGACAATCAACAAGATGAATTCTTCTCAGCAAGCGTTCTGGAGAAACAAGAAAAGCAATAAGGGTAAACATATTATCACTTGGCAAAGGGTTCAAAAACCAAAAGTGGAAGGAGGACTCGGTTTAAGAGATATGCACACTTTTAATAGAGCCCTTCTGGCTAAATCAGCATGGAAGCTGTGCTCAGAAACTGACACCATGATGGCAAAGTCTCTCAAAGCCAAGTACTACCCAGATGGTGATCTCTTTAACTTGAAGGAAAAAACTAATACCACCTGGTCATGGAGAAGCATCAGTTCAGAGCTCCAGTTTATCAAAGATCACAGTTGTTGGGCACTAGGTAACGGTAAAAAAATGTTCACCAACTCTTCACAGCGGATTCTTCCTCTTGGGATATAACTATTCTTGAAGACTTGTTTGAGCAACCAACGATAAGAGAAATCCTGAATATCTCTATTCATATATATCATGAAGACAGACTAATCTGGTTACTAGAGAAAAATGGGAAGTTCTCAGTCAAGTCCTGCTATCGTCAGATGTTTGCAGAGAGTCAGTTACCTAATTCAGTAGGACCAAGAATGCAGAAAATCTACAAGTCATTATGGAAAATTCCAATGCTGCCAAGAATTCGACAGTTCATCTGGAAATGTCTCTCTGAACTTCTTCCTACTAGGAACATTCTTAACTCAGCTAGCATGTGAGCGAAGACAAAACTTGTCCTTTCTGCTCTCAACATTTAGAAACACCAGATCATGTCATCATAAATTGCAGTCTTTCAAGACCAGTTTGGTTCTCAACTCTTGGAGGAAACCCTAGCAGCGTATCATGTTTAGCAGAATGGGTTTGCAGCTGGTTTGAAGACCTCCACAGCAAACGTATCAGTGAGAAAGACCTTATCAACAGATGCATTGTTGCTTGGTGCAAGCAGCGTGAAAGATGTGATAAAATCTTCCAGAATAATAATCTTCCACCTGATAAGATTGCTAGAAGATGCACACTACTTTTGAAGAGCATGCTCGGCGAAATCTCTCATATCTAATAATTCTCTTCCCATGAATCGTGTTAATGTTCATTGGTTACCCCCACCATCTGACATGCTCACTATGAACTGTGATGGTTCTTACCAAATTAATGATAAAACTGGTGGGATTGGACTAATACTCAGGAATTTTGCAGGTACACAATGTGCGGCAAGATGCATCCATCTAAGAGTTGTTGAAAGTGCAGAACAAGCAGAATGCTGGGGACTTTGGGAGGTGCTGTTTGAACTAGATTGCAGAACAAGATGAATTTTGCAGGTACACAATGTCTTGCATTCTGTTAATAATGGTTCCTGTCTTGCATTCTGTTAATAATGGTTCCTTCTCCATGCAGAACAAGATGAATTTGAAATTTGAAATTTCTTTTTTGAATCGAAACCTAGGTAATATAAATGTTTTGTTTTGTTCTTTATTTTGTTTAGTATTTGAAATTGACGAATCTACCCGCATAATATTTTTATTCTAGTTTTATATAGGGGTATGTTATAGTAAAAAGGCCTCAAATGAGGTATTTGCTTTATAATAGTGAAGATTAACCTTTTCCCAAACAAATGAAAAGCTCAATTCTCAACTAGAAGCAGTTAAGCTGTCTTTTCATATGTCTGAGTGAGTATATTTCTTCATAAACTACAATCTCAAAGCATCAAGCATAACTCAGTTTCCAACAACATCTCAAATTTCCCCATAAACCAAAATCGCAATTGCTAGCCACTTTTTTCTTATACACAAGACCGTCACCGTGCCAAATATAACAGCAAAACACCTCGTTGAGCAGAGTGACCAACTGTCCGCCAATGTGTATGTATGTAATAGATTCTGTCAAAACACCTTTCTAGGCTAATTTATGTTATTAGTTTTCACTTATTTCATGAATCATAAGTAATCCATTTAATGACGTAAAATATACATGTCTTCACTTATTTCATGAATCATAAGTAAGACGTAAAATATACATGTCCAACAACAGTTTGATAAATGAATCTCAAGAAGTAGGAAATGAAGTGTCACTTGGGCCATTTTTATCGTTTTGAGTATTTCCACTTGGTTTTTTTTTCTCAATGGTTGCTGGCACCCAAAAGGGAAATTACAGGATTTGATACACTTGAAACTAGAAAATAAAAATAAAATAAAATTTTATTTCTTCGTAAAATGATTACTCATAACCCACAGGGTGTATATAGTGAAACCATAACTTTGGTAGATTAAAAAATAAAATATATCAAGGGAGTTTTTCGGCTAGATGCTAGAGTCTACCTTAATCCCTTGTTTAGAAGAGCCTCTAAGTTGGACCCTAACTATGCATTTTTAGGCCCATCTGAGACTTTCCTTGTTATTATAGCTTCGATTTGGATAGTAATCAGGAGAGTAGGCTAGTGACCGTGCTTCAAGACAATAAGGAAGCTTTAGGGTGGACCATAGAGGATATTAAGGACATAAGTACTACTTTGTGTATGCATCAGATGCATTTAGAGGATGAACCACCTGATTATAACTTAGATAAAGCAATTGACCTTTTTCAGGAACCTGATGGTCTAGAAATTAGGAATATTGTGACTAGTCTATTTAGAGACACCCAAAATTCTAAGTTTGGGGGTGTACTTGGAATATATGCCTCTACCATTTCACAAGAGTGTTGATGGGTGAAAACTACTCCTGCAGAATTTGGTAATTTGGGGTGTGGATGAGGAATGAATCTAAACCTTCAACAAATGCACTGCGCGGTGAGTGCTTGTAGATTCGAGAGATCAATCTGTGCAAGTCCGGCCTAAACCAAGAAATGGCCGTTCCAGGACTTGTTTCGGTCACAAAGTGAAGGAGATGGGGTTGATCTTAGGGAGGAAGCGAAGAAGGTGTTGAGATTGTGAAGATGTTGGCTTGCTTATGACTTGTGACGAGAAAAAGTGAGCAGGCTTACGGTTAATGTAAGGAGGCTACGGATGTTGATTTTTGCACTCGTCCCGAACTTGTGTTGTTCTCCGTTATTCCTTGTTGTTGGAAATAGGGCGGAGAACCTATTTATACAAGTCATTGAGCCTCATTCACGTTTCTCGTGGGAAGTGGAGGTAGTGGAATGATGGAGTAGTGGAGTTGTGTGTCGGTAACACACGACCGGTCTTGCCCACTTTTCTGTTCATCTCTAACCGTCCATGACTTCTAACACGTTCTTGTGATGGCGCGTTACGCCGCACGTTTGTAAACCGCCAGACCAATACCCCAGTATGCATCCCCGATTTGTGACATGATTGATGTCTGGAATGTGGATCGTGGATCCACGAAAGATAGCATGTAATCTTTGAGGCCGAATAAACTGCGTTATTTAGAAAGTCGATACTTGTGAAGTACCGTGTGTATTTTATGCAGAGTGCTGCATTACGGTCTTGATACGGTGATGGGTAATGACTCCTCACTAACCAAATAACTCGACCGGGGTTGTATAACCAAGTGGTGAGGTTGAATGAGACGAGATAATGTTTGAGACACTCATCTGCGGCCGTTGATGAAATTAGGGTTTTTAAAAGGTGCGCAAGCATCACTCTTCACTTGGTCGAAACCAAGCATGGAAGGATTTTGTAGAGGACCGACCATACATGCGTGTTGACGGCATGATGGTGTACACGTCCATGTCTCACCGTCTCATGAAGATGCAATCTAGGCCACTCAATTTGACCGTCAAAGAGGAGTGGTTGAGATCGGTTCTGGCAGAAATCCTTGCCGCAAAGGAGTTGGAAACCGCATGACATCCCAAGTTTGGGCGTGCGTTCCAAGACGACCCATCTTGGTCGGTCTTGGTCGATCATACCAGCGTGTAGGTGGTAGGCTAGTGTTCACACCTATGCGATTATCCCATGAAACGTGATCTAAGCCGCTCAAATCATCCGGTGAAGTTGGCGGTCGA
This sequence comes from Papaver armeniacum, assembly GCA_023531295.1. Lineage (NCBI taxonomy): Eukaryota > Viridiplantae > Streptophyta > Magnoliopsida > Ranunculales > Papaveraceae > Papaver > Papaver armeniacum. The sequence continues at coordinate 349,163 of JAJJWW010006477.1, forward strand.
GATCAGTTTAGGATTTGGGAGATGTAACCGCGTGAGTTTGGTCGGGCGTTTTGGATTAAGCAGGGCATGGCATGCCTTGGCCGCCGCCAGAAGAGAGGTAGATGGGCCCACGGTGGTCATCTTTGGTATGGCCGGCCTTGGTTAATCAATCTGTGACCCTCCATTCGTCTGGGAGAAGATGGACGCGCGTGATGACTTGAAGCCCTAATTTTGGCTTTCAAAGCCGCGCGACCATGCTCTTTTGGGCGGGCCAATTTGTTGTAACCAACCATGGTTGGCTTTGACCGATTGGTCAAGTGTGTAGGCGGTCACACGGTGATTGTGTCGACATGCTCCGGGCCCTTTGAGTCTACATCTACACCCTCCATCTATGCCTGTGAAGATGGGCCGGTTGAGACCGTTTTGCGACACATGTAATATGCCGCAAACCTAATTTAGGGTTTTCCGTCCATAATGCTTAGTATGGACGGTTTCTTGTAGCGAGGCCAATGGTCGACCATGCGGGGTGGCCGTGTGTATTCCATACCTGCTTGGGGGTGATGGAATTGATCCGTAGTCATCCAATCATGCTTGTGGAGTTGGATGACTGCGATCAGATCATATCCGGAGGCGATCGATCAAGTCCGGATGCTCAATCGGAGGCTAGTATAACACACACCGAGAGGGCTCAATCGGGCTAGTATAACACACCGAGAGGGCTCGGGCTAGTATAACACAGAGAATCGCACATGCGGGTATTTCGTACATGGATTCATTATAGTGCTTGGAGGTTTGTGTTACTCTGCAAGAGTAACACTCGGTCGTCATGCCACCTTTGATAATGGGTGCAGGGAAATACAAGGCTGATATGAAATTCACGAGGAAGGGATTGTTGCTACATGCTCCAACTTTGGAGGAATTTCATGTATTCACGGGAATGGGATTGTTGCTACATGCTCCATTCTTGGCGAATTAAGTGAGGAGTATCCGTCACCTATAAGCAGCTTTATCTTTTACAAGATGTCGGCATGATTTTTAAGTTACTTACAAATTTAACCTTAAACAAAAATCCACCATCAACAAAGAGTATCTTCATAGAGCAGTTCAGTTGTTAGAAACCCATCCTCTGGTTGATGTGGTTTGCCCAGGCTATGATACCCAGATTGACTTTGTTTTCCCATCAAATTTTTTTAACCAATTGTAGGAGCGTATAAGTTTGGATGTGTCAATTATTTAGTTGTGAGACTAAACCTAAGTACTTTAGGAGATTAGAATCGACACATTTTCCTAAAATCGACCACCACTTTCATCGTGGTCAATTGTGTGAGTCAAACCTGATTGACTTTAAGGATCCACAGTTATTTAGGTTATTATTATGTGCTTCTAAGTTTTTACTTGAGTTTTCAGACTCTAATACTGAATCGGATCTTAGCTACGAGGAAATGCAACCCATGAAAATATTTATTTGGACCGGTTATAGAACACGAACAGAACCACAGCTAGATGTAGTTGTCTTAAACAGGAAACTAGACAAGGGTGTGCTTTATTTGTTAATTTTCTTGGCATGTTGACCCACATAAATTCCGGCTATTACTTTATGATTTTATGAGGTGACTAATCCTTTCTTAGTCTGGCTGAAGACTTTAAACTTAGCACTTCCTTGGAGGTAACCCAATATTCATGTGACACGGTAATATCTTTCCTTAACTCTTTTACTTCAAATGGTAACAGTTTCTCCTTGTTCATGCTTTTAATTTATCTTTAGAACATTGATGAAAATAAATAAACTTTTGTAGAAACTTGGGGGTGGGGTAGAAACTTTTGTTACCTTTTTGTTACAATAAATAAACTCCAGAGCGTAGAAATTTATGCTTATTAAGGATGTCACTAACCAATCTAAGTGGATGGAAGCATTTTGGTTGTAGGAGTTGAGGAACCAATCTGATTAGATGGAAACATCCAAAGAGTCTATTCATAAAAGCACAGAGCTCAGGTGTTAGAATTGTAGTTGCGGGAAATCCCACACTACACCCCTTACTCGATTTTGCTTAATTAATCCATTGAAAGATGTAAGATCAAGAATATTTATTGATTGAGCTCATGAAATGTTTACACAGGAAAATAGAATTACACTTAGAAATTAAAGCGTGCTTAAACTTTCTCTCTCCTAATGACTTGCCCAACCATTCCAAAAGATCTCTCCTCCTCACGAGACTCACTCAACCCTTTATATAGGGTGATACATAGTGGATGATGACTAAGCTACCCTTTATTTTCGGGAATGTCCCGCGAAGTGTCGCGAGATGCACAAACATTCACTCTCGCGACACTTCTTAACTCTCGCCGGTCTCACGTCTTCTTTATGTTTTGCACTGTCGTTATTCATTGCGTCGTTTATTTTAACTTCATGCGACTCCCTCGCGACGCCATTGTTCATTAATCCCGCGAGCCTTATACGTTGCGATATTATGATCCTACATCTTGCCTCTTTTTCCTTGAATATTGCTTGAAGAGCGATTTGAAGGAAAAATTCATTGTTGTCATATTCCTTGGTTTCAATTGGTGAAGGAACAGCGAAAGAATACTTTTCTCAAAAAGTACGTACTTGCCTCTATTCTTTTGTGAAGTTGGAAGCTTCTTTGTAATACATATGCGAAGTACCCATTTCTTGTCTCGGGAATTCTGAGAGAATAATCCATTTCGCAATTTCTCCTGCCTATCAAGAAATACATTGTATATTTGGATTTTACTAAAGTTCTTTAAAGTCGGGTTTCTTGGGTTTAGCGGTGACCGCTTACACGTGTCTATATTTACCTCTTTTACGGTGCATTTAATGTTATCCGGTCATAACATTTTCTCATCTATTTATAGGAGCATTCCTTGTGGAAAATTTTCCTTTTCCTTTTCATCTTCCTCATCAATACTGCAAGTGTTCTTCTTCTTCATCGTTCTGCAAGTGTTTGCTTATTGTTGTCTCTTATCGTCTTCTTCACCACCTTAACTATTCCCTATCGAGTTGTTACTCTCATGGCGTCCGAGGTTTGTTAATTTTGCCACATCGGCTGATTTTGTAGTTGATCAAATTTGAGATTAGCTTTCTTTGTTGAAATCATCTTGGTATGATTAACTTTGTAGTTTTCTTTCTGCCATTGTTGTTTAGCAAGAACCAACCGAGAAATAAGTTTATCGTGAAGGACCCTCTTCTTTCTTTGGGCTGCCATCGAAATCTACTTCGCAACAAGAATCCCTCGCACAACCAAAGCTCACTTCGCGAGCAAAATCTATGGCTTCAAAAAGGCGATGCAAGTGACAAGGTATTCAAGAAACATTTATTTATTATCAACAATACATTGTTGCCTCATTTCTTATTTAATTTGTCATTCGAGGATGATAAAACTCTTGGTCATGCTCCCAAAAAGCCTCGCTACTCCAAACCTGTTACTCCAGAGCGTTCCATTTCCTTCATTCACACCTTCATCTCTGCTGCGAAATCTTCGCAAGATAATTTTGTGCCCCCTTCCCCTGGTACTACTACCAACGACAATATTTCTATACCTCAACTCCTCATAGACCAAGTTCCTTATAACTGTCCTACTACAAACGATCTTATACCTTCTCCTGCTATCAATATTCCTGCTATTTCTCCAATCACTTCTCTCCTGAAACCTCCTCTTCTCATGAGGTTCCTTTGACAAAAGGGCGACTCGTCTTCTTTGTTTGAACAAATTCCTCTAACTGCGGAAAATTTGGAAGGGATAGATGTGGCCTTTAAGGTCCTTTACGATCTCGTAAATGATGCCAAAAAGACTTCTCTGATCTGTCAAATCAGATATGAGAGATTTTAAGTAAGCATCTTGATTACGAGAGGATCTCGCAAGCACCTTTAGTTCAAGAGGTTAATAAAGGCGAAGGATGATCTCCAAGTTATGGTTGTGAAGTGCAATAATCTCCACCTTGAAAATCAAAAATTTCTCGGTATCTCACTAGATCGTGATAATCTTCACAAGAAGAATGAAGAATTAAAAGGTATGCTCTTGCAGTCCCCATCATTTTTTTTTTTTTTTTTTTTTTTTTTACAACTCAAACCCTTGCTCGTCCTCAAAGTATTAAACGAGAAGCGAATAATGGAGATATATCAAAGCGGAGTCTATCATTTGAAGAAGTTCGAGTTGAAAGAGATGCTTGGATGGAGCGGTATAATCTCTTAGATAATCTTCATACCTATGCGGTGATCAAATAAATAACTTGTCTAAAGAGAATTTTGATTTATCGCAAGAGCAAGTCTCATTAAGTAATGACTTATCTCGCCTCTCTTATGCTTTGACTAAAACTAATTTGGAGTTGGAAACTTTATCGGATGAGAATCGAACTCTTTCTCAAGAGAAGCGTTCTCTGTTGAATAAGATGGCGAGCTACTCATGACGAGTATAATGCTTGTCAAAAGTTATGTGAAGAACACAAACAAGCTAATCATACTTTGAAAAGCCAACTTGAAGAAATTGCTGCGAGAGAGATAAACTTATTCGGGGTAGAATAACGTTGAGTGTAAAAGCGAAGCAATTCAAGAACAATGTGTCAAATTAGAAAAATCCAACTCTACTCGCGGACCAGAAAACTCCATACTTGTTTCTAATGAAAAGAATTTGCGATCTCGATTGAAAGGCTTAGTGGGAGATTCATTTGATGATGTCATGGACCGCTTGCAGGGAATAATTTATGACTTTAATTCAACATCTTACTTCTCAAAAGGAAGGTAGTCAAATTATTTGACTATCTTAATTTATGTATTTATTCCATGAATGCTTTATTACCTGAATATGCCAATAATGTTCGATAAGAATTTTCTCGATCTTGTGTATTTGTTATGCGGACTACGAGAGAAAGCTTCGCTCCACTATCTCCACCCTCGGGTCGATTATTCTAGAATTCGCAAGGAAAACGGACTACTCTCCGCGTCTCTTGCTCGTTCTCGCGACCGTGCGGGCGAAGATTTGATTATATGTCTTATTGTAAGGACATTGATAGTAAGAATCGTCGAAGGCATTGCTTCGCCAATTCTCTCTTAAAGCGGAAGTTCTTGTGAATAATATTTTCTTTGTCCAAGTCTCTTGATCCTATTCACGTCGATCCTTTGGAAGTAAGTGATGATGAAGTTCCCAATGCTCAGGATAGTGATTATGAATATGAAAGTGGCGAAGATCTCTCGATAAGGAAGTCGTCGATGAAGATCCGAATAGAAAAATTTACGATGAAAGTCCAGCAATTGGCGAGAACAAAGGTGAAGAAAACATTTACGAAGAAAATCCATCAATGTTGGCGGATGTGAAGGTGATAAAGGCGCGAGAAAGCCTCAACCATCCTCTGTATTTGATAATGCGAGATGTAGAGAGTTAAATTCTCTTTGTAATTTGTTAGAATTCCTTTTTGTTTGAGTGACTTAACTCTTTTGATTGAGTAATTTCCATATTTCTTTCTTCCTTTCTTAGTTAAGATCACCTTGCGAGCATGTTCGCTCATTGAATCTTTTATTAAGTAAATCCATCCCAATCGGGGATTTGATTTTAATTCTTCTCAACTGCGACAAAGTCGCGAGCCATGCCTACATTTTCATGCGAGAGGCCCATTGACCTTGCCTTATCATTTTGTGTGGTCTTCCAAGTTAGACCTCCCTAGTTAGAGGTCTTCCCTTGCCACCTTTCATTGCGACAAAATCGCAGGACGTCTTTACACTTGCATGTAAAGACCCATTGATCTTGCCTTATCATTTTCAAGTATTTTTGCCTCTGCAGGATGTTTTAGCTGCGACAATATGACAAGCCTATATATCCTTGCGAACTCATAGCCCCATGACATTGCCGTCGTGCGACGAAATCGCAGGACGTCCGTACACTTTCGTGTAAAGACCCATTGATCTCGCCTTACCCTCGCGTTAGTATTATTGCCTCTGCAGGATCATTGCACAAATATGACGAGCCTAAATTCTCTTGCGAAAACATAGCCTTATGACATTTGCGTCTGTTTTGACACCCCCTAATGGAGAGCGTCGCCCTTATCATCTCCCGGTTGCCCCTTCAAGGAGGCGAAACATCGGCCATACAAGACTAGCTCCTCCCATAGGTCTTAACAACAACTTGATTGTTTTCGCGACCTCTTATCCCTTATACCTATAGGGTTTATGGTTACGAGACTGCACCCTAAGTGGAGTTTTCTTGGGCGAGTGCAACATATGCCAAGACTTGCCAAGAATGGCGGGGTAGGTTCATCCATCCGGGCACTCAGCTCAACCGTGTACCTCGGCGCCTTGAGCATACACGGCTCCTTGAAAGAGACCCCGGTCGCCCAACCGAGGTATAACCTACATATATAGTTGGGAATCCAAGGTACCTCTTAGGATAGGCTTTCATGGGCCCCAAATTTCCATGACTCGAGGCTTCGGGAGCGGTGTAACCTTCCCCTGAGCCATGTCGAGAGATACCCCCTTATATGACGTACTTTAGGTCTTACATTTGCCTCTTACGAAATGTTATTCGCGAACTAGGGTGTACGCCATAAAGGTTCGTCCCATTCATTCATTCTTTTATTCAATCATTCTTCATCCTTTGCTATTTTTGTTTGCGAGATATTCGCCAATTCATTCATTTAATCATTCGTTATCTCTTGTTGTTTTGTTAAGTCATTCATGACTTTTTGTTATTCTTGTCGCGAGATCTTGGCGTATTTTCTCTGCATTTCTTGAATGTCGCAAATATCTTGCGAAGAAGTACTTCATCTTGATTCCTTTTTCCTTTCTCATTTTACGGGTAATATTTCTTTAGATATAACCTATTCCATGGTCTATCAACTTTTGTCCCACATCTCTTCCTTGGGATCCATCAATCTATATGCCCCTGTACCAACTACTTCTTTGATGATATACGGTCCATCCCATTTTCTCGCCAATTTGCCTCCACTTTCGTTGATATATTGGGGTTTCTCGCAACACCAAGTCTCTGGTTGGAACTCACGTATTTTGACACGCTTGTTATATTCTCTAGCTTGAGTCTTGATAATTCTCCATGTGTCATAAGGCCTTTTCGTTTTCTTCCAATTCATCCAACTTGATTAGAATGTTGCTGCGCTAAGATTTTTCTCCCAGACCTCTTTTTGGTTGTTGGAATCACGACCTCTGTTGAGAATCTGCTTCCCTCAGTAAGTTAAGCAAAAGGGGACATTCTGTGGCTTCTCTTAGTTGTATTATAGGCCCATCTTTTTGCATTGGGTACTTGTTCGCACCATCCCCTATTGTGTCCTTCCAACTTTTTCTTCAATATATCGGCAATTGTTTTGTTTGTTGCCTCCGCTTGACCATTAGCTTGTGGATATAATGGAGTTGATTTTCCACATCTTATACGAAATGCATTAAGTAGCAACTCATATTTTGCCCTTCAAAGCGCTTCCGTTATCGGATACCAATTGTGCGGGAATCCCAAATCGCATATAATATTTTCAAATATGAAAGTAAAAATATCCTTATCGCGAATGTCTTTGGACCGCTTTCACCTCGACCATTTTGTGAAGTAGTCATTTTTTGACGATTAAGTATCTTCTTTGTCTGTTCGGTAAGAATGGTCCCACAATGTCTAAACCCCATTTTCCAAAGGCCACACACTTCTTGAAGAATTTAACGGTGCTCCCGGTGCATGTATCTTCTTCCGTGTTTTTGACAATCTTCGTCACGGATATTGCTCTCGCGTCTTCATGCATATATGGCCAATAATATCCTTGCGTCTTTGCCTTATATGCCAAAGATCTCCGTTTGTGATTTAGGCATCCCCACTATGCGACATCTTCAATATGGTTTCTCCTTCTTTCCTTGATAGACATCGAGGCGAGGGTCCCTCAAAAGAACGTCGATAAAGCACGCCATCTAAGTAATTCATAATTTGTTGCCGGCTTTTTAACTTGTGTGCTTCCAATCTATTTCTTGGTGCCTCGCCTTTCATTAAATCAGCGTGAAGCTCCACTCTCCGGTCTTCCTCGCGACCTTGCATTTCATCTACCACCATCATTATATACGCTTCTTGTCCCTCCTCTTTATTAATTGATGGCGCCCGGTAGCGTACGTATTTTGATATTCCTGTGCGGTTGGGTGTCATCATACTTGATATAAAGGCAAAAAAGCGTCTGCGAGTCTATTATCTCTCCTTGATATGTGCCTCCATTTTATTTTCGGTATCTGTCTTTGACAACACTTCTACAAGCTTCTGTATTTACGTAGAGATGGATCATTTGTAGCATACTTCTCGTTATCGACAAATTGCTAATTGCGAGTCACCGGTAATCCTCACATTCTCGAGTTTCATTTCTATTGCGAATCGTAGAGCATGTATTATAGCTTCATACTCCGTTTCATTATTGGTAGACTCAAATTCCAATCTAAAAGCAAAAGCTAACTTAGTGCCTTACAGCGAAATCACAACAATTCCCACTCCTTTACCTTCTCCATTGGATGATCCATCCACTAATATTTCCAGCCGTCGCTCAGTTAACAAATCTTTTGGATCTCCATGCTCTTCTTTACATCCATCATTTCATCCTTTGCTTCATCTTCCTCCAAAGGAAATTCGGAAAATCTGCGACAACTTTGTGACTTGGTTGAAGATAATATTTCATATTTGAGTTTATAATGGCTTATTTGAGCATTCCATCTTTCGACTCTTCTGATCTTTTTGAATTTTTCATTCTTGGCTCGATTGGTACCTTCGTTTACCACTTTAACAAGTATGTGCACGAAAATATATCACGAAGTTTAAACGTCGCATAGACTACTTGAGAATTAGTTTTTCAATCTTGAATAATTTCTTTTGCGGCATTAAAAGTTTCTTGATATAATAGATTGGTTTTTCTCCTGCGTCCATTCGCGGTAAAAGCGCACTTAAGGCATGCGATGTTGTCGCGAGGTATATTAATAATTCCTCTCCGGTTACGCATACATAATGGATATATCCATTAAGTGCTCTTTGATCCCTTGTAAAGCCTTTTCACATTGTCAGTCACTTAAATTTCGATCCTTTTTGAACAACTTGAAAAAGTGTTTACACTGTCAGGATGATGCGAGATGAATCTTCCTAATGATGCTAATAACCCATTCGGCTTTTGAGCGTCCTTTCTTGTCGCAGTGTCGGCATATCGCGAACTGCTTTTACTTTCTCCGGATCAACATGTATTCCTTCCTTTGATATAATGTAACCCAGAACTTCCAGACGCAACTCAGAAGGTACATTTCTGGATTGACTTTGATGTTGAAACGCCTCATTTGTTCAAAAATTTCTTTCAAGTATCTTACGTGATCTTACGCCCTTTTACTTTTTACCGGCATGTCATCTCATTATACCTCTAGTGTTTTATGTATCCATTCGCGTATACTTTTTCTACCATCCTTTGATATGTTGCTCGGCATTTCGCAAACCAAAAGGCATTTTAGTATATGAGTATAATCCTCTTGGAAAAAGAGTGTGCTCTTGGTCTTCTTCGGCGAGAGGAATTTGATTGTAACCTTTGTATCCGTCCGGCGATGATACTCTTTCATTCGACCGCCCGATTCGACTAGGCATGGGATGTCTGCAGTAATGGAAAAGCTTGTCTTTAGGGCAAGCTTTATTTAGATCAGTGAAATCAATGCAAATCCTTATTCCCTTGTTCTTCTTTGGAACTATAACCATATTCGCTATCCACTCGAGGGTATTTTGCTTGTCTAATAATTCCTGCGTCCGCATCTTCTGCGAGTTCTTCTTCTGTCCGAGTGTGATATCTTTGTTGCTATCTTTCTAATTCTTTGTTTGAATGGTTTCACATTTTTATCGATTTCCAACTTGTGGGCTGCGATGGATCTATACCAGGCACTTCATCCATATCCCGCGAAGATATCCTTATAATCCCGCAATAGATCACGGTTCTTTTCTCTTCATCCGCTCCATGTTAGTTCAATCTTTAACATCTGGGGTTTTCCTTAGTTCAATATTCACTTCTTTGGTTTGCTCTAACTGCGGCGTAACTGGCCTTCGGTTCTCTATAGGAGTCGGTCCTTTTGTTTCTTTCGCAAGATCATTTTCTTCTCCAGAGATCTCGCTAGGTATGCCTTTTCCTTCCTTCGCTCTTATCATGTAAACTGAATTCTTCTTCTTTCTTAGCCACCTTTGCTAGTTTTTGCGATACTTTGATATATTCCTTCGCTTGTTTACTTGTTCTTAGCAACACTTTACTTCATTTTGATAGTATATTCTTCCTTTATGACATCTCCTTTGATCTCGCCGACTCCGGTTGGTGTAGGAAATTTGATACATTGATGAAGCGTCGACGCCACGGCTTTTATTGCATGTACCCATGGTCTCCCTAGTAATATGTTATACGGCGATTCCATATCCACTACACTCGGCGTCACCTGTGTTTCCAATTTCCCCTAACGGAATATGTATTTTTATCTCCCCTTTAACTTTTGTTATAGATTTACCAAAACCTTGAATATTATACGCCACATGAAAATCATATCTTCGTCTTTATATCCCATCTTTTTGTAAGCGTGATAAAACATGATATTCACCCCAGACTCCACTGTATCAATTAAAACTCCATTCACTACCCATGTTTTTCTTGTGTTCTCTAGTTCCTCTCTTTCCTTGTACGCGTTTATTACGATTACTAGTGGAATGCGTGATCCAAGTTTTCTTTAGATATTTCCTCAGTCGTAAAAGTTATCTCTTGCTTTTCCCAATCCTTCAAAGGTGATGTTATTTCTCTATCTATAATCTTCTTTCCTTCAAAATCTCGTTTGTGTATTCTTCCTCTGATATTTTCATGAAATTCACTAGTCATCACTCTTATTGTCTGTCTTTTGCATGTCATATCTTTTTCATTCAATTTAAGATTTTCCTTTCTCATTTTCCTGATTCAAACAACTTTAACTACAATTTTCCCTCCTTTACAAATGATCGTCCCTGTTTCTAGCGCATATGTAGTTGCGGGAAATCCCACACTACACCCCTTACTCGATTTTGCTTAATTAATCCATTGAAAGATGTAAGATCAAGAATATTTATTGATTGAGCTCATGAAATGTTTACACAGGAAAATAGAATTACACTTAGAAATTAAAGCGTGCTTAAACTTTCTCTCTCCTAATGACTTGCCCAACCATTCCAAAAAAGATCTCTCTTCCTCACAGACTCACTCAACCCTTTATATAGGGTGATACATAGTGGATGATGACTAAGCTACCCTTTATTTTTCGGGAATGTCCCGCGAAGTGTCATGAGATGCACAAACATTCGCTTCGTGACACTTCTTAACTCGCCGAGTCTCACGTCTTCTTTATGTTTTGCCTGTCGTTATTCATTGCGTCGTTTATTTTAACTTCATGCGACTCCCTCGCGACGCCATTGTTCATTAATCCCGCGAGCCTTATACGTTGCGATATTATGATCCTACAAGAATTAAAGAAAAAACATGGTAGTTTCGCATATCTCGTTGAATCCTTTTCACTTCTATTTTTATTTTGTTTTGTTTAAATATGTTTCTCTAAGTGATTAGGTGGGGCTCACGATTCAAGTTGTTACCCTTGCTAGGGTGAAGTAGAGTGATTGAGATACAAAAAAAAAAAAAAAAAAAACGAAAAAAAAAAATGTTATTCAGAAAGGTATAGGAGCCCAGCTTGTAGCACGGCTACCTACACCTTCCACTGATGTTGTAAATTAAACATTGATTTTATTATTATTATTATATAATAAACAATAATATATATAAATAGAAAAAAAAAAGTTGAAAAAAAAAAAAGAAAAAAAAAATTGAGACCAGACCATTAGACCAACCGGAATAAATTCAATGAAGTCGGCCACTGGTACCCTTGTATATGCCAGTTGTCTAGACCAGTATCTTAGTTCATTAGGATAGGTTCATTTTGGCAGTGGCCTTCAGACAGATATGAGAACACCGTTCACCTTAGTCAACATCAAAACCATCTATGTTTTTCTATATATCCATTTCTTAATCTGTCCATGTGATTGGTTGACTCCGGTTATGATGTCCAGAAACTATCTGAGTCGAGCTCTGTGACTTATATATGAATTTTAGTATGCTTGAGTGCAAACTCGTATACAACAATTGGAATTTCGCATCAGGGTACTTCCTCCTGTAGTCAATAAGTATGCCAACCAAGGAGATTCTTTAGTGCCTTCCAAAGTTCCGCGTAGATAGTTAGGGTCCTGGGTGTAAAGGTTTTGTGGGTACACCTCAGTAAACCCTCCCGAGACTATAACTCTACCACTAGGGTCACCTAGGGGTTTAAAGGCTTATTGCATCACGCTAAATGCAATCGACGATGCTGAAAAGTGAGTTAGGATTTTATTTTGTAGATTTGATTTGCTCGGGACTAGCAAATAATATGTTTGGGGGTATTTGATAGACGTATTTATGTGTCTATTTTAGTCTCAATTCTCTGTAATGTTAGTACTCAATTTTGCGTTTATTTTGGTATTTTATGTCTTTGTAGGTGTTTTTGGAGAAATAAGCTTTTGCGGGAAAATTGGCTCGAAAAGTGGTATTTGCGCTCGTGGGAGAAAATTACTATTCGGACCCCTAATTTGGATAAGGGACACCTCAATTACTAAGGGGCGACCACTTGCTATTCACACCCCAACAGAGAATAGGGGGCGACCATCTTCCAAATTCAAATCTCAGAATTTGGCGGGAATAAAACCAGCTGGCTACGTGATTTCTTTGGAGACGATTTGGAGGAGATAGATTCGATTTATTCGGTGATATTGATTGGTATTTACACGTTAATACAAAACAGGAAGGTAATCTTGTAAGATTCGAAATAATAGCTTGTTCCCATGTTTATCTCAAACAAATGAGAGGAGAAAAGTTCTGGGATTTTTGGTTCTACATCCTGGGAAGATTAGAAGATATTTTGGAGAGCATATATTTGTGAGAGATATTAGAGACGTTGGATTTACCTAGATGTCGCGTGGAGGTGAAGAAAGGAAAGATTTCGTTTTCTTTTTACAAAACAGGAAGTTAGCATATTTTCTGGGAAGGTACGTGTGAAGTTAAGGAGGATATCTTCTCGAGATATTGTACGCTATCTTTGGAGAGTTTAGTAAGGTTTGGGCAACCCAGAGCCGCGTGAGAAGAAACAGGGGAAGAAGAAAAAGGACGAAACTTTGGGAGGAGGAAAAAGAGATTCTCGTGATATTTTGTATCTGCTTTGGGTATAAAAAGAAGTTGAGGGGACCTGGGAAAAAAAAATCGGGAGTTGGGGACGAATTGGGAGGTTGCGGTGAAGAAAATGAAGGAGTTGCGTGGTCGTGTTCTTCACCACCAAGAAGAAAAGAAAACTGTGAAACGTTAGCCATCCTGACAGATCGCAAAGCGTTACCTAATCTTTCAAATTCATTATCTTTGTAACAACTTTTGCAACAATTAGTACGAATTCGCAACACTGCTGCTGGGCTTCTATGTAACAGTGAGTTCTGTAACAATTATATCTGTTACAAACTCGATTTTTCTTCAATAAAACACCTATTCAGCCATACGTTATTATTTTGAGCGTGTTTTTGATATGAGGAGCTAAACCCCCTAGGCCGAGGCGATGGAGAAGCCGTTTTCCAATTATTATCTGGTAATTTCTATTTTAATTATTTTTGCAATTTCTTATATGATTTTGTGCCTTGAATAAAATAGTTTTAAGGATTATAATTGAATAGTTGTGATGTCTTTTGATAGAGCATGCTTAACCTAGAGTTCTTGATGTTCTATGCTTCGGATTTACAATTGTTACTTTGAAAATCTACTTTTGCAATATTAGAATCACTTCAAACGGAAAAGAATTGCATGGTATTAATTAGATTGAATCATTGATAATTGGTTAATGGTGGAATCCTGAGTCTCAGTGCTTTTTATAATCTTGATAACAACTTCATTGTGATTTTCTATTTTAAAATATAATTCTTAAATCAAATCTCTACAAGTCTTTAACGAACCACTTTTCTTACCACTGTAAAAACTATATCACTCCTTAATGAATATTTCAAAAATTCCGCCAGCTTGTAGAATCCAAACGTTGAAGGTGACTAAGAAAGGATCGTTATTTCCCAAGACTCTTTGCCTCTTGGCATAATATAACAATGAAAGATTATGATGTAAATTTTACATATCCTAATTACGGTTTGTGGATTAAAATTGGAACGGCTTAAACTCAGTTGGGACCGGAAACAAAACCACTAGACAAGGTTGCTTGACTGAGGATAAATAGATAGTCCACTAATTAAATAGGACTAATAATTTAATAGGTTTAAGTAGTTGAATTAGAGTATCGGGTAATGCGATCTCCAACAACAATGTCTAATTTAGAAATGGTTAGACGATTATATTCTTACCTTTTCTAAATGTCATAGGAAATATATCATTAGAAAAGCAAATAGGAAGTTTAAATTTTGCACATGATTGCATGCTGTTTTGTAAAGCTTCAATCACCTATGCTAGGAATATTCTTAAGGTTATTAATGTCTTTGCAAAGGCTTCAGGTCAGGCCATTAACCTTGAGAAATATGGTTTCATTACTAGTGGTAAAATGCATCATAGACACATTAAACTCTTATCGAAAACTCTTCAGATGAAGTTTCTTAGTAGCTCTGAGAAATATCTAGGAACCCCCTTGTTCAGTGGTAAAGACAAGACTAAATCTTTTGGTTTTCTAATAGATAATTTCTATGCTAGATTAAATGCTTCTAAGAAATCTAACTTAAATGTAGCGGGAAGAACTATTGTTACTAGGCATGTGTTGTCTAGTCTATCCGTATATCATATGCCCTGCTTTCCACTTCCAAAACTGTCACTAGTAAAATCGATTCGATCCAAAGAACCCTCTGGTGGTCTAAAAAGAATCCGAAACATGCAACTTATTTTCGTTCTTGGGTGACATTGGAAAATCCAAGTCAAATGGTGGTTTAGGTATTAAGAATTCTCATGCTACTAATAGAGTTTTCATCTGCAAACTTGGTTGGAGGCTTGTGAAATTTCCAAGTTCTTTGATTTTTTCTTTCTTAAAAAGACATACTTTCCCAATCGAATCATTAGAAATCGACAAAGGTCATCGATTCTTCTTCTTGGATGTGGAGAGGAATTGTTAATGGTTTAAAATTTTATTAAAGCTAACCCTGTGGTGAAAATCAATAATGGTGCATCCACTCGTATTTGGAATTCTAACTGGATTCCAGGGTGTAGTATTCCTCCTACCTCTTTGAATCCTATTCATAGTAATTATATTTTTGTCAATGAGCTCGTTGATTTCTCCCTTGCTTCTTTGGAATGTTGAAGCTGTTAAATGAATTATTCTCAAGCGATGATGTTATTAGAATTAGGTCTATTCCTTTGAATCTTACTCAATGTGATTCTTTGATGTGGGCTCATACCGGTAATGGTAAGTTCTCTATTAAGTCCGCTTCGAGAATCTATATGAAGGATAACCCCTCTTCGGTAGATTACGCTGCTGGAGAAAAGTTTGGGGTATTGATTGCTTGAAAATTAAGTTTTTGCCCAGGAAAATCTTTGCGCATATCTTCCAGTTAATTCCTTATTGCAGCTTTACAACACTAATGTGGATGTCTCTTGTCCCCAAGTCATTCTCATGATGAAACTATTATGCACCTTTTTATTAAGCTGTCCTGTAGTTGCTCGTATTTGGTTTGGGATTTCTTGCATCATCTTACTTCTATTGATGTAGAGTGGTTGGATGATATTTTTCTTTCTTGGCATGATTCTATTACAGGTTCTTCTCCATATAAAGTTTCTTGTCCTAGCATCGGTGCAGTGGTTTAGTGGTGTATTTGGAAATTAAGATGTGATGTCCTCTTCAGAAATGTCTCTATTGACATGAATAGAATCATTCTGGATATTAAGAGAATGATTAACTCCTATATCTCTCCTAAGTGTGTCTCTTCTCAATGTAGTAGTTCTGTTAGGATTCCTATGTCTGAAGTGGATCACTTTATGTTTGTAGATGGATCTTTTAAAGATTATAAACTGAGTATTGGTGTTATTTGTTGTGATGTTGCAGGAAATGTAAAAGGTTCCCGTTCGGATTTTGGTTAATTCCAGGATGCGTAGGAGTAGAAAGCTCTTTGCACTACTTTTGGCTATCTCTTGGCGGAAGAGATGAATTTACCCAAAGTTGTCTTTCTTAGTATTTGTCTCTAGTTGGTCAATTTTGTGAATGGTGCCACTTGACGTAAACCTTGGAGAAGCTTGGATCTACTTCAACTTTGCCA
Organism: Papaver armeniacum; assembly: GCA_023531295.1. Lineage (NCBI taxonomy): Eukaryota > Viridiplantae > Streptophyta > Magnoliopsida > Ranunculales > Papaveraceae > Papaver > Papaver armeniacum. The sequence continues at coordinate 365,443 of JAJJWW010006477.1, forward strand.
GAGTTCTATTTCTAGTAATGTGTCTTTTAAACTTTTGTATGTAAAGCGGCTTAATAATTCTCAGCAGACCGGCTTCCACGTCGGGTTAGAAAAAACTATCTTAAAGGCCTTTGGACCTCCCTTCCTTCTTTTTGATCACTCTCTCTAGGAAGATGAACTTGAATCTTTGTTTGTAACTCCTTTCCTTCTTAATGCATTGGTGTGTTTCGTAGCAAAAAAAAAAAAAAAAAAAAAAAAAAAAAAAAAAAAAAAAAAAAAAAAAAGGGGCAACTCTAGTGTCTTTGCATAAAGATTTCTACATAGACTACAATCTCAAACCATTAAGCATAACTCTATTTCCACCCACAAGTCAGATTTTTCCCCATAAACCAACATCACAATTCCTAATTATAATCCTTTCCGTATGTACAAGACCATCACTGAGACAAATTGGAAAAAGAAGTAGGAAATGTGGTGCGACTTGCATCATGTTTTATTGTTGCAAGACAAGCCTGTTTTATCAAAATCATGGTGGTACTGGTAGACACCGAACCTAGTTCTAATATAACTAAGATCAATCAAAAATTTTCCTTAACTTTGATTCTTCCTAACTAAAAAATCATGAGTTGCCTCACCTGGTGCAGATGAAGACCGATCCAAAAACATTTTTTTTTTCTTTTATGGGAATTTTAAAGGAAAATTTGTATTCCTTTGAATTGAGTCTTGGTCACTGTTGATGGTATGTTAAATATTTAAGGTTGGACGCATTTCTTGATTGGGCCTAGTAAAATTAACAAAAAATTGGTCAAAAAGACCAAAATCAACAATTCCTGGGTGAAAAAGACACTTAGGTTTTGATACTGTTTAAATAGCCAAAAATTAAAAAGATACTGTTTAAATGGACAAAAATTTAAAACTAGGCAGGATGTACCAGTTTCATCCTTCCATTTTCAAATATTTTTTTCATATTTTTATTTTACATAGGATCGCATCCAGGTTTCATCCTTGCTATTTTTTAAGTATAAGCGGGATGAATCCAGGTTTCATCCTTGCTATTTTTTTTTTGGCTATTTCACCCGTACTTTTTTTTACTTGTCCATTTGAACCGTGTTTTAAATTTTTTTGGACAAATGACCCATTTTCTCTAAAATTAAGCAACAAAAACTAGACGATAATGGCAGAATAGCAAACAACCGAACATATACATCATGCATTTACGTTGATTTTAAGTTAATATTGATACCCTCCAAAATGCATAGTGCAAGCAAATAACCATAACCATAATCATTCTTATTCATTTTTATTTATTACTTTTATTTCATACACTTCATATCCCAATTTCCCTTAAAAAATTTCGTTCAAGACCTTCATCTTCTCATGCAACACTACAACACCAAAATGAAGAGCAGAAAAAAAGGTTAGATAAACTTATCATTAGAAAAAAGTGAATAAATATGTGATTATATAAAATTAATTCAATAGCTTGGATGATGGATTTACTTGTCGCAGTTCATGTCAGGTGAAATGAGTGGGATTTCATGAAGCTTTGATCCACAGTTGTTTGAGATATCTCCGACACGAGTATTGTTAACGATACCGATAATAGGGACGGCGAGCTTAATACATTGACACACACTTTTTCTATCTTGCTTGTCGGGCAGTTGTTGGTCGAGTGCTTTGATGTTATCGCAACAACTAGTTGGAGGTACAGGACCAACGTTTTTCAAGTATGATAAACAAGGAGCGAAGCTAGTTATAACAACATCACATGAAGGTGCAGCGCTCATGGCTGGCCTCACAACCAGCAAGAGATTCATTAGAACACAGACAATGATGAACTTAGAATTCATGATGGATGTGGTGATCAATGAAAAAAAGCAAGTGAAAGTTGAGTTTGTGCTTATTGGTGATGATTTATCTACAGGAGGAACATTTTCGACGGACGGTTGACCTTGACTGGGATTTGGCATCCTAGGCCAACTCCTTGGTTTTTTGTGTCTGAATTTGAGTGGGTCCGAATTAGATGTCGTAGTTGGCTTTTTTTCCTTTCTGATTTGGAGCTATTTGAATCAGAAATCTTTTTTATGCGGCCTCGTTTAACTACTGCAACAAATTCCGCCGAGTTAAAATCATTTGTATCTGGCTGGATTTGATGATTGAGTCAAAATCCGCCGAGTTAGTTGTGTCCGTGAAAACTACTGCAACAAATTCCAGTGAAGAAAGTGGCAAAGCTGTGTCTAGCTTTTGGTTTTAACGCCTAACTATTTAATGGGTCTTGAAATTTTGGGCCTAGCTATTTAATGAGCATCAATGTCCTCCGATATCAATAAACGGTCACGTTATAATACACTAGTAACTAGTACCTGAAAATGCTGTCTGGTTTCAAAATTCTTCACATTTTGGCCGAAAATGACAACATTTAGCTAGCTGGACCGCAACAAGAAGAAAAACAATAATTTTGATGCCTGTGCAAAGATAATGGGCGAAAGAAAATCAAAATCCCAAGGCTAAAAGAGATTGTGCAACTCGGCCAGAAAGAAATAGACCTGGACAAGTGGGGACAGTAACTTACAAAACTTAACTTATATACTGTCACAAAAAAAATAAATACCGGTGCATTTGAAGGCTGTATCACAGCATTCGGCACCCGCCGGCGGCCGCCTTCCTCCCACATTATTTACCTCTTTTTCTCTATTTTATTTTGCGGAACTCCAAGAAGGGAGAAACTTTTTTTTCTTGCGGGTGCCCCTAGCGCGCATCCTTCTCCTTCATGCACGATGAAGAAATAGAAAAGATGGCGAAAGGATCATTACAAACTCGTGACCTTTTTAGTTTTTACTCTCCGTCTTGGACAACACGAAAGAAACAATTGTTTTGATACTTATGAGATAATTGGTGGAAGAAAATTAAAATCCGAATGGCCTGGACTCAGTTGGGTACTCGAGATGACTCTTAGAGTAAACAACGATTATTCGCTAAAAAAGATTAGTAATTTATTTTATTTAAGTAATTGAAAATGGTAACTTGAGCTGCAACAACAATTTTTAAGAGAAAAATGGTTAGGTGGTAAATGGCAATATCCACGGACCACGAGATGGTATTGAAATTTTATCGTCAATAATGATTACGGATAGAAAAAAGTTCTAAAATTTGATTTATACCTTGAGATATTCTTTCGTACACAATCCACCATACGGGGAATGATTCTGCATCATTTGTTAATGGGTTTTTGTTAGAAATAGTAAACTAAGACTATGGTATTTGAAGCAACTAGTTGAAGTTGACATGGTGTGTCATACTTGGAGATGAAGTAAATTTGAGAAACAAGTTGTTTTGGTTCTAGAAGAGTTCTTTATTTAGAGTTTGATTTTATTAGGAAAGTGTCTTTGCTTAGTCGTCAAGTTTGTTAAACTATAAATAGGTCGTTGAACCATGAGAATTGATACACCGAATTATTATTATTGTAGTCATTTTTGCTTCCGCGTCTATTCTCTCCCATCTTCCTCAATCCTACTTCTGGTATCAGAGCAGGCTATTTGTGTCGAGTCATTTGACCGCACCTTTGCTCCGCGTCGCCCGATTTATTGTCCACGTGTTAGACCCAATGGGGCTACACGTGAGGGGGCGTGTTGAGATTATTAGTCCCACATTGTCTGGGTTATATAAGATCCTGCGGTTTATAATCCTTAGGGCCACTCCACTCATTGCCAATTGGTTTTGAGTTGGATGCCCGCAGAATTTAACATGGTATCAGAGTGTTCAAATTTGTTGAAAATTCGAAGTGTGGTAATTCTTGAATTGTGTGACAAATTTTGTAACTATAATATAACAAGAAGAACTGATAGAGCTTGTGGCGAAGCATGACGTAAAGAAAGATTGTGAGAGAATCTTGAAAAGCATAGAAGTGTGAAGGTTTCACAACAACAACATGATTTGGAACATAGAAGAAGAAACAACAATAAGGTTGTGAAGAAGAGAAGCAATCACCAAGAGGTGATGAGAGAGTAGAGATCAACAAGAGGAGGTTAGAAACCTATGAGTTGTGGTAGATATCAAAAAGAGGTAGGGGAACGAGCCTATGAGTTGTGAGTTGTAGAAGAGACGTCATAAGGTTGTGATCGTGAAGATATGGAAACATGTGTATTTGAGAAGAGAAGAGTGGCTCTTGTTCAAGTAACATGTGAAGAAAAATAAAAATAAAGTAGAATATGAGCTACAATGCTCGGTGATGAGTTACAAATTACGAGTGACGAAATCCTACAAGTGAAGTAGGTGAAAAGGGAGGAAAGCATCTAGCTAGCAAGTAGATAGAGCACAACAATAGTGTTTCTAGCTTGTAAGGATTCTTGATTTAAGGGAGGATGCTGGAAATAGTAAAACAAGACTATGGTATGTGAAGAAACTAGTTGAAGTTGACACGGTGTGTCATACTTGAAGATGAAGTAAACTTGAGAAACAAGTTGTTTTGGTTCTAGAAGAGTTATTTATTAGGAAAGTGTCTTTGCTTAATCGTCAAGTTTGTTAAAATATAATTAAATAGGTTGTTCATCCATGAGAATTGATACACCGAATTATTATCAATGTACAGTCCTTTTTGCTTTCGCTTCTATTCTCCCATCTCTTGCTCGATCCTACAGTTTTGGCACAACTCTCCAATAATTTGGTACCTAAATTAGCAATGGCGTGATTCCTAGTTCTTATCATTATTACTAGTAAAGACGCATGCGCGATGCGCTTGCTATTGACGGATATTTTTTTTTTCTTTTCAATCGTTTGAATGTATTTCCTTCTTTTTGGTTGGGCATATGCCTAAGATGTGGAACTCCATTCACTTGATATCGGTACCCAAAGTTCAAAATTACATAGCAGGAATCCTCTATGAATATGCCTACTGACCAATACCAATACCAATACCAATACTAATTTTGGTTGGGCATGTGCCTACTGACCAATACCAATCACAAATCCTCTATGAATAAAAATTACATAACATGAATCCAAAGTTCAAAACACATTTCCATGTTCAAAAGAGACTTGAGATTTAAAAGAAATTACTCATAATGGTAAATGATATGTTCATCGACAAAATGCATGAGCAAAAGTAATAAAACAATTTTTAATAAATTCTTCGCATTTATTAAAAAAAAAGTAATAAAATAATTGTATTTCAACATGATCCGTCACTATACGAATAGCATTTCCTGCAGCGACGTGGTCAGCATTTATTTATACAATAATTACAGAGTCCATAATTATAGTTATTGTAGTATGGTTTGCTATGACAATAAATCAAATGGTAAAACAGGGATAAAAAAATCAAAATCCAGAACCATTTTCTGTTTTTCAACCTTTGCAACCTTGTACTTTACCTTTGACCTGTCAAAATACATCGATGGACTAAAGAAGTTTCTTTTCGCATTGCTCAAGCTTGTAACAACTTGTAACTAAATGGAATGACTGCAAAATGAAAACCACTTCCATCAAGTTGTTCCTGTAAATGAAGAAATGGTCTTGAGCAACTGTGAATTTTCGCATCATTGTGCTTGGGGTGTGTATGATGTGTGACCAATTTCCATGATCAATCCACATCGCTCAATATATGTTGTTTGTTGTACCTCATGTATGTACCTACAGTTCATCTGATTTCCCGTTAAAACCTCAACGGAGGATCACATAAAACATTGTCTTATCAGATTAAAAATGAAAAACTACAATCAAACATTGTAGCAGTAGCAGTAGTGAACATGAGTACAAAGGTTTGTGGCACACATATAGATTGAAAATAACAACAGTCGTAAAAGTTGTAACTAACAAAGGGTTCTTAATGCAACAAAATTTCCCTAATAGTGCTATATTATTTATTTGATTTTGGTTTGAAATTTCTTGACAACGTGTGATAGAATTAGATGTATTTAAATCTGTTTTTTGCACTCGAACTATTCATAAGAAACTCTTGCTTCGTATTTGATGGGGACTGGAAGATTAAAGTAGGCATAAATTTGTAGGCTTTCAACGACTAAAACTGGCTTGACATGCGAGAGCATGGGTTAAATAGAGCAGAAGGCGGACCTACGTATTTTTTGACATACGATGATGAAACAACAACGGCCATAGGTGTTTGCTCAAGTCCATGCTAGCTCCTCCAAGTTACGACTAATCCCTTTGATCTCGCCACCCCACGGGATGATCTTCATATTAGTGGTGCATGATGACAAAGTGAGGTTAAAATCGGTCGGGCGTGAACATAAAAACATGACTCGAAGCTCATGTTAGTTAATAATGCTCAACCAAACACACCAAAAATAAGATACCTGTCACATGTGGCTTGTTGATTCTGGACCCTAAGTATTGAAAAAATTGTTATGGGGATTGTATCTGGTTCAACTGCAAAGATTTCAGCTCCGTATTCCACTTGAAAAACGCCCGACGATCATTATCGGTGGGAAAACTCAAAAAATTTCATCTTTGTTTCACTTGAAAAAATCATGATAATCACTTTCGGTAGAAGAATTCGAAGTTTCTTTTCCGTCTTCTTCATGATGAACCATTTGAAGCTGCCTAGATGCAAACGTTTTGCGCTTGGAAGTCCTTGAATTCCCCTTTTATGATAAAAGTATTTTGCCACATTCTCTTCTTCTTGTAACCTAATCATTTGAAGATAAAAAAAAAAAAAATCAATTGAAGTCCCAAATTTACTTTTCACTTTAAATTCAAATCGCCGACGATGTATGAGGATAATAAACTTCCCATGGGCATATGAGTTGTTATTTGACACTGAGATTGCTAAGTTGTTGTTTATCCTATTTTGAGCTAAGCATTTCCACAAACAGTTTTGAGAGAATAGTTTAGAAAACTCAAAGAACCCATGTTTACCTTGAGCTAAACAGTTTCCATTAACTTAATTCAACCATGGATTTAAGCTTAGGACTCAATTTAAACTCTAAACTTAACTAATTTAATTGAACATATTAATCAAAGCCTCTCAAAATTTTGGGTTCATGTCTTTCACTTGAATTTCTAGGTTATTCTTTGTTGTATCTAAAGTGAACTTAGTGTATTACAATTCACACTTTAGTATAATTTTGAATGATGGATAACCTCTAATGCAAGTAAGATCATCAATATTGTTTGTTATCGGATTGATCGGATCCTCAAGAATTGACTATCAATAAGTCTTAAAAAAACAATTTTTTTTTTTTGCTAAATCCAATATTTAACAAAATGCAAAGATGAGGAAAATATTTTTTGGATCATTTTATAAGATATTGTTCTATTCATTGTAAGTTTTGTAACAAGCCATCATTTCTCTAGATTTGATTTGAATTGAAGACCTCATAAATGAAATACGATTCAAAAAGAATTTTGATTTCGACTTTTTCTTTAGGACTTTTACTGAGAAAATTGGGAAATTTAATATGAATGTAGTGTACCTAAAAAATCATCGGAAGAACGGTATTCCTCCAAATTGAGTCTTGGTTCTTGTTTAAAGTTTGACGCTTAATTCTCATTTCGCCTAAGCAAATTGAGCAACAAAACCTAGACGACTATGGCAGAAAAACAAACAATTTAACAAACACATCATGCATTAAGTTAATCTTAAGCTGATATTAATAATCTCCAAATTACACGGTACAAGTAACCTTAATCATCCTTATGGAAAATTCAAAGAACATGTACAACAATTTTAGATAATACCAAAGATCCTCTTTATTTAATACTGATGGTTACATAGACATACAGATCCCTATGGATACAACGATTTATAAGAGGTATTCAAGCAGGGCAAACATTTTACTAATTATTATTTTCCGATAGGAGTTTATTGATATGCTTCTCCTTCAGTTTAGGAGACATGATCTAGGGGTACGTTCACCAATTATGGCACTTGGTGGCTCATGAAGGTTGTCTTCTTCACAACCGTCTATAACGTCTGCAACTGCATTGACGGTCATAGCAGAGTTCTTCATATACTACAATATACCCGAAAGCATTAAAAATAACTCAATTTCCACCAACATCTCAAAAAATTTTCCCCATAAACCAACATCGCAACTTCGTAATCTCTTTTCTTACCTACAAGACCATCACTGTGCCAAACGGAAATTAAGAACACCTAGCATGAGAAGAGTGATCAACTGTAAACCAATTTATGTAAAGCATCTATCAAAACACATGTATATATACTAGGCTAATTTAAATTTTCAGTTTTCACTATTTATTTCATGAATCATAAGTAATTCATTAAGTGGCGTAAAATACGTGTACAATAAACTAAACACTTCGATGAATGAATCTCAAAAAAGTAGGAAATGAATTGCAAGTATTTTATAGTACTAGTTGTTGTTAAGAAGGGCAAGCCTGTTTTATCAGAAACATAGTGGTACTGATAGACACCGAACCTCTAATGCAAGTAAGATCATCAATATATTGTTTGTTATTGGACCGATTGGATCATCACGAATTGACTCATCAACAAGTCACCTAGTATAAATGAAGTACAATTCAGAAAGAATTTTGATTTTGATTTTGATTTTTTCTTTAGGACTTTTAATCGGAGATTTTATATGAATTTAGGGTACCTACAAAAATCATCAGAAGAACGGTATTCCTCTAAATTGTGTCTTGGTCACTGTGTAAAGTTTGACGCAATTCTTATTTCGGTCTAAGCAAATTAAGCAACAAAACCTAGATGAATATGGCAGAAAAACAAGCAAACGAACACATCATGCATTAAGTTAATCTTAAGTCGATATTTGGGCCGACCGAGCGAAGCGAGGGAGGTCCTTTATATAGCCACTTTTTTGTAAAATCTAAGTGATCAATTACCACAAAAAGATTGGAAATGGTTAGGGCCGAAAAACCAAAAATGTGCCTCCTTTTTAGTCCAATTACTATAACTCCTTGTATATCTTATCTTTTCAGGGGTATAATTGGAAAGCAAACTTTAATATAACATATCTAAAAATCCGTGCCTTGGAATTTTACAAATTTTATCTCGTTAGAAAGGTTATAAAAAACTCTACGCAACAAGTACAAACAACAATATCAAATTTGGAGTTTTTACGAAAAAATCGGAGATATATATAATTTTAGGCACAATTTTAGAAAATTAAATGTATATTCATTATGCAAACCATCACAAAGGATACATAATACTTTATGTAGCAAAATATTGGATATGCATCAACTAATTTTCCATTGCAACTAATAAAACGATGTACTCCATCCGTTTCAAGAAAAATGATACTATCATTTTAGGCACAATTCTCGAAAATTGAATGCATAGCCATTATGCAAACCACCACAAAGGATGCATAACACATCATGCAACCATATTTTGGTTTATGGATCGACTAATTTTCCGTTTTAGAAAAAATAATACTTTCACATCCCGTTTCAGGAAAAATGATACTATCACATCCCGTTTCGGAAAAAGTGATACTTTCGCTCCGTTTCGGGAAAAGTGATACTTTCGTTCTGTTTCGGGAAAAGTGATACTTTCGCTTCATTTCAGAAAAAGTATCACTTTTGGTATGGTCAACAGCTCAGGAGGAGTATGATTTTATACAAACCATCAAAAAGTATCACTTTTTCTGAAATGGGGCGAAAGTATCACTTTTTCAAAACAGGGAGAAAGTATCACTTTTTTCGAAACTGGGCGAAAGAATCACTTTTTCCGAAACGGGGAGAAAGTATCACTTTTTCCGAAACGGGTGAAAGTATCAGTTTTTCCGAAACGGGGAGAAAGTATCACTTTTTCTGAAACGAGGCGAAAATGTCACTTTTTCTGAAACGAGGTGAAAGTATTATATTTTCTGAAACAGGACGAAAGTATTCGTGGAGAAACACCATCTTCATATTCTTCTTTGGTCGGCCCTCCCACCGTGGCAGCGGTCGTACTAGTAATAACCTCAAAATTACATAGTGCAAGTAACCTTGATCATCCTTATTTAATTTTATTTTATTTAGTACTTATATTTTCATACACTTTTTGTCACGTTTCTCTTGAAAGATCTCTTCCCAAACCTTCGTCTTCCCATACAACACTGCAAAACCAAAATAAAGACACAGGAAAGTGAGACAAACTTAACAGTAGAAAAGAAGAAATTTGTGATGATATATTTAAGAGTACGTAATTCATTAGTAGGTGATAGAATTACTTGTCGCAGTTCATGTCAGGAGAAATGAGTGGGATTTTATAAAACTTAGATCCACAGTTGTTTGAGATATCTCCGACACAAGTATTGTTAACGGTACCGATAATGGGAACGGCAAGCTTAATACATTGACACACATTTTTTCTATCTTGCTTCTTGGGCACCTTTTGGTCGAGCACTTTAATGTTATCGCAACAACTTGTTGAAGGTACGGAACCAATGTTTATCAAGTATGATAAACATGGAGCGAAGCTAGTTATCACATCATCACATGAAGGTGCAGCACACATGTCTGGCCTTAGAACCAGCAAGAGAGTCATCAGGCAATGATGAACTTAACACTCATGATGAGAATGGTAATTAATGAAATTAAAGAAACTAAATTTGTGTTTCAATTAGCAGTGGAAAGTTGAGTTTGTGCTTAACAGCCATGGTTTAAGGGTACATTTTATGTAGATAATAACTCAATTCAGTTTGGGGAATATGCTTAAAAATGGTAAATTGGTCATGCTTGTTGGATTTTTGAGCTTCATGGTTTTCTTGGTTGTAATTATCGCCCGGCTTGATTTATGTACCCATACAAATTTCATGATCCTTGGCTGATTAATCTTGGATCCTTCTTCTACGTACCTTTGCTAGTTGAAAAGAATCTCACAAGGAGATAACGAAGAAATAACTTGAGGCGCTGCGAAATCGACATAGTTAAGGCAGCGCATTGCTTGGTGAATGAATTTCAAATGACTGAAACTGCATTTAGCGCTATCTGCTTTTAGTGCTGTTTGTAGGGGGAAACAAGGCTTTCGACATAATTTTCCACATTTGTTCCCCTCACATATGGAGTTGAGGGAAACAAGGCTTTTGGCATAATTTTCCATATTCCTCACCAACTTTTGAAAACGTTGATATGTTTCTCTCTTCGGGTCACACAGAATCAAATCACTGTGATACGCGAATATAATTGAAACGTTCTTAACAGACCACCTGAACCAAAAAAAGGAATCTTTAACAACAAATCTTAGGGTAATGGAAGAACGTTTAGTCCAACACACTCTGGACACTCTTCCCACCCTCCTATACAAAAGAACAGTTGCAATTCTTAAAATCTCTCGTCGGTGATGTCAAAGGAGACTATAGCCCTGGAGTTGGTAACGGTTTTGACTGACGATCAGGATATCAAATGGGTCTACTGCAATAAGAAGAAAAACATTAATTAGTGAAAGGTATGTTAACACAAAAATCATGCAGATCTACTGGAGAGGGGCAACAAACAATCCCTCAAGAAAAACTCCCACATCTCTCCTATTATTGATCTGAACTCTGGAGCTTCATACTTAAACTAATGAATGAGTATTTTGTTTTGGTTTGTTTTACTTTAAACTCTGGATTATAATTCGTCTCGAAACACACCAAGTTCCATCCAATAATTCTTATTGCTTTTCTTTACATTAAGAAACTAAACTGAGCTAAAAAAAAATGCAAGAGACTATATTGAGATTACACGTTTCATCCAAGTAAAACTCTACACATTTTTTCATGATAAAACATGATATAAAAAAGTTGAATAAAAAACTAATCTCAACCAATCGGCGATACGACAAGAAGTATTGCGCTGTCAATAAATTAAGGCAACTAGTTGCTTCATGAAATATCAGTGAGGAAATAATATCATCATACATACCATGTAAGTACTTGCCGGGGTGGCAGTTAGTGACATAACAATATATCATGTAGATGGCACGTATCATTTTCTTTCCCATACAACCTATTCCCAAATGAATCAATATTTTAGGAAACGAACCATTGACATGCTCTTCATTTAACTTTCTCAACAGCCATTGTTGGAATAGGACGCTTATGCTAGGTACAGCCTAACACCTCAATTTATATAAACATCAAAATGAACACCAAAATATGAGATAGACTAAAGATATTTCTTAATTAATTAACAAAATCTTATGTTACAATCAACGTGCATTAAGTTACGAAGGTGTCTTAAATGGGAGATGCAAGCAAGCAATATCGCGAAATAGGCGTGTTATGAAATCCGAAAGATTTTCTACAAAATCAATCAACTGAAAAAATAAAAAATAAATAAAAATAATTTATTTTTATGTGGAGTATGAAGGCTCTTAAATAGGCGACACAAGCACGCAGTATCGCGAAATAGGCGTGCTATGAAATTTGAAAGATTTTCTACAAAATTAAATGTTCTTCAATCAGTCAATCAATCGGAAAAAGAAAATAAAAATTCTTTTTATGTGGAGTTGTAAACTCGTAGAATGCCAACCTCATAGACTGGGTTTTTAGTATAAAATTGAGGATTTGGATTATTTAGTTCTTAGGTCCTATAAGGTGATCAGTTAGGTGACTAATAGTCCTTTTGAGTCGGATGTCATTCATTGGTTTCGTTCACCCACTTGACTATCAAGGATTTGTGTTGACTACGAAAAAAAAACAAGTAAATTGGCGATGTCACAAAATTAACATTATGTGTGAGGCTGGAAGGTCTAGATGCATGCACAAAATCTTAGTGAAATGGACTTCTCCTAAACAAGGTTATCATAATTTAAACACATGTGTTAGCCAAAAAAAAAAAATAGCTTCAATACATATGGTTTTTTTTCTAATTCTTTTTTAGGAATTAGAGGGATGGTCAGAAGGGAGGACGGCTCTTTTGTTGCCGGTTTTCCTTGGCACATTTTCCAAAATGAGAGCAATATGACAGAGAGGTCTAGGCAACAAGAGAGGATATATACCTTGCTATGCAATTGGCAACAAGAAAGGATCTATACTTTTATTATAATACACGGAGTTAAGGGTGCCTGAGGCAAGGCGGACCGACGGACCAACAGGAACCGGTGGAACCGTACAGTTTTAATTTGAACAAGAGGTACAAGGTACAGTACCCGGTCCAAAAAATAGAAATCGAGATGGGGGAGTGCAATTGCACGGTCCAATACAAGTACTGTACCGTCGGAACCGAAAGTCTAGAATAATCATAATCGTTAGATTTAGGGGATAAGGGATCGGTATTAGCTAGTTAGATTAAAGGGGGTATATAAACTAACATAATAGGGTTAGGGTTTAAGTTCCCTTTCTTTCTTTCTTTTCTTTTCTCGTCTCCTCTCTCTGAGAAGGAGAAGAACTTCTTCTCTGTAACTCTGTTAACCCTCAAATCTTCGTTTCTTCATCAAACTGAGTTCGTATCTGTTTGTACTACAGTTTTTTCCTATTTTCTAATTCCGGTGTGAAGAAAATAAGTAGAACAATTTCAGAATCTTAATCACGGGGTAAGTAATCTTTCTTGATTTGTTTCATCTTTTTTGTTCAATTTGTTTTTAATTTTTGTATGCTGTGATTGAGATTGACGGATTTTTATTTTTTTAGGAATCTGGGTGTAGAGTTTCGAGGAGAAGCTCAAGAACTGATCCAGTTGAGGGGTATGTCTTCTTCTTTGTTTATTGCTTAGATTTGATTTTGGGAAACTTGATTGTTTCATTAGGTTCAATAGAATGATTTAATGATGGGTATGGTGTGGATGCAATCAAAATATTTTATCATTTGGGTTTGCAATGTTTATTGAATGTTATTGAATATGTGAACTTCTTTAAATGAAGTTTGTTCTTTTGGGACCAAACTCAATTGTGTTATCATATTTGGAAATTATAGTAGTCTTTGTAGTAGTCATGAGAATTATGTCTACAAGTTTGTTCAAGTTTGTATCGATTTGGAAATTGCTTTGGCCCTGGTATTTATCAACTTGTTGATTAAGGTTGTTGCTTTCTATTAGGTGATTCTTTGGATTGTGGGTTCTATCCATTGTGGGAGCTTGGTGCAATTTCTTGACCTTGTTCTACATAGGTAAGAGAGAGTAGTTGCATTACTTTGCAAGTTTCTTGGTCACATGTATTATGTCTTATTCGTGTGAGTTAGGTCTAACTACTTGTGTTGATAGATAAGTTAATTTAGTTTGGCAATTACAAGATAACATGAATGTGGTTGTGTAGAGGGAAAAACAGAGTTGGATAAATATTTCATTGACGAGTATGAAGAAGGTGAAGGAGAAGATTATGATGAGGAGTTTGACTTATTGGGTTGGTGGAAGACCAACAGTACAAAGTATAAGATACTTGGACATATGGCTAAGGACATATTAGCCATTCTTGTGTCTTCTGTTGCCTCTGAGTCTGCTTTTAGCACAGGAAAGCGAGTCTTAAGTCCTTGTAGAAGCTCTTTATCTACAAGGACAGGTTGAGGCATTGCTTTGCACACAAAGGCGGCTAAGGAAGCCAATACAACTTGATCTTCTATCTGATTACATACCAGATGATGATGTTGAAATTGAAGAAGGTAACATATTACATTATTACTTGTGTTTGGAAGTAATAGATATAGTCAAATAGTTACTAACTGCTATTATTTGTTTTGCGGCGTTACTTGAACCTATCAACACTGATGACACCACAAGTGCTGCTTGACATGGATTAGAAGATCAAGTTCAAGACTCTTTTGCAACACTAGCCGCACCGCTAGTTGTTCTTTTCAGATTTTCTCATTTTCAAGACTTAGTGTGTGTGTGTGTCTGTGGCTCCGCCCTCTTTGCTACTTGTTGTTTTTTCATATTTTCAAGACATTGTTTGTTTGGTTTGCTAGTAATATTGCTACTTATTAGTTGTTGCTTTGAATGAGAATTTGAGATATTAGTATTACTTAATATATTGAAAAACAAGTACTTAGATTGTTAGAGAAAAAGACATATTTAAATGTAGGAAAAGTACCGATTTGACCGAACTAGGAGCCGTGCACAGTGCCGTGGCCGTGTCTGCAGATGGTACAGGAACCGAGGTACAAGGTACATGTACCGGTCCAAAATTTTGGAACCGGGTCTAGGGAGGTACAGGTACTCGGTCTCGTCAAGAATCGAGACGAACCGTACCGTGTGCACCCTTACACGGAGTTGGAAATCTATTGGAGTCTTTTTTTTTTTCATGTGTTAAGTTCGGTATACTTAATCATAGAATCTAAAAAAATGAAAGTAAAATGAGCAATCAAATATTAAAAATTTTAATTAAGTGAACCCAAAAATATCTAAATAAATTCTATCACCATTTGTGATATGACGTTTAAGTTGTAAGGAACACCTGATAGAAAAAATGACTAACACATGGGTTTAAGTTTACTTAATGAGATAATATTATCTACTCCACAGTGAAATTATTGTTACTTAAATAATTTAATATAAAGTAAATCAAAGATAAATGGATGTTTGATAATAAAATTTGGATCAAATAAACATGACTGCAAAAATATAATATATGTTGTGGTTAAAATAATAAAATCTTAGTATTGGATTTACTTCTCCACTGCCCCGTTTCTTCTAGCATATGGCAGTATCTTCTTCCTTATCGATCTTGGGTAGGTTGTGCCTAATTGTATTGACCTTATTATCAAGGGATGGAGGTTCAAAAATTTGTGACTCTTTGGTCATGTGCTTTGGAAAGTCCTTCCGGCGGCAATCTCGTGGACAATACGGATGCGTGGGAACAAGCTTGTCTTTAAAATGAAATTTTCGATGTGGAAAAAGTGATAAATCAGATCAAAACTCAAGCTTTTTACTGGTGCAAAAACCACGGAGCTATGCAAGGGATTCATCTTGATAGTGTTATGTCCAATTGGGATCAATTTTATGTAAATTAAGTAGATCTTTTTTTTTGGGGGGTTGGGGGTGGGGGGGAGGGGTTTAGGGTTCAGTGGGTTGAGTGACTTTTGAGTCTTTTCTCAATCTCTGTGTTCGTGGGATTTTTTATTTTGCTCACTTCTAGTAAGCATTGTCAATATAATTTTTTACTTTTGTCGAGGAAAAAAAAAGTATTGGATTAGCAAAAATATCATGTCATTGCATCACTAACTTCGTCCTATTGTTTATGGTTATACCTGTCGTCAGGGTCTGTAGATGAAATCAATGCATATGTCATCCCATAAATTATAACTTTGCAAGCATTTCCCCCCCTTTTTTGTGCACATATATTACCGCATTATTTCGAGTTGTTTTGGGCCGATTGTTTTTGTTATATACATGGTAAACTTATACTTAGAAAAAATAAAAAACATATTAAACTTGTATATGTTTCTTTCTCGTTGCATATGTTTGTTGTATCGGTTTAAATTAAGTATTGTATACATGATTAAATAGTATCCATTAGAATATGAATTTGAAATTCATAACTTTTTTTTCCTTTTTTTCTTAAATTTTATTACCTTTTACTATTATAATCCTCGTTGAGGTTATGATTAGCATATCCTTGTATTCTTCATTGTCATTAGTTTCACTGACGATTCGATAGGATGAATAACCATGCACATAGGATTAAATTTGCTTGGTTGCCTCTTTCATATCGTATCACTATAATTTTGTTTCAGGTTCCATACTCGTTTTCCTTGCGCTTAAATTTGATATATTGAAATCAATTTTTCCCTTACATATGCAATAAAATATAGTGGTACCTCAATGAACAATACTTGCCAAATATTATTTTAGATTCAATTTAGAGTGTATCTACATGTTAAGTCACTTACGACTCCGTTTTTTTATCTTAATATTATTTATCCATGTGCAGATGAAATTGTATCACGGAATTTCCTTGTTCTTATCATAATAGATCTCTGTATATAAGTGAACAATGTAAAATACGATATCATGTCTTCTTGTATTGGTTTATAGGATCGTACATATTTTTTAACTACAAATTTTTGCCCTTAGATTGTATTATATCCTCGTAGGCTTTCTCTATGATATTGGAAAAACCGTAGATATAATTGAATGAGCTTAATTCCATGCATTCATATTTGTTAGTTCTTGCATATTATGTTTTGTTGGAACGCGTGACTGAGGGTTATTGTCTAATTGATTTTTCCAACCGAGTAGATTTGACACCCATATCATATTTAACTTTTTGACGAAAATCTGGAATATCTATTCATATTTGACCTTTTGACGTAAAATCTGGTAAAGTGGTAAACAATCCCCCACTGACTAGGGCTGCACAAGACCCGCCCATCATACCCAAACCCGCCCGTACACGTTAAACCCGTGGATTTTTAATCCGAATCTGCCCGTTGTGGGTGCGGGGTTGGTTAAGAAATAAAAACCCGCTGTCTATGGGTGCGAGGTTGGTTTTAGCTAATACCCGCTCGAAAAACCCTCTAAATATACACCATTGATAAAACTAATCCTAGCCGTCCGTTATCAAAACCAAACCATAATGATGATGTTATTAATGCATCAGTAGTGGTCGTAGGCATCTTAAAATCAAAAGAAGTTGAAAATCTGATTTCAACTGAGATAAGTAGATGTGCTAGATCAGTAACAAGAACATGATCATTAGCCCAAAATAAATACGGAAAACAAAATGGCAAACTAAAAACCCAAACTATTTAATGAGAATTTCAATCAAAATATAAAAAGCAATTAAGTAACCAGAAACCTTGATACATACATCTATAAGCTCTAAAAATATTTATAATGAATATTTATGTTTATGTTTATGTTTATGGTTTGTTTTTTTAAGTTATCAAGAACTTAAGTAAGTAGTTTATTTAAACTTTAAAACATGTGTGTGAATGATTATTGAATATAAAGCGGGTTTAAGCGGGTCTAAACCCAAACCCTCCCAACCCGTAGCGGGCGGGTAAAAAAAACCACCCGCTATTGGGGGTGCGGGGTTGGTTATGAAAATAAAAACCCGCAGTCTTTGGGTGCGAGGTTTGTTTTAGCTAATACCTGTCCAAACCTGCCCAAACCCGCCCATCTGCAGCCCTACCACTGACCATGAGCCCTGCTCAAGACCTGACTGCCTATCTCCTTCCTTATTTCTCCGGTCACTCACTCTTTTATTAAGGGCCCGCCCTTAATCTAATTTGCTTGGTAAAATCAGTCAAGTCTCTTAGTTAGAGCCCGTCTAATTTATAGATCAATCATCAATGACCACAAGCATTAGAAATTGGGGACCATGGTTTTATTTTGGGTAAGATATTAGAAGTAAATCTAGGTCACCCCTTATCTAGATAATTATATTAATACCTAAATTACCCTCCTGATTAATTTTGGGTAATGATTAGTTAGTGTTAATAATAGTTAGTGTAATGATTAGTGAGATGATTAAGTTAAAGATAATTAGTGAGATTAAAAAATCAGATGGTTTTTTTTTTTAAAGAAGTAAAATTATTGAGAGAGTAAATTTAGAGAAGATGAAGAAGGAAAACATGAAAAACGATGGATTTTACCAACCACAACAGGAGGAAGGGTATTTGGGTACCCAGGTATGCTTCAAACTTAGATAATGTTGGTTGAATTGCTCCAAATTTTCAAAAAAAACTGTAAATTTTTAGAGTAGTTTGGGTTTGTTCGGTTACCTTATGTGAATAACAGGTTACCGAATTCATCTGAAAGTGTAGTTCGGCTACCTTTTCCAAACACGCAGGTTACCGAACTCGCTGTTAATGGAGGTTTTTAGTAGTTAGGTTAACAGACATTTTACCGAACTTTGTTTATAGGATTTACAGAGTAATGTTCGGTTGGTTCGCAAACTTTATCCCAACAACTTATCTAACCGAACTCCACATGTATGCGATTAGTGAAGAGTTCGGTTTGTCAAGATTTTTTGCGAACAAACCGAACATAGTGGGAAAGTTCGGTTAAATTGAAACTCAACATAGTAGGAAAAATAGCACAGTTCGGTTACATTGGATTTTTTTTTCTTTTGTAATATGGGCAGAGTTCGGTTACTAGATAGTTTTAGAAATTTTTGCGAACCAACCGAATAGAGTAGGCATAGTTCGGTTAAATCATAACTCAACATAGTGGAAAAAATAACACAGTTCGGTTACATTGGTTTTTTTTTTTTTTTTTTTTGTATTATGGGTAGAGTTCGGTTACTAACTAGTTTTAGAATTTTTTGGGGACCAACCGAACACAATATATTGGTTTTCAATGAGGAGTTCGGTTAAAACTATTTTTTGCGAACCAACCGAACTCGGTGTTTGGTTACGAAAAATTAAATTCGTGATAACCGAAGTGTTCTTCGTGTTCTTGGTTTCAGAATGTTCGGTTACAAAACTAGTTTTTTTTTAAAACTATTCAT
This sequence comes from Papaver armeniacum, assembly GCA_023531295.1. Lineage (NCBI taxonomy): Eukaryota > Viridiplantae > Streptophyta > Magnoliopsida > Ranunculales > Papaveraceae > Papaver > Papaver armeniacum. The sequence goes on from JAJJWW010006477.1 coordinate 384,719, forward strand.
AACCGAACATGCCACTTTAACTTCCATTTAAACCATATTTTGATGATTTCTACTCAATTTTCCCAATCAAAAAACGAATTAAAAAGATTGATGGGTTTTTCAATCGAACGAGGAATGTCAAAGAAAGAGAGGAGAAGAAGAGAATAAATTTTTTTTTTTCAAAACTAAAAAATTTCGATTCTCCTCCTGTTTTTGTTTTTGATTTTGGTTAATAAATTCATTTAGATTAGATGTATATAGTTATTAAGTTAGTTTTAATTTAAATTAAAGTAAAGGGTAAATGTGTATTTACCTAACTTTAGGACACCCTTATAAGTATAGGGAGGTTGGTCTAATAAGACCATGGTCCCCAAAAAAAACCATGGTCCCTAAAAAATGGTTCCAATACAATCATGGGAAAATTAGGCTAAGGCCCAACCCATGGATAACCCATAATATGAGGCCCTCAATTAAAAGAGTTTTAAAATCGGTAGAATTATTAAAAGACCTTGATACCCTTATGCATATTGTCAAGCCCATAATTAAATAAAATTTGAATTTAGGCCCAATATTATTAAAATATAGTGTGATGATGTTCCAACCACCACAGCCACCGCCAACCACTTTCGACCACCACCGCCGCCAACCACCTCCGACCACCACCGCCAGCCACCTCAGGCCACCACCACCAACAACCACACCCACCGCCACCACCACCGCCACCAACCACCACCGTTAAACCACCACCACTATCCACCTCCAACCACCGCCTCCACAAAACACCACCGCCATCCACCTCCTAATTATTAATGTTTACCACAAATGTCCAAATGTTTTATTTTAGCCCCCTCATTTCTAAACTGCGCCACCCGCCACCTCCCTCCACCACCACCGGCCACCACAAACATATGGATGTGTACACAAAAGTTACACATGCATATGACATGTGTATCCAGAAGTTACACATTCATACAAAATGTGTAATGCAAAGTTACACTTATACATAGATGTGTACTCTGTAGTTACACATGTGTATGCAGAAGTTACACATGCTTATGGCATGTGTATCTACAAGTTACACATGTTATATGCATGTGTAATTTTTTATTACACATGCTATATGTACGGGTATCTACAAGTTACTCATCAGAAAATGCATGTATTACTTTAATTTTCATTTACAATAATTTGTTCATTCATCAATTACTACAATTATCGTAATTGGTTGTTTGAACACAATAAACGAATTAAAACACGAAATATGGAAAGCAAAATCCTAGAAATAATCCACTATATCCTATAGTAGAAATATTTTCTTCCTTTTTGTCTTTCTCGATTCCAATATACTTGCACATCTGTAAACAAAAAATAAACATCCAAGAGATTAGGTTGAATGGACAAAAAAATAATCAAAGCGAAATGCACTTTTCATTGAACTCTACGAACACTGAAAAATCAGATTCATACAGAAACTTCAGATATAGTTATACACCAGCTGACTTATGTAACTGAGAGTTACACATGCATATAACATGTGTAACTAGGAGATACACATGCATCTGACTTGTGTAACTAAAAGTTACACATGCATATAACTAGTGTAACTAGAAGTTACACCTGCATATGGCATATGCCATTTATCATGAACTTGCAATCCTAAGTTACCTAAAGCACATTGTTACGGTTTTTGGAGGACTGACCACAACCTCTGTACAAAAATCTTGTTTTTATACTCATTTAGCATTAGAAATATTTATCTGTCCATCTAAAGCTAACTACAAAATCAAATAATCAAAACAAAAGCTTGTTGAAAACTATCGTGCAATTCATTTATTTCTATGTAAATGTTTATGAACAGGTTACAATTTCTAGATTGGTCAAGCTACATTAGTCTGTAGACCTTAAGTGTTTCATGTATTCAAAATAAAAGAACATCATAACTTTGAAATATTACTACCCAATCAAAGAAACAAAAAGATTATTGAAGAATGGCAAAAGGGCATACCAGCAGTATTGCTCCAAAGACCCTTATACCAGTGTTCGAGAACAGACCAGGACCGGCCCGGTCGGACAGATAAAACCGTGACCCGGTCACTTTTAAGGTTGGTTTATCCTTGACCCAGTAATTTTGTTAAAAACGCTTTCTTTTGTTAAAACCGGCTGACCTTGACGGTCCAATGCGGTGAATCGTACGACCCACCACGGTTTAAAAGTAGATCGACCCAGTATCATCCCCATACCATACAAATCTAAAAAGGAATTTTTTTTTATATATTTTTCTGAAACTTCTTCACTCCATTAACAACATATATGATGATTCAAAATACTAAATCCATGATAAGTTTAACCATAGAGAGCGAGGGAAGAAAGAATTAAATCTTCCAACAAAAATGATTTTTTTTTCTGATTTCTTTGGTCTAAATCTTTGTTACAGTTTCTGTTCATTACAATTTCATCAATTAATCTTTGATATCTTCTCAATTTCTCTTGATCTCATCTAGAATTGCCCCTAGGCATCGGTGCCTGCAAAATTAACAAAAAAAAAAAAAAGATCTCATCAAATAACAATTCCAAGAGGATACTGAATCAGATCAGTGCTAGGATAAGAAGAAAGATAATAGCAATATCATGGTGAGACAAATGATTGAGCTTTACAATGAAAAACAAAAGCAGAAAGGGAGGAGGAAGCCGTGGTTACTAGTTTTATGTTTAGAACATATTTCGATGCAAACAATGAAAGTAGCTAAGGTGTCCGTAAAACCCTTTTTACACGGGTTTTACACGTCTGATATGGGACAGAAATAGGAGACACCGAACACGTCTGGTGAACTGTTTTCACCGTCCGCCAACACATGTTCAATCAATAAGCTCTTAGTCAATGACCCAAGTGAACCGGGGTTGAAACACTGGTTGGACCATATGACCCTGACCCATTGATTTTTCCGAGTCGACGTCCGGGCCGGTTTTCAGAACATTGCCTTATACAAGCCAAAGCAACCACTTATTTCTCCACTATAAAAAACAATTCAAAAACAAATAAAGCAATCACAATTATTGCCAGCACCACTCAATATTTTCCATCATACGTTGACCATAATGAACCAAGAATCATATAGAGACATATCATCGTGTAAGCTTACACCAGCTGACTTGTGTAAATGAGAGTTACACATGCATAATAACATGTGTAATTAGGAGATACACATGCATCTAACTTGTGTAACTTCCAGTTACATGCATAGGGATAGTAGTGATGGATAGATGGATAAATTCAATCAAATACGAGATGATGATCATATTTGCAAAGTAATTAATCAAATGCACAAAGGTTGAACACATGCATACCTAACTTCTTCAGTGAATGCACCTTCTTTCTTCACCCAGTAAACAACCACTTGAATCTCAGGATACAATGAACTTTTAGCCGAGGTAAGGAACACAAATGGAGAACTGACCACAACCTCTGTACAAAAAACATTCCTAACTACATTTAAATACTTCTAATCCATAGAAATATCAAATTTAATAGCATATTCACAATATCAATACATCCACTCACCAACAACATCTATGGATGAAATTTCATCACCATTAATGTGTCAACAATCTTCTTCACTTAGTCCTCAGCTTCATTCTGAATTCCACAATTGATTATTTCACCTCCTACTCCTCATTTCAACATTTCAGCGCCAACTCCAATTTCAGGGAGACCATCCTACAAAAATACCACATAGCAGTTAGAGCTTTATTGAGTTATTGGTAACCTGAAGAGTAACAAAAAACAATAAGATTTTACGAGATTAAAAAGAACGATACATTATCAACATTTCAGCGCCAACTCCAATTCCAGGGAGACCATCCTACAAAAATACCACATAAATAAGCAGTTAGCTTTATTGAGTTATTGGCAACCTGAAGAGTAACAAAAAAAAAAAAAAAAAAAAATTATGAGATTAAAAAGAACGATACACACAACAATGTATAACCAGTTTTACATGCACTTGGATAGTGTAAATAGGAGTTACACATGTATATGATTAGTGTAACCGGGAGTTACAGATGCATTTGAATAGTGTAAACGCAAGTTACACATGCAATTTGGATGTGTAGACGAAAGTTACACATGTTGTTCATAATCATCAAAATATGAGAAACACAATCACATTGAAATATTAATCAAAAAACACCACCAATGACTTCAAATCCTCCTCTAAACCTGCTGCAACACCACCGTCTCTATTCAAAAAGGGATTAGCTAAGAATTTTATTCGTTAAATAGTGTCAATTCAAGTTAAAGAAATTCAAAACAAAAGTGTATAACTAGTACTATCAGATTGAGAAGCTTTCTTCAAAGTATTAGGTACAACCTCGGATGATATATTCAAAATAAGTACTCAAAACTCGATTTTCGTTGATTCCTCTTCTTCATACTCGTCAAACATATACACGAATCAAATTAAATGATAAACCTATCAAGAACGACAACAAATTGAATTATCCAAAAGCAGAATCAAGCAAATCGAAACTAAACAACATCAACAACACAAATCAAAATCTATCTAGATTTAAAATTGCAAAATCGATTCATTCAAAAAATAAATAATTATATTGTCTTCTTTTGCGATGTAAAAACCAAAAATACAAACAAGAACATGATGATGAATACCTTACCTGAACTAGCTTGAATCGATTCAAATCTAGCTTCAAAATGCAGATCTGATAAATTAATTCTCGTAGGTTTTACATAACTAGCTTGAATCTGAAATAAAGATTAAAATCGTATTACGAATCTGAAATTAAATCAACAAATCCTAACAAATCAAGCCAGATCCAGAACTTACAAGCATAAATATTCAATCGAATCATCATTTTAATAAAAGATGGTACTTATACTTAGCTTGCTGATGAACTAATGGATCTATTAATTGAAATCTGTTTCTCGGATTCATTTTTTTCCACTGAAACTGATACTCCTCCTTCTCCTGGTGGTGGATTTGTGATCTCTATCATCTCCATCGATGAAAACAATTTCCCAAACTTTTTTATTGCTTAGATCTAGGTTATGGAATCGATTTTCACTGCAAATCTCGATTAGAAACTGTATTTTCAGCCCTGTTTCTTTAGCCGAGAGAGAGAGAGAGAGAGAGAGAGAGAGAGAGCATATGAAAGAGAAAGTGAAAAAGAAAATGAAAATGAAACTGAAATCTACAGCTAGTTTTATCACGTATATATACAAAAGGGCAGTCATGGTATTATTATAATTATTACGGATAATATTCTTATTATTAAGCCCTGAATTCTAAAATTTTGGACCTAGAAATATCAAAATATGAAAGAATAGAGTTGATAGTGAATGATCCATTTTGTGGGGCTTGTATGTGTTGAACCGATATAGTAGGGGGTTCTAGTATTTTTCAATCATATGAGATTTTTTTCACTGAACGGTCGACCTTGACTGACATTTGGTATTAATAATGGGCCCTGACTATGTAATGGGCATGTATGACAGAAAAGCATCAGTGTGTATGGTATTTGAGGTTTGGAAGATGTAATTTGGTATAATATAAGATGATAAATTAGTGTAGAACTCAAATAGAGTCATTAGATTCAGCCGTGGCGACTTAAGTTACCGTGGGAGACACATGACAAGTTGTCAGCGTATTTACTTAAATCGAGCTACACAACTTATACCACCGGTGGATTGGAGTGAGCCACGCGGCATGAAAGTGATGCGCGTCTCTTTATTTTGCCCATCCGTTTTTCTAGTTGGTTGAGTTCATAGTCAATTTATCAAAATCAATGATTTTGATGTTTGTTGTGTAGAGATAATCGTTTAAAATTCTAACTGACATTTGGTATTAGTATCCAAATGGCCTAGGCTCAGTTGGGGACTCGAACCTACACAAGCAAGTAAACAAGGTTCACTGAAAAAGCTCAATAATTTACAAAGTATGAAATCAAATTATAGTATTGAGGTAATTTGAATACCAACAAGGATATTTAATGGAAGTATGTTTAGGTGACCATATCCAAGAGATAATATTGAAACTCGTCAAAAATAATTACACATAAAAATAAATCCAGAGTCCACAGTGCTGAACTATTCATAATCATTACTGAATTGATTTTCGGTTGCCAATAAAAAAGCATATATCTTGAGGTAATGCTTCATCTTCATTTCATTTATGTAGAAGTTACTCATTTCCTCCTTATACTAAACACCTGCGCACAAAAATATGAGGTACCAAGACAACCATCATTTCCAAAAATCTACCAACTAATTAGCTAGACCAATTTCGATGTCTTTGCATAAATGAGGAAGAGTAGATTTCTTCGCAAATTACGATCCGAAAGCATAACTCAATTTCCACCGATATCTCAATTTTCTTATCTACAAGACCATAATATTCTTAAGAAAAAGAAGAAGAAAAAAAACCTAGTTAATCAGAGTGATCAACGGTGAACCAATTTATTTATAGCTTCTATCAAAACACCTAGCCTTTATATCATGCTAGGATAGTTTCGGTTTTCAGTTTTCGCTATTCCATGAATCATAACTAATCCATTTAGTGGCATAAAATATACGTGTCCAGCAAACTAAAAGCTTTGATGAATGAATCTCAAGTACGAAATGAAGTTACACCCCTATTTATTATTGATTTCTACTTGTTAGTGTTGCTAAAGAAGATTATGAAATTAGGCAGGCATGGACATAGCCGAGAGAGTTATGCACACTAATGTGACAATTTTCTTTCTTATTTTACTTGATTTTGAGAAGGAAAGAGAAAAATAAAAATATCAAGTGGGAGTTTTTCGGTCCGACACTTGATGAATATTTTAAAGATTCCCAACTTGTGGAATCCAATATTGACAATGACTAAGAAAGGAATTATTATAGCCCAACTACTATTTGTGGATAAAATCATGAAAAATCCAAATAACCTCGTCTTTGTTGGTGACTTGAAAGCACTATTAGAGGGAGAGACAAGGTTTTTCGCGAGAAAAAGATAAATATTTTATGAGTGTTATGTAACTGAGCTACTGTATAAGATGGGACTGCTTAATGGAAAATTAAGTGATGATATCCACGAGACAATCCCGAAATTCTCTAACAATAATTACAGAAAAAGAAAAACTTCAAGTTTGACATGTACTTGACTATATTCATTTGAACGTATTCCACAGTACTGCCAATGGTTTCTGGTTCTTATCATTGATATCACCCCACTTCCCGTAGTTCATTGATTGAGTGAGATAATAAAATTAATGGGGTAAGCTTCTATTGGTATAGAAATTCTTTGGATGATGTCTCATCTACAAGAATCCATCATTTGAACCCATACCATATTATAATTCTTGAGGGAATGCTTCTCTTCCATTCATTTATAATCACAAAGGCGGCATTAACCCCTTTGAGATAAACATGAATACAGCTTAAGATCACTTTTAACATAAATGAGCTCCCTCAAGGGTATACTCAAAACTAAAATAGTAATTACTAACAACGACCATAATAAAAGAAGTACCAAAACCAAACAAATGAGTTATGTATTGATCCTGAAAGAGCAACAAATTAGATGTCTTTGCATAAATATGTATAAATATATTTATTAGTAAACTACAATTTGAAAGTATAACTCAGTTTCAACCAACATCTCAAAATTTTCACGTAAACCAAAAGCGCGATTCATAACCTATTTTTCTTATTTACAAGACCATGATATAGCTTTTATAAGAACACCTATATGCTAAACCATCGTGTACTACATGTAATCCATATTTAGCACTACAAGTAATCCATTTAATGGCATAAGATACATGTCCAACGAACCAAACACTTGGACGAATGGATCTCAAAAAGTAGGAAATGAAGTGTGACTCACATCATGTTTTATTGTTCCAAGAATTTCTACTCATTTTGTTAAGAAAGGAAGCTAAGCTTATTTCAGTCTTGGTAAATGATAAGTGCATATTTCACATATATTTGGTATTAATTCCATGCTAGTATTTGTGGGTTTTCTTGCAAATTATTGTGTATTACGCTTGTTTTCTTGTATTTGTCTTTCATCAGGTGAATCATCCTAAAAGAAGTGAAAATAGCTACAAAAGTGAAGTCACAAGTGAAGAAGGGCCAAAGACCCAGTGGAACTCGTCCAAATTGAGGATTTCTAGTCATCATTTTGTAGAGGACGAGAAGACGAAGTCAATGGCGAAAGAACGAAGTCATTCTGAGTTCGTATGAAGAAGTTTATGAGGAAGACAAGAACTTAGAAGATTAAAAGACAAAATGGTCATTTTCAAGGCAGGTGCTATCGGCACCCCATTGCACGTTAAGGGCAGATCATTACATTAAGGGGTGGATTGTTTCAAAGGAACTGCTAAAAGGCGATCATGTCAATTATTTGGGGGAAGTGGAATTTGAATAATCTTAAAGGCAAGCTGGATAATTACTCAAGGCTGCCACTTTTTAAATACCTTCTTCTTCCAAACTTATCGATCAGTTCAGGGATAATCCGGTGGAGTTGTGTGACGCTGATGGCTATGGAACTCGCGGATTTAAGTGCAGGGACGACAGTAAAGCAAGCTCAGATGGTGATGGGTTATGTTGTGCGTGAGTTTGTTGGAGGCTATGGTTGCTTACATATGTATGAGTTGAACTCGAAGAACTCAATGGCAGTGATGATTATGATGGTGATGAAGTCGTTGTTGACGTTGCCAGAGAAGTATGGGGGTTTAGCTCGAGTTTGCTGATGATCGTGATGATGGCAGTGAACAAGGACTATGGAGCTCGAATCTGTATGGGCGGTAAACCGACGATGCTTTTGCTCATCGGTGATGAAGAATGATAGAGTTGAGACTCGAGCTTTGCTGTGGGTGATGAAGAATGGCATGGCAGCGACGGTGATGATGTGGTCTGTGAGTTATGGACGTTGGGTGCTCGAGTCTGAGAAAGAAAAAGGAGAAGACGAGTACCCAACTATGATGGAGAAGTATGAAGTCTCGATGGATGCTTTTTATCACGATGACACTTGATGAGTTTTGTTGTCATTGACAAATATTAAGGAGTGTTGCTGCTTCCTGTGATCGAAGATGAACGAAGATTTGGACCTCGAGATGGACAAGGACGTCTGTGAATGGGTCAAGGAAATGGAGTTGAGGTTTGATGACATACGGGTATGCGGATGGCCATCAAATCACGGTGGAGTTTAACAAGAACAAGGAACTCGAGTTTTGGATTTGGAACCAGTATCGTAACCGAGAAACTAGTTGCTGTAAATCACAAGTATGAGAAGATTTCTGAGCAAGTAATCATATTTAGCGCGTATGGAAAAATGGGACTTTGGTGCAACATGGTACACCAAGTTGGATGTAAGGTTAGATGTTAAGAAGCCACGTCGTCCCCATTGAAGATCCAACCAATCACAAGACGTGCTCATTCTGCTACAATGCTCCCTGTTACACCAAAATAGAAGCACCTGATTTCTCAAAGTTTGAAACTTTGTTTGACCGACTATGAATCCTTATCAGATGCGAATTCGAAGGAAAACTAGGTTTCGTACAAACCTATATAAAGGCATGTTGCGGCAGCTTTGATATACAACTTTTGGGAGAGAAAAATAGAGAGAGAAAAAGAAGAGAAAGGAGGTTATATTCTATTCTAGGGTTTACCCCTTTAGGGGGAAACCAAGTTATTTTCTTTTCTTATTTCATATATTTTTCATGGGTTTTAGTAAATCCATGTGTAGCTAAATTCTACTGATTACGGATGATTTTAAAGTCTTGGTTTATGAAACTTTAATTCTTTTTACAAATTTATTTTAAGTTGATTTTTCTTGTCGATTGTCTCTATTATTTTTATCATCTAAGATTACTATTGGGTTATTCAATTGGCCATTTGAATTAACCTGATAATAATTCTTCTACTAGTATTGAGGTTGGTGATACGTGTAATAGTCACTCAATTCCATACACAAGTAGTACATCGCAAAAGGCTATTGCAGGAGGGATTACGTTAAGCAATTGTGTATAGAGATGACACTAGTAAGCGGGGCCGAGCTTATGCGTCGATGCTAGGATCAACCTAATTCACAAAACGTAATGCATTCGATGGGTTACACCTTGAGAGCTTATTCATGGTGGCTCAGATGGATAGAATCTGGTAGTCGAGCGCTTCCGTATCCAGTGGCAACAGGAATTCCGGGGATAAGAGAGCTTATTTCTATTCTACGGTTGGTGACAATGGAAATTCTATAAGAAATAAACAAGTACTTTTATTAAGTTTCTGATCAGTGGCAGCGAATGATTCCTTAATCATCTTTACTTTCTTATTTGTTTCTTTTTACTTCATTATAAAACCACCCCTTTGTCTTTTACTTTACTTTGCTGAACTAAATAACCTATCAATTACACATCTCTCTGTGGGAACGATCTCTTACTACCGCTATATTACCAGTTAATTAGTGGGAAATATCTTTATTAATTTGTTGCACTTACGACACGCATCAAATTTTGGCCACTTCTTAGGGGAGCAGTTGATAATTGATTTTTTATTTGTTTAGCTTGTTTTTACTTTTGTTTTTAGATATTTTTTTTTTTATTTTCTATTTCTTGTGAGTCGTCATGTTTCCTTACGGAAATAACATGTACGGAGCATAAGATCAGACATACAATAGTGGTAATCAATATGGTTTTCAATCCCAGTCTTATGATAATTACCAACCATATCAAGGATATAATCAAAACCAATCATTTGGCTATGATCCATATCCTACGGAACCTTACAGGTACTCTCATGCATATCAACAAACTTATGACGGGTATGTAAGCGAGCAACCATAAGGATGGGAGGATAGTTATAATTTTGATCAAAAATTCTCTAGTTTTGCAGAACGGATGTGTACCATGATGGGGGAGCTTCAACAGCAGATGCAAGAATCACTTCAAAATCAGAAACCCTATGATTGGGAGGAATCACATCGAGAAATTCAAAGGAATTCAGAGAAATTATACGAACAAATTTCTCAACTCAGTGAAAATAGGGATGAGGAAGAAGTATGGCCTCAAAACCAAAACAATTCCGAAATTCCTATGGACGACAAAGAATATTTAGAAGATGAGCAACTTTTGGAAATTCCTTATAATAGTGATAAAGTTATTCCAGCTCTGGATCGTAATAATGATCATTCGCCTATTCAAAAGGAGGAGCCTTGGAATAACCAAACCATTGTTATCAACAATGTAACATACTCAAATGCATATCAATGCTATGAAGATTATCCAGATTACAATGTTTTTAGGCCGGTTGATTTGCAAGAAGTCAACCCAATTATTCCTTCGTCGGAGACTCATATGGAAGACCCTAGGATTTGCACCAATGAACTAGACTTCTTGGGGGAAGATTCCGATTCCGATGATGAGATTGTTGAAGAGATAGAGATTGAGAATGAAACCAAATTGATTAAAGTCGTGGAAGACCCAATTGAGCTTGTCAGGGAATATAATGATGCTGAGATTTCGGTTGAAGCAGAAAATAATAGTTTGATAGAGGACCAAGATATACTTGAGGTAAATAATTCACTAGATACAAAATTTGAGGATATCGAACAAGGTTTGTCTCATCCTTTGTGTAGTTCTATATCTATTGATCCTTTCCATCCAATTGAAGTAGATTTTCAAAGAGTTGTTAACTTGGTTTTTAGGAAAATACCTCACTTGGGATTGGAGTTATGTGCTTCCAAAGTTTTAATGGATTATTTTGATTCTAAGTATCCACCACTTGATGTGTTTGATTCTAGAATTATGCGGGTTCATCAAGGCGAGGAACCTTTTGAAGTTCCGAATTTTATGTTCTCTATCCACTTTCGAGTGTAGAAAGGACTAAGTGGGGGAAACTTCAATAAAGTTGATAACTTCATTATTTATATCTTATATTAATGTTTTTGTGAAGTTGTTACTAGAATTGCAAATTGTTTTCTGGGCAGACTACCAGATTTTCAGATTATTGGTTTACGGACGATAACCGGAAAGGTCGTGAGGACGTTAAACTAAGTTACCGAATGGGAGGCAACCCATTGGTTTGTATTTTCTATCCTTTTGTTTTTAGTTTTCTTCTTTTTGCATATCAAATTAGGATTTCCCACCTTGATTTTACTTAGGACGAATCAATCACATTGAGGACAATGTAGAGTTTAAGTGTGGGGGAGTGTTTGGATATATTGCATATAGAGTTTTTAGCCTTTTTGAGTCAATTTTTCAAAATTTTGAAAATTTTTGCATAAAAAAACCTCCAACTTGTAGAGATTTTAGAGTCACTAGCATACTTCTAGGTATGTTTACATAGAGAATTCTGACCGACATAACTGAACTTGGAAGTGTTAGGGAACTACGTTCGGATTTCTTGCTTGTTAGAGTGTTCAATAACGGATTTAATCATGCCGGTGATGCAAATGAGGAGCAGAGAGAAATGCATTATTAGAGTTGTTGATCAATCATTAGTGGAGACTACCTATTTTCATATCAACAGAGGCACCAAACCAAATTTTCTTAGTAGCTGACTAAAAAGCTTTCTTTTGAGTGTGTGTCACCGTACGTTAATTCCGGGTAGAATGGTGAGCTACCCAACTTTACACCAATAGAAGCACTACTCTTTGATCTCTTGAGTGCTAATTTTGTCAATCATGAGGGTGACGTCTATAGATGAAAACCACCTTCTTGTAGTTCGATTTGCAGTTAGCATCATTCTCTCTCTCGCCAACAACAGATCCATAGAAACACCACCATCATCAACAAGTGGAGCGACATCAAAATCTACAAGGAAAGTTGGAGACGTTTGAGGTTTACAAGCAACAATACAAGAAAGAGCATATTTGATATCCAAGTAAAGCAACATATACAATGAGCAGATTTTTAAATACATGTTGAAGACTTACAATACAATGAGCGTAATTCTATATCTAAGTATGAAGACTACGTACAAGAGCGAAGAAAATCAAAAGATGAGAGTTATTGAAGTTTAGGATACAAAGACATTACAAGTTGTGAAGATCAAAGTGGTAAAATACTTTTTTCATGGCCATGTTATTTTAATTCCGTATTATTTTTGTAGTTGCAATCTCTTTGTTTAAAAAAAAAAAAAAATACAAAAAGATTTGCATTAGGTTGTTATTTGTTCAATAAGGCCATGCGGAAGAAAAATATATAAAGAAGTTTCAAGCAACAAGGAAATTGAAGAGAAAAGAGTTACAAATTGTCAAAGTTTTATGAAGTTCAAGAGTTTAGCATCAATAGTTGAAGATCGAAGACGAAGACCAAGAAGATGAAGAAGACGAGCCGAAGGAAGACGTTTCTATTGGATGCTGTGAGAGTGGAGCTTTCATCATTGCAATCAGATGTGAAGGTGGTAAGTACTCCCATCCTCGATAATAATGGTTGATTTCCTTTCTTAGAGATCATCGAGAGAAATATCTTTGTTTTCCACGATTTTGTGGAGTCTCCGAGAAAATATTCGGAAGGTTTCCTTCCCACCATTCAACGTGTGTAGGATTTATCTCTTCACTCCTACCTACACACATGTGAGACCTATAAAAAAGCCGTCTTATTGAGTGCAATTATCATAGAATCCTTTTAAGTGAGGCAGAAGTCGAGGCGAAATGCTTATTGATCGCTCTCAAACACGCGTTCTCTCATTATGGTGTGGTTATTTCTCACTCAACATTTAAGAATGAGAATATGTTCTTTGGTATTTCTAACTTCTTATTACTAGCATGCAGAAACTCTATGTCCTCATAGCTCTTTGGATGCTTGGGACGCTGGAACGCTTTAAAGATTAGAGCAGGTTTTGTGGGTATATCTCTCGTAAACCCTCATGAGACTATAACTCGTCCACTAGGGACACCTAGGGGTTTAAAGGCCTGTTGCACATGCTAAGTGCAACCGTATCCTTGACGACATGGAGTTGTTATAGTTTAGTTTAGTTTGCTCGAGGACTAGCAAAAGGCAAGTGTGGGGGAATTTGATAAGTGCATATTTCACATATATTTGGTATTAATTCCATGCTAGTATTTGTGGGTTTTCTTGCAAATTATTGTGTATTACGCTTGTTTTTTTGTATTTGTCTTTCATCAGGTGAATCATCCTAAAAGAAGTGAAAATAGCTACAAAAGTGAAGTCACAAGTGAAGAAGGGCCAAAGACCCATGGAACTCGTCCAAATTGAGGATTTCTAGTCATCATTTTGTAGAGGACGAGAAGACGAAGTCAATGGCGAAAGAACGAAGTCATTCTGAGTTCGTATGAAGAAGTTATGAGCAAGACAAGAACTTAGAAGATTAAAAGACAAAATGGTCATTTTCAAGGCAGGTGCTATCGGCACCCCATTGCACGTTAAGGGGCAGTCATTCTGTTAAGGGGTGGACTGTTTCAAAGGAACTGCTAAAGGCAGTCATGTCAATTATTTGGGGGAAGCTGGAATTTGAATAATCTTAAAGGCAACTGGATAATTACTCAAGGCTGCCACTTTTTAAATACCTTCTTCTTCCAAACTTATCGATCAGTTCAGGGATAATCCGGTGGAGCTGTGTGACGCTGATGGCTATGAAACTCGCGGATTTAAGTGCAGGGACGACAATAAAGCAAGCTCAGATGGTGATGGGTTATGTTGTGCGTGAGTTTGTTGGAGGCTATGGTTTCTTACATATGTAGGAGTTGAACTCGAAAAAATCAATGGCAGTGATGATCATGATGGTGATGAAGTCGTTGTTGACGTTGCCAGAGAAGTATGGGGGTTTAGCTCGAGTTTGTTGATGATCGTGATGATGGCAGTGAACAAGGACTATGGAGCTCGAATCTGTATGGGCGGTAAACCGACGATGCTTCTGCTCATCGGTGATGAAGAATGATAGAGTTGAGACTCGAGCTTTGCTCTGGGTGATGAAGAATGGCATGGCAGCGACGGTGATCTTTGTGGTGCATGAGTTATGGACGCCTGGGTGCTCGAGTCTGAGAAAGAAAAAGGAGAAGACGAGTACCCAACTATGATGGAGAAGTATGAAGTCTCGATGGATGCTTTTTATCACGATGGCACTTGATGAGTTTTGTTGTCATTGACAAATATGAAGGAGTGTTGCTGCTTCCTGTGATCGAAGATGAACGAAGATTTGGACCTCGAAATTTGGACAAGGACATCTGTGAATAGGTCAAGGAAATGGAGTTGAGGTTTGATGACATACGGGTATGCGGATGGCCATCAAATCACGGTGGAGTTTAACAAGAACAAGGAACTCGAGTTTTGGATTTGGAACCAGTATCGTAACCGAGAAACTAGTTGTTGTAAATCACAAGTATGAGAAGATTTCCGAGCAAGTAAACAGATTTAGCGCGTATGGAAAAATGGGACTTTGGTGCAACATGGTACACCAAGTTGGATGTAAGGTTAGATGTTAAGAAGCCACGTCGTCCCCATTGAAGATCCAACCAATCACAAGACATGCTCATTCTGCTACAATGCTCCATGTTACACCAAAATAGAAGCACCTGATTTCTCAAAGTTTGAAACTTTGTTTGACCGACTATGAATCCTTATCAGATGCGAATTCGAAGGAAAACTAGGTTTCGTACAAACCTATATAAAGGCATGTTGCGGCAGCTTTGATATACAACTTTTGGGAGAGAAAAATAGAGAGAAAAAGAAGAGAAAGGATGTTATATTTTATTCTAGGGTTTACCCCTTTAGGGGGAAACCAATTTATTTTCTTTTTCTTATTTCATATATTTTTCATGGGTTTTAGTAAATCCATGTGTAGCTAAATTCTACTGATTACGGATGATTTCAAAGTCTTGGCTTATGAAACTTTAATTCTTTTTACAAATTTATTTTAAGTTGATTTTTCTTGTCGATTGTCTCTATTATTTTTATCATCTAAGATTACTATTGGGTTATTCAATTGGCCATTTGAATTAACCTGATAATAATTCTTCTACTAGTATTGGGGTTGGTGATACGTGTAATAGTCATTCAATTCCATACACAAGTAGTACATCGCAAAAGCTGACAGAGGGATTCTGTTAAGCAATTGTGTATAGAGATGACACTAGTAAGCGGCCCACCGAGCTTATGCGTCCGATGCTAGGATCAACCTAATTCACAAAACGTAATGCATTCGATGGGTTACACCTTGAGAGCTTATTCATGGTGGCTCAGATGGATAGAATCTGGTAGTCGAGCGCTTCCGTATCCAGTGACAACAGGAATTCCGGGGATAGCAGAGCTTATTGCTATTCTACGGTTGGTGACAATGGAAATTCTACAAGAAATAAACAAGTACTTTTATTAAGTTTCTGATCAGTGGCGGCGAATGATTCCTTAATCATCTTTACTTTCTTATTTGTTTCTTTTTACTTCACTATAAAACCACCCCTTTGTCTTTTACTTTACTTTGCTGAACTAAATAACCTATCAATTACACAGCTCTCTGTGGGAACGATCTCTTACTACCGCTATATTACCAGTTAATTAGTGGGAAATATCTTTATTAATTTGTTGCACTTACGACACGCATCAGTAGACACCAAACATTAATTACAAGTAAGTGTAAGACCATAATATTATTAGTTATTTGATCATCACGAGTTGACTCATCAGTCACATAGTATAAATGAAGAATTTAACGGAAAATTTGTATAAATGTTAGTGTGCTTACAAAAATCGTCAGATGAACTCAAATCACATTATTGAGGTACTCCTTCAAATTGAGTCTTGGTAGCAATAATATTATTGAGGTACTCCATAAGGTACTCCTTCAAAAATATAAGGATGCAAATTCTTTGTCAGATGAATTCAAATTATATTGGACTTATTCACTGAATATTTATGATATTGGCGATGTGGACAACAAGCTAGCTGCGGGTTATGCAGATAAATTTCTTTACTTGATTTTGAAATGAAAGGAAAAAAATAAAAGTATCGAGGGAGTTTTTCGGCTAGATTCTTCATCACCCACCAAATAAATATTTCAAAGATTCCCCCAACCTTGAATCCAAGAAAGGGCCGGATTATTAAGTCCAGGACTCTTGGAATAACATGACAGTGAAATATTATAATGTGGATTGAAATCGCAATGGCCCAGACTCAGTCGGTGACTCGAAACCGGTCCTAGATGATAAATGTCTGCTAAAAAGGATTAACAATGTATAAGGTTTGAGTAACTGGATAACAAAATTTACAAGCCTACGATGTGGGTAACTCAAGCTCTAACTACAATGATCAATAGAAAATGGTTAGGTGATAAAATCCGCACAAGATAATACTGAAATTTGTCCACAATACCCGAACCAATACTAGTTCTTATTATTATCCCATTCCCACATAGTTCCACTGAATTAAATCATCAAAGTCCATTCCATATTATATACTGGAGTAACTCTTGTTGCAATGCTTTCTCTTCTATTCATTTACCTTACTACATGTGAAGCTACTCATTTCCAATTTCATTTTTTCATTAAAACATTTCCGAATTTCCACCTTCAAAATGTTGTATTTCTAGATATACTTATTTTTTCTTTAAATAAAATGTGACATTACCTAATATAAAACTTAGGAAGTTTTTCGGCTAGATGCTACTGTTAGACTTTATGTTGCTTTAGCAACGAATCAGGCTTAGCTAAGTTAATCTATGATTAGCTCTAATCTAAACTGGATTAAGTATATGCCAGATTAAGGAAAGATTAGAGTTAAATACATGAATTAGATTAGCTTAATGTTAGCTGAGGTGTAATGTTGACTAAGCATGACTCACCTAGTGAGGTGTCATCCAACTAATGATGGACAGGTTGGATGACACAGAGCTACTTAAGGAATGACTAAGCCCTCTTCTAGCCTCTTTTATATGTAACCAGAATTTCTGATTTACCATTGATTAAGCAAGAGGAAATAGAAGTAGAAGCTAGTCATTGACCTATTCTAATTTTGTGATGCTTTTATCTCCTTCTACTGAATTTTTAAAGGTGTTTGTATCATGTGTTAGCTGTCTGTAATGGATGTTGATTGATCCAGTAGTAATCATGTATTGATTGGTGTTACTAATACAGACATATGAATCTTATAGCTAAGTCAGAACTATCATGGAGTTCCATTCCAATTTAGTATGTGCTAATAGATCTTCATAAGGTGATTTCTAGATGTTGAGCATGCTAATACTAGGGTTAAGAATATTCTCAGCATAAGGGTAATTATATGATAATGTTTAGTCTAATGAATGATGATTATGAAGCTGAAATTCCAACATTCTACTTCTATTTCCCCTAGTTATTCCATGTTCTTCAACTAGGGTGTATATGGAATGGTGTTTTGGTTTAGTTTAGTTTCGCTTGAGGTTATTCTTATTAGTTGTGTATTACTTTCATTATGTAAGACATTGAGTAGTTTAATACATGAGCCGTAAAGGTGACTAAGCAATAGAATGATGACTGCAAAGTGCTTCTAGAACTCATGGGCTTACCTATAGTTAAGGTTGCATCTGAAGCCGAGGTATTGAGGAAAAGACTGTCTTTAAGCTTATGTCAGCATGGATCTATAGAAAATATATTGGACAACATAAATTGTCAGAGGTATCATATACCTGAGAATTGTATGAAGAAGTTCACAGGTTGGATATGAATTCGACGAATTCAGGCCATTTTCCAAAATTTTCTGCGCAGTATATGAAGCTCATCAAGGTAGGGAATTCATGATTCAGAATCCATGTGAAATAACAGTTTTGTTGTTCTTGACTTCAACGTACAGGTAAGAGTTAAGGCTATTCTAGAATATGGAAGCTGATGTAGATGTCCCTGACAAAGATGGAGATTCTCTAATTGTGTTTGTTTTAGTAGCTAGATCTCCAGAATATGTCTATAGTCTCATAAGAAGAGCCGTTAAATTCAGTCATATGTTGTGGGAATGTTTTGGTCCAACAATTGCTCATTCCATGTTACGGTGGCCAGACCTAAGGCAAGAAGGGTTCACACTCACTTCAATAGTGGTACTTGTACAGAACAAAAGGCTGGTTTGCTGCGAATGAAGATGCCATTTTCCTAAGTGCTGGGATTAGCTTGGGCGTGACATAAATTTCTTAGATGCACATTTATTTCGGCTACAGTCAGTTTCAAGCTCGTCAGTGTTTGCTCAATGGTATGAGTTGGAGACTGCATATCCTGTGTGAGTTATGTGTTGGAGCTGTTTGGACAGGAGATAACTCAGCAGATTGGGGTCACATGAGAGTCTCAGTTCCAATGATTTTGACTCTTGGTCTTACCGGAGTATCATTATCTTGATGCTAATGTTGAAGGAACCATGACTCTGGTTTGTGGAATACAAACATACGTGAGTAAATAAAATTTGATTGCAGACTTACTAGGAAGAAGCACAATACAGAACCTTCAAAACAGATCAAAGATAACAATGAAATTGTTGGACTTGTTCAGTTCCGCGATGTTATCTCGTAAGTGGTGCACTCTGCTAAAGA
Source organism: Papaver armeniacum (assembly GCA_023531295.1). NCBI lineage: Eukaryota > Viridiplantae > Streptophyta > Magnoliopsida > Ranunculales > Papaveraceae > Papaver > Papaver armeniacum. Next base: position 404,196 of record JAJJWW010006477.1, read on the forward strand.
GCAAGTCATTGGATTGGCAGAGGAAGAAATGGTCTAAGTTTACCAACCTCCATCCTTGTATAAGTTCTGGTGGTACCACTGCCGAGTATGATTCTCAGATTATTGAGACACAACAGATCCGAATGTTCCTGGGTTTGAGTGTCTGCTTAGTCATACCGATGGTTGATTCCTAAATGTGTTTGACATGAGTACTGCCCCGGTTCAGTGGGAGCAAAAGTTTTTTCTCTGCTATAGATTTCCATGAGTTCATGGCGATCATAGGAATCTGGATTATAATGGAGGTATGTTTAACGTCAAGCTTCAGGTATGTTCTCCTTTACGGTGCAGATTTGAACTTCATAGTATACTAGTTTGTTGTGTCTATGTCGTCTGATTTTCAGTTTTCTGAAAATTGTAATTGTATGTAATCTGTACCTTTTCATTACTCGACTAAGCGTTGCCAAAGTGATGTTTTGAGAGCGATGAAAGAAATTTAATGAGAATAAGTGATGATTGTAGTAGTCTTGATGTAACTTTTATCGTTTCCAGGTGTTGCCAAAGTGATACTTTGGGAGCTGATAAAAGCTACATATTTCGTTATGAAAGGACTATGTAAAATTGCATTTCAGATATTGTTCGTATGACGATACCCAAAGGTTAATCATATTTGTAACGTCTGTAATAGAGCAAGGTACTCTATTTATACATAGTAAATGATAGATCTTCGCGACCCAAAGGTTTAAAAGTTCCGTTGAGTACCATGTATAAGATGATTAGTCTTGTTTTTCCTTGTTTAGACTTCGTATATCACAAGTTTACCCAAAGGTGAAGTTGTGGTTGTAGTCTGAAATCAGAATTTTACTATCATGAAGTTTCAATGACGATTGTTAGTTCTGATTTATAGTTATATGAAGTTTCATATGCTAGTATTGTTAATATCATTCATATGGACATGATATTTGTTTCATATGTATGTAAAGTTTTTTGACTGATAATAAGAATGTATGTTTTAGTTTGATGGCGATTCATACATTGTTATTTGCTGTGTGTAAACGTTTTACTTGGAAATTTAAGATTCATGATCATGGGTTTACCCAAAAGTGAGCTTATGATAGTATTGAATTTTGTATGATTTATACTCTGAATGTGAATTTTTTAACAGAGGTTATGCCATCTCTGGAAGAGATGATTGCTACTTTAACAATGTAGTTTATTGCATCTGAATAGAGATAGTTGTTGTTCTTGTTGGCAGTTCATACTATCTAAACAAAAAACAATGAAGTATAAACAACATTGTGTAATTATAAGGAACAGTGGGAGTTTGATAGCTTTTGTTTTTATTATCATTTACCCTTGTTCTTGTTGTTTATATTTTATTGAGAACGATGCAGAAAAGTCCCTTATGGAGACATAGCTCATAGTGAGCACAGAAAAGTCTTTTCGGAGATGTATGTCATAATGACAACAAAAGGTACTTCAGAGATAGCTCATGTTGAGTATAGAAAAATCTCTAGAGATTAGAAAGCAGTCTCATATCGAGTACAGAAGGTCGACATAGCTCATATTGAGTACAAGAAGTCGACATAACTCATACTGAGTACAGAAAGTCTCTTCGGAGACATATCTCATAAAGAATTTGAGCTTTGATGTAGTCTCTTAAGTGAGACATTAGCAGATCTCGGTTGAGATCATAAGGAATTTTGTTTTAGTCTCTTGAGTGAGAGATTAGCATATCTCAGTTGAGATCATAAGGAATTTCGATGTAGTCTCTTAATTGAGACATTAGCGGATCTCAGTTGAGATCATAAGGAATTTCGGTGTAGTCTTTTGAGTGAGACATTAGCAGATCTAAAGTGAAATCATAAAGAGTTCACTATAGTTTCTTAATTGAGACATAAGTAGATCTTTTGAGGTCAAACAAAATTTCTGTTTGCGGTAGTCTCTTATTCGAGATATTGGTGTAGATATTTTTTAAGATCATAAAGAAATTATGTTTATTGTATAGTCTCTTAATTGAGACACTGAAGGAAATATTAGTTAGGATCTTTATTGTAAAGATCAGATGAAAGCATAAAGTTACACTTAAGATTGTTATACCTCTAGTTTTCTGATTATAGAAATTGCGTATGCATCTTATAAATGGTGTGTAGGTCTTTATAGTCGAACGCTAGCGTGCTTTTAACTTGATCTTGTTGTTTTCAGTAAAGAATTTGTTGCTAACCAAAGTGGGAGATGTTAGACTTTATGTTGGTTTAGCAACAAATCAGGCTTAGCTAAGTTAATCTATGATTATCTCTAATCTAAACTGGATTAAGTATATGTCAGATTAAGGAAAGATTAGAGTTAAATATAAGAATTAGATTAGCTTAATGTTATAGCTGAAGTGTCATGTTGACTAAGCATGACTCACCTAGTGAGGTGTCATCCAACTAATGATGGACAGGTTGGATGACACAGAGCTACTTAAGGAATGACTAATCCCTCTTCTAGCCTCTTTCATATATAACCAGAATTTCTGATTTACCATTGATTAAGTAAGAGGAAATAGAAGTAGAAGCTAGTCATTGACCTATTCTAATTCTGTGATGGTTTTATTTCCTTCTACCGAATTGTTAAAGGTGTTTGTATCATGTGTTAGATGTCTGTAATTGATGTTGTTTGATCCAGTAGTAACCATGTATTGATTGGTCTTTCTAATACAGACATATGAATCTTATAGCTAAGTCAGAACTATCATGGAGTTCCATTCCAATTTAGTATGTGCTAATAGCTCTGTATAAGGTGATTTCTAGATGTTGAGCATGATAATACTAGGGTTAAGAATGTTCTCAGCATAATGGTAATTATATGATCATGTTTAGTGGTCGGTTGTCAATCCGTCAAAAATAATTTCACTTTCTTACTCACTAAATTTAAATGAAGTACAAAGTAAGGAAGAGTTCGTATCCACATAGAGGCAATTGTTGTTATGCAATTTTCGAGTTTCTAAGGTAACCAAGGGGGGATGTTTGTTTTATCTAAGAAATAAAAGTAATTGAAATCAAAGTAAGTAATTGGAATAATCAATAAGGAGAAGATATTGGTCACGGGATAGTATCATTCACAAACATGTATTTTCATCAATGATTAGAATTGGTATTTTAATCTCTCATCTACTAAAAGTCCTAGGATACCTTGATCGCAAGAATAACCCGCTAATTCCCTGATTTCATCACAACCACATTAAAAGATGCATATGTGAATTCTTCCTAGAAAGCAACCTAAAGTGTAAAAGCACAATTATATTTAACTCCCTAAAAGCAATAAGTTCTATGGAATAAGACTAATCAATGCAAACGAATGTGTAAAAGCACTAAACGTTTTAACAAAAGTTATGATTCACTTGTGACTAGTAGGATATATCACTACAAGCACTACCCACAATTATGCTACTTAGAATCAGGGATAAACAAATTTTTCGTATTGAAAACCCTAATATAGCTCTAGAGATGAATGTAAATCGGATCGATTCCGGACTCAACCAAACAAACTATCAAATCATGTAACACTATTAATTGTGAATCACAAACAATAAAATATTGAGACAAAACTAAATCATTGAATCATATAACATATTGAGAAATCAACTTTTATCCCATAACCAATAATATGTTTAGCTACTCATAGCTATGGAGTTCATCATAATCAATAATCAATAATAAAATAATAAAGAAGATGAAAAACAATTGGAAGCAAACCCTAGTCGCCTTCTCCTCCAAAACTCCAAGAATAAGATATCTTTAAGTTGTAGAAGACTTTCCCTTTTATAGCTTTTCTCCAACTTCTAAAATTAGGTCTAGTCTTCAAAGTCCATTAGATGAAAATCCACCAAGCCCATAAGAGAGAGAAACCCATGTAGAAAATATGTCCCAAAAGTGGTCGCCGGAAATCTGGTATTGTGGCCGGAAATTGTCCGGAAAAAATCGTCGGAAAATAGCTCAGGTGGCCGGCAAAGTCCGCCCGGTCAACCAGGTCAAAACGGTCAACGATCCAACTCGGCGGGTCAACTCGGTCAAGCACTGAGTCAGCTGTCAGATGACTCAACTCAGAGTCAGACCTGAGTCAGGGTGGAGTCAGATGGAATCGAGTCTAATCAGTGTCAGACCGAAGCTTGGCATGAGCCCAGCTATTGCCTCGGGCGTGAGCGTCTGTAGCACAATCATTGTGCTGCAAACTTACTCTCCAGCCAAGATGGCCATGCTTTCACCACTGCAGCTTCAACTCTTCGTCACTTCTTCTTCTTTCCCTGAGCCACCAACAAGCTCCAATCAGAGCCACTGCATTGCCATAGCATCACAACCTGCACTGCCATAGCCTGCCTTCAGCTCTACAACATCATTAACACCTGCAACACCATTCTCTTGCCTGAAATTATCAGCAGCAACAGACTCAACAACCTGAACTGCAGCTTCATAAAACCCATTTCCATGATAATCACCACCATCTGTAGCTTCCTTACCATCTCCAATAGCTCAACACAACACCACTGACCAACCTGTACCCTAGACATACATCTATGCATTGCATCTTCACGACTACCACCGGCTACGCCATTTTCCTGCCACCACCTATTCAACAAAACCATTTCGAACTCTGGGACTAGAACTCAAAATCCATCTGTAGCTCCTCGCATTAGCACCATGGGCACCTGTAGCATTCAGCTCATGTTACGTCACAGCTGTAGCTCCTCTTCTTCCCAATTTAACACAAATCAGCGCCATCAAAGCCTTGAACTCAAGCCAACCCTCAAGCTCAGAACCAGCACCATCTCAGACCATTTCATCCACTTGAGCTGTAACTGCAAGTCACACAAGACTACCTGCAACATTATCATTCCAACTTCAAGTACCCAACAAAACTCTAAGCTCAGCTGCATCACAATAAGAGCATTCCCTGAACTGCTCAGTCCCTGCTTACGGCAACAGCCATCATTATCCACCAGACTCGACCATGATAAGCTAGAGAGCTTATCTATAATCACCACCAACAGATTCCGGCAACACCCCATCCAACTCCAATTCAATCTCTATATTCATGGAAATTCCAACACAGCAAGACCATCTCAGTCACAATAACAACTCCTACTATGTCCATCCAATAACATCAACTCCATCTCTTGCCTGTAATTGTATCTCGGGCCATCCATGTCCTGCACCTGCAACCTGAGCTACAACCCATTCATCATCAGATCCAGATACTCCATACACCACAAGCACCACCACCAGTTCAGCTCAACCTGCAGCTTGAACAGCAGAACCATGACCATCTCTCTACCCCTTCTACATTCCATCTCAAGCCCTCTTAACATTACTATCAGCACCATTCTCCATCTGCATCTCAAAGTCAAGCCATCTACCCCATGAGTACCAGTGGCTCACATTCATCCCAGATCTGAATTCAAACACATCTGTGCAACTTTGTTGGCTCAAATTCTCGAATCCCTCTCACTGTAACTCAATTCCAACACATACCCATGATCATTAACACCTTAATCAACCTTAACCCCATCGAATCAATCAGCAAAACCATTTCCAATTCATACTCATATGAACCCTAACCTCCATCAATAGCATATAATAAATAAATTCTTCTATAAAATGGAATATAAGTGTCTTCTTGTACTAACCTGTTCTTCTCATTCAAGTGAACTCTCCCTATCTCTGTTCTGCTTCTCGATCTCCCTTCATAACAGATCAATCCACCTCCGTTCATCACTGAATTTCTTACACACGGCAGAGGAACCCTCATTTCTCCTCCATCGATGCTTCAACCAACTGTTACAGACTTAAATTCCTCCTGCTGATTCTCTCCATTTCTCCATGAACTCTCACATAGATTCCTATCACTGGTGCCGCTATTTTTTCACTTTCCTTCTCCTCTGAAACTCAGGTATGCCGCCCTCACGAGACAAAATCGATAAAGAAGAAGAAATAAATTTCTTCTCTGAAATTTAGGTATTATGTAGGAACCTGGATTTATCCACCCCAGCTGGTAGGATAAGGGCTACCTGTTTAGAATTAGCTTGTCGGTTTCAGGATACCGACGATCTATTTGCTTCTTCTTCACTTCCTTCTCGTGCACTATAGCCCACTCCAAATAGCAATTGCTCGCATGTGAATTGGTCTTTGTGCTCCTTTTCGCTCCAAATGACTAATTTCTTCTTCTTTTGCTCCCAAGGACTCCAGAGTACCTAATAACTCAAAAACACGCATAAGATACATAATTCACACGAAAAATAGCAAAGAAAGCATAAACTCTAGATAGTAAATACGGTGTATTCTACACCTATCGAATTCCCCCACACTTAGACTTTGCTAGTCCTCGAGCAAATCAAACAAAACAAAACTTATTCTAAAGAATACATACAACTCTGTGTCGTCGAGGCTACGGTCATTTTTAGCATAAATAACAAGCCTTTAAACCCCTAGGTGTCCCTAGTGGACGAGTTATAGTCTCGTGAGGGTTTACTAGAGATATACCCACAAAACCTATTTTTCCAACTTACTAGTTCTCCGTAATGATAGCATCCAACGCGCTAAGAAGACATAGAGATTACGCACACTAGTCATAAGAAGTTAGACACATAAATGAACACAATCTCATTCTTAAAAGTTGAGAGAGAAATAACCATCCCTTCTCGAAAGAAATTCGGGTTCGGAGTGATCGAAAGTCTCGACTACGCCTCACAAGAAAGGGTTTTATGAAGTTGCTCTCAATAATAAATGACTTTTTATGGGTCACACATGTGTCCAGGTAGGAATGAAGAGAGAATCCTGCGACACGTTGAATGATAGGAAGGCATAACCCTCCGAAATATTTTGGAAACCCACATCTTTTAATATTTTGAAAACCCATTTTTCTGACGATCTCTTCGAAAGGAAATCAACCACTTAACGAAGGTGGGAATATGCTTACTTACCTCGTTATCCGTTCGACGTGCAGCTAGCACCACTCTCACAGCATCCATAGAAACGTCTTCGGTCTTCTATCGGTGTCTTCATCTTCGTCTTCGGTCTTCAACTCTTGATGATAACTCTTGAACTTCGTAGAATCTCGATAATATGATTCTTTCCTCTAATTCTTGTTGCTTGAAACTTCATTATAGATATTCCTTCTTCCCTTGGCTTTATTGAAAGAATACAAAACTAAAAACGAACTATACAAACCCAAAATATTTTTTTTATTATTATTTTTTTCTCTTTTTTTTTCTTATTTTTTTATTTTTTATTTTTTATATTTTTTTTTGAAATAAAAAATAAAACAAATACAAAATAAAAACGAAATAAAACAATAAAACTAGTAATGAACCTAAGAAATTTTCTCTTGTCTTTTTTTTTTTATTTTTTTTTTTTTTTTTTAATTTTTTTTTTTTTTTTTTTTTTTTGAGACAAGAGAAAGAAACAAAAAATGAAAATACAAATAAAAATGCAAGTACAAAGGCCATGGTGTAAGTACTTTACCGCTTGATTCTTCACAACTTATATGTCTTGATATCATAAACTTCTCGAACTCTCATCCTTGATAATTTTTACTCTTGTACAATAGTCTTCAACTTATAAAAATTCTGCTCCTTGTTTTGTTGCTTTCCTTAAATATGAAATCTGCTCAATTTTTTTTTGTACCGTTGCTTGTAAACCTCGAACGTGTTCAACTTTCCTTCAAATTTGTGATGCTCCTCTTGTTGATGATGATGGTGTTTCTATGGACCTATTGGTGTAGAGAGAGATAAGGTGGATGGTGCTAACTGCGAACAAGATTACAAGTGGTATGTAAGTTAGCAATTCGATGTCACCATCATGATTGATAAAAATAGCACTCAAGAGATCAAAATAGTGCTTCTATGGTGGGAGGTTGGACAGCTCACCATTCTGCCTGGAATTTACGTACGGTGACACACACTCAAAAAGCACAAATTTAGACAGGTTCAAAGAATTGAAGGTTGGTGCCTCACATTATGTAACTTGGGTAGTCTCCACTATAGGGGATCACTGCTCTAATACCGAATTTCAGTCTGCACCTTATTTGCCATTGGCATGGTTAAATCCAACTTTAACTCTCATACAATTAAGAAACCCGATCATGTTCTCTGTCATCTCTAAGTTCAGTCACTATTATGAGATTCTCGATGTAATCTTAGCGACATGTATACTATGTGACTCTAAACTAACCATAAGTTGGAGTTTTCTTATTCACTAGTTTTCACAAAAGTTGAAAAATTTCAAAAATTTTACAACGCAAATGCTTAACCACTCCCCCACACTTAAACTTTACATTGTCCTCAATGTAATTGAATCGTCCAAAGCAAGTCAAGGTGGGAAATTCGAACAAGAAATCAGAAAAAATAAAAAAAAACAAGACACGAAAAAGCTAAAAACAAGACAAGAAATAAATACAAGACAAGAAATACTCATCCTTTGGGTTGCCTCCCAATTAGCGCTTGGTTTAAAGTCGTCGGCCCGACTATCTCCTTGCTTTATATGACTCCTCCGGAGGAGTACATCCACAAAGTTAACTCCTTCCACCACTTCGGAAGTGAAATTCTCATAATATGGTTTCAACCGGTGCCCATTAACTTTAAGTTCTTTCCCTGTAGCTATGCTACGAATTTCCACTGCACCATGAGAAAACACATTAGTAACAATAAAAGGTCCGATCCATCGTGACCTTAATTTACCCAGGAAATAAATGCAAGCGAGAATTAAAAAAAAGCACTTTACGCCCTATGCAAAATTGTTTCCTAGAAATCATGTTATCATGGAATGCTTTCGTCTTTTCCTTATAAATTCGCGAACTTTCAAATGCATCATTACGAAGCTCCTCTAGCTCTTGGAGTTGTAACTTCCTTTGCTTTCCAGCCCCATCCATCTCCATGTTGCATTGTTTAATAGCCCAAAACGCCTTATGCTCAATTTCCACGGGTAAGTGACAAGGTTTACCATAAACAAGCCTAAAAGGAGACATCCCAATAGGTGTTTTATATGCGGTTCTATAAGCCCACAAAGCATCATTAAGTCGCATGCTCCAATCTTTCCTTGTTGGGTTCACCGTCTTTTCTAGAATAGATTTCACCTCCCGATTAGACACCTCGGCTTGTCCATTTGTTTGGGGATGATAAGGTGTTGCAATCTTGTGCGACACATTGTACTTCGTCAACAAGCTTTTTAAAATCCCGTTTTTAAAGTGAGAACCCCCATCGCTAATTATGGCTCTTGGAATTCCAAACCTTGCAAAAATATGAGCTTGCACAAAATATGAAACCACTTTAGAATCATTAATTGGGGTGGATTTATCTTCCACCCATTTCGAGACATAATCAACCGCAAGTAAGATATAAAAATTCCCATGGGAGTTGACAAAAGGCCCCATAAAATCAATACCCCATACATCAAAAACTTCGATAAATTAAATAAAAGTTTGTGGCATTTGATTTCGGACACCTAGATTGCCGGTTCTTTGACACCTATCACAAGTTGTACAAAATATATGTGCATCCTTAAACAAAGTTGGCCAATCAAAACCACTTTCAAGTACCTTGTGCGCGGTTCTCTTACTCCCAAAATGTCCTCCATAAGCATAAGAGTGACAAAAAGACAATATAGAATTAAATTGATTCGGGAACGCACCTTCGTATTACTTGGTCACTACCATGTTTCCATAAGTATGGATCATCCCATATGTATTGGTTCCCTAACTTCTTAAGTTTGTCCCTCTCAGAATGAGACAAGTTCTTTGGGATTTGTTTAGAAACTAAGTAATTGACAATATCGGCATACCATGGTTCTCCAAAGGCAATTGAGAATAGTTGATCATCCGGGAAACTTTCACGCAATGGGATAGTCTCCTTGTCCACAGCAAGTCGGCTCAAGTGATCCGCAACGGTGTTCTCAATTCCTTTCTTGTCTTTGATTTCAATATCAAACTCTTGCAAGAGTAAAATCCACCGTATGAGCCTCGGTTTCGCCTCTTTCTTTGTAAGCAAGTACTTAAGCGCTGCATGATCAGAAAAGACAACAAATTTTGTACCAATTAGGTAAGAGCGAAACTTTTCTAAAGCAAAAACAATGGCTAATAACTCTTTTTCAGTGGTTGTGTAGTTTTGTTGGGCCTCATTTAACGTTCTAGAAGCATAATAAATAACATGAGGAAGCTTCCCCACACGTTGCCCAAGCACCGCACCAACCGCATAGTCACTTGCATCACACATGAGCTCAAAAGGTTTACTCCAATCCGGTGGTTTAATGATAGGGGCTGAAATCAAAAGTTCTTTCAAACGATTGAATGCCTCCATACATTTTTCATCAAAATTAAAAACCACATCTTTTTGCAATAAATTAAAAAGTGGTGATGCTATCTTGGAAAAATCCTTGATGAATCTACGATAAAAAACCTGCATGACCAAGAAAAGAGCGTATCTCCCTCACCGTAGTGGGAGGGGTTAGAGCACGAATAAGGTCTATCTTAGATTTATCAACTTCCAAGCCTTTAGAAGATATTATATGGCCTAAAACTATGCCATGAGTTACCATGAAATGGCACTTCTCCCAATTTAGCACAAGATTTGTTTCAACACATCGTTCAAGGATTAGAGACAAATTGTTCAAGCAAAGGTCAAATGAATCACCAAAGACACTAAAGTCATCCATGAACACTTCGATTATGTTTTCAACATATTCCGAAAAGATACTTACCATACACCTTTGAAAAGTAGCTGGAGCATTGCACAAGCCAAAAGGCATCCTTCTATAAGCAAAAGTACCGAAAGGACAAGTGAAAGTGGTTTTCTCTTGGTCCTCCGGCGCTATCACAATCTGATTATAACCTGAATAGCCATCAAGAAAGCAATAATAAGAGTGTCCAGCTAAACGTTCAAGCATTTGATCGATAAAAGGCAATGGAAAATGATCATTCCTAGTGGTGGCATTCAATTTTCTATAATCAATACAAACCCTCCAACCGGTTTGCACACGAGTTGGGACAAGCTCATTCTTATCATTCTCCACCACTGTCACACCTGATTTCTTTGGTACTACTTGTAGCGGGCTTACCCACTTGCTATCGGATATGGGGTAGATAACACCCACCTCCAAAAGCTTGAGTATCTCCTTTTTCACAACTTCCATCATGGGAGGATTCAAACGACGTTGCGCTTCCCTTGTAGGCTTTGCATCATCCTCCAAACGAATTTTGTGCATACAAACGGCGGGGGCTTATACCCTTGATATCGGCAATTGTCCATCCTATGGCCGTCTTGTACTTCCTTAGCACCCTTAGAAGTTTTCGCTCCCGTAAATCATTAAGCTCATTAGAAACAATCACGGGTAACTCTTCATTATCACCCAAGTACAAGTACTTTAGGTGGTCGGGAAGAGGTTTCAATTCTAACTTTGGAGATTTAACAATTGAAGGTACAAGCTTTTCATCTTTGCATGGTAAAGAAATAAAAGAGATATTATGAGTTTCGGGCATCCTTGTAGTGAATTAAGATCACCAAGGGCTTCCTTGACTTTATTACCACACTCTACACCATTATCCATGGATGTAGTTAACACGGTTTCCAAAGCATCATCACCGTTTAATTCGAACATTTGTTGTGCCAATGTATCCATAACATCAATGGAGAAACAAGAGTGGACATCACTAGGATATCTCATCGTCTCGAAAATGTTGAAACGTATTGTTTCTCCATCAAACTCCATGTTCAACGTTCCCTTATCCACATCAATTATGGTTTTCGCCGTTTTCATGAAGGGACGCCCAAGTAGCAATGGAAGAGACGAGTCCGGTGAACCTTCATCCATCTCTAACACACAAAAGTCAGCTGGAAATACAAGTTGATTAACCTGCACAAGAACATCCTCAACAATACCCATTGGGTAGACATTAGAACGATCGGCTAATTGCAATACAATTTGACCTTTTAAGAGGACCAAGATCAAGTGAATTATACATTGACGCAGGCATAACATTAACGGATGCACCTAAATCCAACATAGCTTTGTTAAATGTTGTGTTACCAATTGTGTGGGAATGTCAAAACTACCGGGATCCTTGCACTTAAGTGGGAGTTTGTGTTGTAAGATTGCCGAGGCATTCTCCCCCACACTAAGCACTTCATTACCTTTGAGCCTTTGTTTTTGGTACACAAGTCCTTCAACACCTTTGCATACTTTGGAACTTGCTTGATAGCATCAATGAGTGGTATGTTCACATGGATCTTTTTAAGAACGTCTAAAATCTCCTTTTCTAGTTCCTCCTTCTTAGAACTTGCAAATCTGAGGAAAAGGTAAAGGAGGAACATAAGTAGAAACCAGGAGTTTTAGAGTTAGAAATAGGTACCTCGAAGTTTGGGGAGAGTCCTCATTATTTTTCTCCAAAACAGTTTCCTTGAGTGTTTCCACCTTGCCCGAATCAGTAACTTTGGGTTGCACAAGTTGTGTACCACTTCTCAATGTAATAGCATTGACACCCTCTTTTGGGTTAATAGGTTGAGAAGGGAGTTTCCCACTATTTTGTGCCTTCAATTGGTTCAACTCAATAGCCATGGAGCCCATTTGTGTTTGCAACTCCTTGATAGCACTCTTAGTTTCTGTTGACTCTCTTTAAACATGGTAGAAATACCTTGCATCATTGTTTGAAGCTTTGAATCAAATTCGGAACCTTGATTTTGCATCGATTGTTGTGCTTGTGGTTCTTTGAAATTGTTGTCTCATTTTGAAATTGTTGTTGAGGTTGAAATCCACTTGAAAAGTTGAAGGGAGGTTGTTGAACCGATCCTTGCTTGTTGGCATAGCTAAAATTGGGGTGATCTCTCCATCCCGGATTGTAAGTGTTTGAGTAGGGATCATACGAGTCTTTATTGATTTGGAAAGATCGCATTAGCTTGCTCGTCCTCATAAGTTTGAGAGGAACTTGGTATCACCGCGGCTGCAACTTGTTGCATCATTGCCGACATGTTACCCATTTGTTGACGAAGTTCCTCCACCTCGCTCACTTCATTCACCCTTCTAAGAATCACATCCGAACCACGACTCAAGAATTGTTGTGAGTTCGCTGCCATATTTTCAATCAACTCTCTAGCTTGTGCCACCGTCTTGCTAACTAGTGCACCACCACCCGCAGCGTCAATAAGATTCCTATCACTTGATTAGAGTCCTTCATAGAAGTATTGGATCATAGCGTCACTGAATTGGTGGTGAGGCCAGCTTGCCACCAATCTCTTGTATCGTTCCCAACATTCATATAAGGATTCTCCCACGTTTTGCTTCATCCCACAAATCTCCTTGCGAATTTGAGTAGCCTTGGATGCAGGAAAATATCTCTCCAAAAAGAGTTTCTTCAATCCATTCCATGTTGTGACACTTAGGGAGGTAAATAGTACAACCAATCCTTAGCACTATCCATTAAAGAGAAACGGAAAACTTTCAACATTGCACCATCCGCCTCAACATCCGCTGGAAGCATGGCCATGACAATGGTGTGGAAGTCCATAAGATGTTTGTTTGGGTCTTCATTCACCATGCCATGGAATTTTGGTAATTCTCTAAGCAACCCCGGCTTTATCTCAAAAGTAGAGTTCGTTTGAATACAACCCTATTGTGTATCAAGCCTATGAGAAGCTAAGTCCTTGAGTGAACGATTTGCATCACCCATTGCTTCTTCTTCTTCAACTTGTGGTTCGTCTACGATTGGAACCTCTTGTTCTCCTTCTATTTGTACTTCTCCTTCCACTTTTAACTCTGGATTTTCTGTTGTGTCTTGACTTGGTTGGAGTATTGTGCCTCTTCGAGTAGCTATCCCGCACCTTGGATAATTCCAATCTTTAGAAGCCAGGGATTAGGTACCTGAAAACAATTCTCCCAAACAAGTGAGAAACAAGACAAGAACCGAAAAGCAAAGATAAAAGCGAAATTGTAAAAAGAAACTAAAAACTTAATAACAAGCCGTATGCCTCCCCCAGCGTGGCGCCAAAATTTGATCGGTTGTCAATCCGTCAAAAATAATTTCACTTTCTTACTCACTAAATTTAAATGAAGTACAAAGTAAGGAAGAGTTCGTATCCTGAGAGAGGCAATTGTTGTTATGCAATTTTCAGTTTCTAAGGTAACCAAGGGGGATGTTTGTTTTATCTAAGAAATAAAAGTAATTGAAAGCAAAGTAAGTAATTGGAATAATCAATAAGGAGAAGATATTGGTCACGGGATAGTATCATTCACAAACATGTATTTTCATCAATGATTAGAATTGGTATTTTAATCTCTCATCTACTAAAAGTCCTAGGATACCTTGATCGCAAGAATAACCCGCTAATTCCCCGATTTCATCACAACCACATTAAAAGATGCATATGTGAATTCTTCCTAGAAAGCAACCTAAAGTGTAAAAGCACAATTAGATTTAACTCCCTAAAAGCAATAAGTTCTATGGAATAAGACTAATCAATGCAAACGAATGTGTAAAAGCACTAAACGTTTTAACAAAAGTTATGATTCACTTGTGACTAGTAGGATATATCACTACAAGCACTACCCACAATTATGCTACTTAGAATCGGGGATAAACAAATTTTTCGTATTGAAAACCCTAATATAGCTCTAGAGATGAATGTAAATCGGATCGATTAGGACTCAACCAAACAAACTATCAAATCATGTAACACTATTAATTGTGAATCACAAACAATAAAATATTGAGACAAAACTAATTCATTGAATCATATAACATATTGAGAAATCAACTTTTAGCTACTCATAGCTATGGAGTTCATCATAATCAATAATCAATAATAAAATAATAAAGAAGATGAAAAACAATTGGAAGCAAACCCTAGTCGCCTTCTCCTCCAAAACTCCAAGAATAAGATATCTTTAAGTTGTAGAAGACTTTCCATTTTATAGCTTTTCTCCAACTTCTAAAATTAGGTCTAGTCTTCAAAGTCCATTAGATGAAAATCCACCAAGCCCATAAGAGAGAGAAACCCATGTAGAAAATATGTCCCAAAAGTGGTCGCCGGAAATCTGGTATTGTGGCCGGAAATTGGCCGGAAAAATCGCCGGAAAATAGCTCAGGTGACCGGCAAAGTCCGCCCGGTCAACCAGGTCAAAACGGTCAATTATCCAACTCGGCGGGTCAACTCGGTCAAGCACCGAGTCGGTGTCGAGATGACTCAACTCGAGTCGACTGTGAGTCGGGGTGGAGTCGGATGGAATCAGTCTGGCCCAGTCCGACTGAGCTTGGCATGAGCCTGGGCTATTGACCGGCTCGAGCGTCTCGTAGCACAATCATTGTGCTGCAAACTTACTCTCCAGCCAAGATGGCCATGCTTTCACCACTGCAGCTTCAACTCTTTGTCACTTCTTCTTCTTGCCCTGAGCCACCAACAAGCTCCAATCAGAGCCACTGCATTGCCATAGCATCACAACCTGCACTGCCATAGCCTGCCTTCACCTCTGCAACATCATTAACACCTGCAACACCAATCTCTTGCTCGAAATCATCGGTGACAACGGACTCAACAACTCGAACTGACTTCATAAAACCCATTTCCATGATAATCACCACCATCTGTAGCTTCCTTACCAGCTCCAATAGCTCAACACAACACCACTGACCAACCTGTACCCTAGACATACATCTATGCATTACATCTTCACGACTACCACCGGCTCTCCGCCATTTTCCTGCCACCACCTATTCAACAAAACCATTTCGAACTCTGGGACTAGAACTCAAAATCCATCTGTAGCTCCTCGCATTAGCACCATGGGCACCTGTAGCATTCAGCTCATGTTACGTCACAGCTGTAGCTCCTCTTCTTCCCAATTTAACACAAATCAGCGCCATCAAAGCCTTGAACTCAAGCCAACCCTCAAGCTCGGAACCCGACACCATCTCGGACCATTTCATCCACTTGAGTCAGAATCGCAAGTCACACAAGACTACCCGCAACATTATCATTCCAACTTCAAGTACCCAACAAAACTCTAAGCTCACTTCATCACAATAAGAGCATTCCCCGAACTCGCTCGGTCCACCTTACGGCAACATCCATCATTATCCACTGGACTCGACCATGATAAGCTAGAGAGCTTCTCTATAATCACCACCAATGATTAAGCAACACCCCATCCAACTCCAATTCAATCTCTATATTCATGGAAATTCCAACACAGCAAGACCATCTCAGTCACAATAACAACTCCTACTCTGTCCATCCAATAACATAAACTCCATCTCTTGCATGTAATTGTATCTCAAGCCATCCATGTCCTGCACCTGCAACCTGAGCTACAACCCATTCATCATCAGATCCAGATACTCCATACACCACAAGCACCACCACCAGTTCAGCTCAACCTGCAGCTTGAACAGCAGAACCAGGACCATCTCTCTACCCCTTCTACATTCCATCTCAAGCCCTCTTAACAATACTATCAGCACCATTCTCCATCTGCATCTCAAAGTCAAGCCATCTACCCCATGAGTACCAGTGGCTCACATTCATCCCAGATCTGAATTCAAACACATCTGTGCAACTTTGTTGGCTCAAATTCTCGAATCCCTCTCACTGTAACTCAATTCCAACACATACCCATGATCATCAACACCTTAATCAACCTTAACCCCATCGAATCAATCAGCAAAACCATTTCCAATTCATACTCATATGAACCCTAACCTCCATCAACAACATATAATAAAGAAATTCTTCTATAAAATGGAATATAAGTGTCTTCTTGTACTAACTTGTTGTTTTCTCATTCAAGTGAAATCTCCCCTCTCTCGTTCGCTTCTCGATCTCCCTTCATAACGGATCAATCCACCTCCGTTCATCATTGAATTTCTTACACACGGAGGAGGAACCTCATTTCTCCTCCATCGATGCTTCAACCAACTGTTACAGACTTAAATTCCTCCTGATGATTCTCTCCATTTCTCCATGAACTCTCACATAGATTCCTATCACTAGTGCCGCTATTTTTTCACTTTCCTTCTCCTCTGAAACTCAGGTATGCCGCCCTCACAGACAAAATCGATAAAGAAGAAGAAATAAATTTCTTCTCTGAAATTTAGGTATTATGTAGGAACCTGGATTTATCCACCCAAGCTGGTAGGATAAAGGCTACCTGTTTAGAATTAGCTTGTCGGTTTCAGGATACCGACGATCTATTTGCTTCTTCTTCACTTCCTTCTCGTGCACTATAGCCCACTCCAAATAGCAATTGCTCGCATGTGAATTGGTCTTTGTGCTCCTTTTCGCTCCAAATGACTAATTTCTTCTTCTTTTGCTCCCAAGGACTCCAGAGTACCTAATAACTCAAAAACACGCATAAGATACATAATTCACACGAAAAATAGCAAAGAAAGCATAAACTCTAGATAGTAAATACGGTGTATTCTACACCTATCATTTAGTCTAATGAATGATGATTATAAAGCTGAAATTCCAACAGCTACATCACCTGCCTAATGAATATTTAAAAAATTCCTCCAACTTGTAGAATCCAACTTGTAATCCGATAACATTACCTAATATAAAACTCAGGGAACAAAATACATCTCATCTCCTAATATGTCTGAATCTTGATATGACTTTCTACCCGAAAATTTCCAACAACGAACAAAAAAGAAGCTCAACATGGAATAATCAGTCCATCTTTTCATAAACATAGATGAGCAGATTTATTCATAAACTACAATCTAAAATTGTTAAACATAATTCAATTTCCACCAACATCTAAATATTCCCCTCTAAATCAACATCGCGAAATTCGTAAGTTCCTTCTTCTTATACTTGAGCAGAGTGATCAATGGTGAATCATAAGTATTCATTGGATGGTGTAAAAATATACGCATCCAACATTCTAAACACTATGATGAATGAATTTCAAGAAATAGGAAATGAATTGTGACTTAGGAAGTGAATTTCATGTTTTATTGATGCAAGTATTCTAACTTGTTGAAGGAAATTGCAAGATTAGACCTGACCAAACATGGACAACTGGGGGCAGTTGCCCCATATACATTGTCATAAAACAACAAACGGTGCATTCAAAGCCTCTACCACATGCTTCACCTTCATGCGCATAACATGAATGATTTTTAGCAACGTTTAAATTTATATTAGCTACAATAATCTTGGTTAAAGATTTGTATTAACTAAAATCAATCTAAATTTTTCCTTAACTTCGATTCTTCATTACTTTTTAATTGAAACATCAATATTGTTTGTTATTGGATCGATTAAAAAATCACGAGTTAACTCACCTGGTACAAAGGAAGACTGATAGAAAAACATTTGTTTCTTTTTTAGGATTTTTGAAGGAAAATTTGTATTCCCTTCAAATTGAGTCTTGGTCACTGTTGAAGGTATGTTAAATATTTAAGGTTTGACGCATTTCTTGTTTTGGCCTAGGCAAATTAAGCAACAAAAACTAGACGATAATGGCAGAAAATCAAACAAATGAACACATCATGCATTTACGTTAATTTTAAGTTAATACTAATAACCTCTAAATTACATAGTGCAAGTAACCATAATCATCCATATTCATTTTATTTATTAATTTTATTTCATAAGCTTTATATCCCTTCCCTTTGAAACATTTCTTCGAAAACCTTCATCTTCTCATACAACACTGCAAAACCAAAATAAAGACAAAGAAAAGTCAGCCAAACTTATCGGTAGAAAAAAAAAATAGAAGAAATTCGTGACGAATCGAGTAATTCATTAGTAGGTGATAGGATTACTTGTCGCAGTTCATGTCAGGAGAAATGGGCGGGATTTCATAAAGCTTAGATCCACAGCTGTTTGAGACATCTTGAACACGAGTATTGTTAACGGTACCGATAACAGGGACAGCAAGCTTAATACATTGACACACATTTTTTCTATCCTGCTTCTCGGGAAGCTGTTGGTCGAGTACTTTGATGTTATCGCAACAACTTGTTGAAGGTAAGGAACCAACGTTTTTCAAGTACGATAAACATGGAGCGAAGCTAGTTATCACAGCATCACATGAAGGTGCTGCACTCATGGCTGGCCTTACAACCAGAAAGAGAGTCGTGAGAACACATACAATGATGAACTTAGAATTCATGATGGGTGTGGTGATCAATGAAAAAAAGCAAGTAAAGTTGTGTTCCAAATTAATGGAGGAAAGTTAAGTTTGTGCTTAATGGTGATGATTTATGGGTACTTTTATATAGATATATTTACTCAATTCAGTTTGGGGAATACGCTTAAAAATTGGTCATGCTTGTTAGCTTTTTGAGCTTCATGGTTTTCTTGATTGTAACTATCGTACGGCTCAATTTATGCAGCAATACAAATTTCATGACCCGCTTGAATATTTTCCGTTAATCTTAAATTTGGGTCACCAACAATGGATAATAGGAACTACACACTGAAGAAATATTTTCCATTTCAGGTTCTTCCTCTTACCTTTGCTAGGTTCAATGACCAATTAATGTCCATGTATAAATTTCTATAAATTTTGGTATGCACCTATGCTGTCACATGAGGTACCCACGCGAGGTACATTTTTGGCGGAAGTTTGACCTCGACTGAGATTTGGAATCTAAGACCAACAACTTGTTTGTTTAGAACGGGAGATGATAAACTCACCGAATTTTCTCCCACATTTCATCCCGATGGTGGATTTGATGGACGGAAAAAAGCTCCCAATATTGGGATTAGGAAAGGCAAAAAATGAGTCCCCTACATGTAACATGTGTGTTGCGGGATTAGATTCGGATTTGGTTATCGGTCAACCTATCATTTTCGGTTTAGATACGAGGCGGGATCTGAATTTGATTTGGTTGAGTATACTGTCAGATTACTTATTTTTCTCATTCCTGTGATGTCTGGCTTGAAGTTTGAATTTTGGGTCAGAAAAAAAAGAAGCAAACCACCAAGTTTTTGGACCTTTTTAAAAGTATAGCATAAGTATCCGTAAAATAACTCAAAAATACTCAAAATATGAAAAAATAATAACAAAATCAACAAACATTTATCACATATAGTAAACTAATCCAAGATGACGGATACCTCCGTAACTACTACCTGAAAATGGCGCATGTTTCACAATTCAACAACTTGGACAACATTGGTTAGACTAGTAAGAAGAAAAAAATGATTTTGATGCGAGTGTTAAGATAATTGGTGGAACTTGGAAGAAGATACTTCCAACAATAATTCCGGATACTTACCAAGTCAGGTTATGTTCTTAGATAAAATCAATAGTAGGAAGAGCCTATGAGAGTACTGCAGTAGATAATACAGAGTCAGGTCATCGGATGATCATATTGGGAAAACTATTCCTTCATGATAGTTTGACAACACCCCCTTTCCTTTGATCTTATGTTTTTCTTTTCTTGGTAATATATTTCCATCTTTACTTGAAAAAAAAAATAATAATAATAATTACAGATCACATAAATCAGGAATTTCCACAATATTGAACGATTCTTAGTTACTACAACTGTTATTACCCTACACCTAACAGTTCCCCTGAATTGAAAGATTGAAATCCACTCTTGGAGTGATGCTTCCTCTTCCGTTCATTTATGTAAAAATTAATTACTCATTTTCTCCCAATACCACATACTTGAAAAAAAAATTAGGAAGTACCGAGGCAACCGCCATCACTTTCAAAAAATGTACAAACAACCAACTGATGAGTTGCATATAAATGGATGAGTAGATTTCTTCCTAAATCACAACCTGAAAGCATAACTCAATTTCCACCATCATCTCAATTTTCTTTTAACCATAAACCAGCATCTCAATATATATTTTATCCTTCTGTAAAACCATCATAAATTTGCCAAATAAATAAACAAAAAACAACTGGTTGAGCAGAGTGATCAAGTGTGAACCAATTTGTTTATTGCTTCATCTAAACACCTACATATATACTAGCCTAATTTCAGTTTTCACTATTTCATGAATCATAAGTTATCCACTTAATGGCAAAAAATATACGCGTCCCATAAACGAAAAAATCGATGAATGAATATGAAATGAAGTGTGACTTGCATCATCTGTAACAGTTGCAAATAGTTTTACAGTTCTACTTGTTGTTAAGGAAAAAAAAAATGGTGAAATCAGGAATCTATGTTTGGGCGGGCTAATTTTTCTTTCTTTCCAGCAGACGCACAATAAAATTAAAAGAATATACAAGCGGCATGATAAAAAGCCTGGCGAGATTGGGGTATACTCAAACTAATTGGGTATACCCAATTTTAAATGGACACTTTTTGTGGGTTTTAGGGGGAGTCCTAATGGGTAAGTTACAAAACTACCCTTACCCATTAATAATCTTAATTACCCTAAATCAGTTTTTATTCTCTTCATTTCATCTTCTTCTCTTCATCTTCATCTTCATCTTCCATCAACCAAAGCCATATAAAAATCTTCAACTTTGATTTTCCAAAAAAAATGTTGACTCTACCAGCGAAAAGAAGACTATAAATGATGTTTAAACTCAAACCCATCATTGTGTTGTGTGAATTGATTGTTATATTAGGTTAGAAATCGAAAATTATGATTTGTGTTTTTGGTCGCAAGGTCGTAACATGCATATCTTGCCGAGGCTTTTCATAATGACCATGGCGGCTGATCGTAATTTTTTCAACAACCGCAGGGTATTTTTTGAATACCTTGCGCCAAACACAAAATGGGAAGGGTATTTTTTTGAATACCTTGCCGGCCAAAAACAGTAGGAAGGGTATTTTTGAATACCTTTAGGCCAATAAATTTTTTATGTCATCTCCAGATGTCAAAAAACAAAAGTCGGCAAGGTTGACGATGGAGATCATGCCGGCCACTTTTTGGCGAGGTTCACGATGAAGACCTTGCCGGGCTTTTCATACTTTTAATCGAAAGTGTTGATTTATTCTTTGATTTTGAGTATGATTTCATATAATTGATTTGCAATCCCCTTTTTAAAAGTATTTCGGTTGTGTGCTTCATTTTGGTTGGAAGAGATATTCTAAAAAAAAAAAAAAAAAACATCAAAAATCATCCCACAAAAGTTCAATCAAAAACAAAATTTCATAACTTAAAATTCATAAGTTTTAATCTATTCAATCAATTTAAACTTAATTAATTAATCTAATCAAAATTTTAGTATTAATTAAACGAGGGCAATTTTGCCATTTTGAAAATACAAGGTTAAGAGGTGGCTTGGTGTTACTTCAAAATGACCCTATTTTATCTTATTGGGTATATAATACCCCAATTAGTTTGGGTATACCCCAATCTCGCCAGGATAAAAAGTAGCCAACCTGTAACATAAATGAAAAATAAAGGAATAATAGATGACCTCAGCCATAACCCTGCAAATCCGTCCAAACAAAAATACTTGATTAGCAAAATAGAGGAACTCAAAATGGCTTGAAAAGTGCCCAATGCAAAGAAGCGTTCACGTTGACCGTCAAGTGTCACTCACAGAACACCATCCGCAAAACAACTTAGGATGGACGAAAGAAGTGAAGGTTACAAGGTCCCTATCACAATTTGATTGCTATACAAAGATTATCATCGCAACATTATAGTGCTAGAAAATAAAACACAAAATTGGTTAAAAAGACCAAAATTAAAATTTCTTGGGTGGAAAGGACAGTTAGATTTTGATATTGTTTAAATGGACAAAAATTTAAAAAAAGGCAGGATGTAACCAGTTTCATCCTGCCCATTTTCAAATACTTTTTCTTATTTTTAATTTATACGGGATGCATCCAGTTTAATCCTCGCTATTTTTAAGTTTAAGACAGGATGAATCCAGTTTCATCCTTGCTATTTTTTTGTGTCCATTTCACCCATAAAATTTTTTACTCGTCCGTTTGAACCGTGTTTTAATTTTTTTTTGGACAAATGATCCATTTTCCGAAAATAAAAATCATTATTTGTTATTGTTAAAGAGGGATATATTTAGCTCAAATTTTTATTAAACTAATAGGAAGAAGAGTTCAATGGAGCCACTTTTCCCCGTAAAGAAATATAACTCTCTTTGCTATGGCTAAAATTCCTAACTCCCCCGCAACAGATGTTTTTCATGTTTAGTATGACAAGACAAGTAGTAAAACGATACAAGTACAGACTTACATAGGAAGCTTTTATTATCCTTCAAGGGGATGGCGGAGAGCTTGATCAAATCAGTTAGCCAATTAAAGCTACTAAATTAAACAAAGTACAGAAATGCGGCTTGTGAATCAAGGATATAATTTTATCAAATACTTAAACTAATAAAATTATCGAAAGTTGAAAGAAAACAATTTTGGGTTTATTAACACAATTCATCAAACACTTGATCTATTAAGATTAATGAAAGTTGTGTGGAATAACTTTTGGTTCAGTAACACAATTTATCAAATGCTAATCCTACAGAAATCCCTAAACATGTTATACATGGTGTGGCTGAGAGCATGGATCCTGGAAGGCAAATACTTGATACTCGGGCTAATTCAAATTCTTACCTGGGCTAATTTTTTTCTTCTTAAGAATTATAATGGCCTAATCAAGGTTTTACTAATTTTGGAGTGGGCTACAGCCTGGGTAAGCCACCCCTCCTTCCGTCACCGCGAGACAGAACTAGATATTGACAAGGGAAAAATACGGTTTAGTCCAAAATCTCATCCAAATATACTAGTTAGTCCACACCCATTCAACTAGGTACAAATTAGTCCTTTATTAATTTGAAATATGGAAAGTACATGTATAACCATTAATATTTACAATTTAGTCCAAATATTTTCATTCTAGTCCATGGTGACTTATGATGACGTCACTAATTTTAAATAATATAAAATAATTTTAAAATGATTTATTTTTCGAACCGCTCATCCAAAATTCACAAACTTTATATATTCGGAAGGCTCTTTCCGAGAGCTACAAAAAGAGTACCCATATGACTATATAATTTTCATTTTTAAAAAAATCTTAGTTTACATTGGTGTACAAACACAAACACTACAAAAATCCAAAAAATCCAAAGACAAGACAAGGTGTACCAGTTTGTACACCACATACATTTTTCCACCTAAGCATCACTAAGGAACATGCTATTAAAATCTAACACATAACAAGTTCCTAAACAAATAGTAAGTATGCTATTCAAATCCATAAAAGCGTCCATCTACAGAACCTGTTCATTGTTCTTCTCTACTTTCTTAAGCTCCCTCGAAAAGTACCTACACACATAGCAAGCATGCTATTAAAATCATCTCATGATATCGAAAAACAATAACTTAGGGTTTCATCAAGAATTAGTTTTTTTATTTTTTATTTTTGAGAGAGCACAATGATGTACAATTATGTACAAACCTACAAAACTCTAACATTCATACCCACAAAACAGACCATATATTACAATGATGTGTAGCTATGTACGCACATAAAAAAAATCCAACTAATCCAACATCCATACCCACAAAACTGGTCATGTATAATATTGAGATTGTACAATGGTGTACACACCTACAAAAAATCAACAAATCCAACATACATACCCACATAAAAAGACCATAAAATCATGAGAGAGCATAATAGTGTACAACAATATACATGCTTACAAAAATCCATCATCTATACTCACAAAACATGCATATAGTGTTGAGATAGCACAGTGGTGTACAACTATGTGCACACCTATAAAAAATTTAAAACAAACAAACATCCATACCCACAAACAACTCATATATATTGCTGAGATTGTACATGGTGTACAACTATGTACACACCTACAAAAATTCACCTGTACACATTAGTGCTTTCCCTAATATTTGGTTTGTATACATAAAATATAAGTGCACTCTATGTACACACCACTAAGCCCTTTGATGCTTATAAGTCACTAAATTTTACTACCTAACTAAGACTTGGTGTGATGATACCCGACATTGGAAGAATTCTATGTTTGTTGTGTATAGAAAAGTCTAAATGAAAGTACTATTTTATTAGATTTCAGGTTCATAATCAATGCAGAAATGAATTGCACGACTTACAAGTACATCTGATAATCTAGTGCACTAAAAAGTACAATGCGCATAACTGGTGTACAAACAAGTGCACCTTGTACAGCGGGTATAATAAAAAAAATGCACATAAAGATTCTACCAGTATTTAACCTTTTAAAAAAATATCTTCACAGATTTCACAAGGAATAAATGGATAGATGTGGACCTCAAGGATATAATATCCTCATTTTTTTAATATCATGTAATTCACATTCACAGTAAGAAAATCAAATGATACAAATATCAAAAGCATGAGACCTACCATCAAATAGTCTGTATTATCCCATCATACATAATTCTAGCGTTTTCGGTCATAGTTGTATCATGTGAACTTGACGCCTGCCCACCTCCTTTTTCTTCTGCAGCCCTTGCAGCAGCGTCCTGTCTTGCCATCTATTCCTCCATCGAAGCTCTAAGAGAAAGAGCAAGGTGTACAAGCATATACACCTGGTATAACAAGCACAAAAAGAAGAAGTGCACTTTTATATGCACCCATTTAACTTGTGTACAAGAAAATACAACGGTTAATTCTTACGTACAATTATGTAAACTATTATATGCTCATTCATGTTGTGCCTTATAATGGGAACTTAAGATTCAGTAATTCTTAGCTAAAAAGTGAAAGAAGAAAATTTGTATCAAACTGAGTGAGCATGGTTTACCTTCATCTGGGTCCTTCTGTTATGAAACCATAATTAATCTGGCAAGGTTCGAGACCTAAATCTCTACTTAATTGCGTCATTTGTTTCTCATCTGGATGAGGACAATCCTTAAAAATACTATACACCAAAAAAACAAAAACATAAAATGAAAGTAAGTGTTTAGAACTCAAATTGGTTAAGTAATCATCAGTAACTCCAATCAACAGAAACAAAGAACCTTGGAAGATAAAAACGAAAAACAACATAGATTTTGTCTTTGGAAATGTATTAAAAAAAAGTTTGGTAGCAAGAAAACAAAATAAAGGCATCAACTAAACCAGTATGAAAGCAAACAACAAATTAATAAACAAAATGAAACACCATTACCTGATCTTCCTTGCAAGCCCTGCCTATGACCTTGCTAGATCCATCGTATATAGTGTTAACCTGTCATCACCAATCAAAAATTTATAAAAACAGTAAGTTGATCAAAAGTCCATAAGCTAAGACCAGGAGAGCTACCTAGGATCAAAAGGTGTACAACTATGTATATATATTAGGAATCAGCATGTGTACAATTACATACACATTAAGAATTCAATAACAAAAGGCCACTCTGGTGAAAACTTAATTAACCCATTACGGTTTCAATAACAAACTGAAGCAAAAAGGCTACAACTAAGACTCGTTAAAAAAGTTTAGTTGTTTGAAACATGTGTACTAAAAGTACACTGCGCATTTTAACCGTAGTGTAGTAAAAAGGGCACCTCGTACAATAGGACAATAAAACCAACGCACATAAGATTCTACCAGATTATCTTCACAAATTTCTTCTTCATCGAATAAATTGTCTATCTTTTTATGAATCTCATCTAAAATCGTACCTCTCAAATCTAATCTATAAAAAAATAATAAAAATAAAAAAAAGATTTATAATTTCAAATCAGAAATGTTAATCAAAAGAAATCTTTAGTTTAGTCATATAAAAACCCTAAAAAAAATTAAACGAAATTCTATTTTGAAAACGGTAAACCTAATAATTCCAAATCGAATGTTCAAGATATAGATAAGTGATAAGAGAAGATGAAACTTATCTCCATAATCATTTTGGGTGACGAAAATTTTTAGATTCAATTGTTCATGATTATGCTCATCAATTTTTTATCACTGGTTTCAAGTAGATCTCCAAAAACAAGCGTTGTTGATGATAATTTTTAGGTTTTTCGGGTTTATTTCAAATCAAATCGAGATGAATCGAATGTTTCTGAATCTCCATCTTGAAATCGCCCCTCTGCGTCTCCCTTTCATTTCTCTAATCTGATTTTTCTCTTTCAAAACTACTGCAACATATTATTATGATTCAAGGACATTTCGGGTACCAAAAATAATTGGATCGGTGGAGTAAAGGACCGACTCGTCCATATTTGGACTGAACTGTTTGAGGCGGGGAATTTTTGGACTAGACAGTACTAGGCCTGAGATGAGTGGACTAAAACGTCCCAAGCCCAGTAACTTTGGGACTAAACGTCAATTTCTACTATTGACAAATGGGGGCAATCGTCCCCGTATACCACTTACATATTTTGACCCTAGCTTCAAAGTCTCATGCCCGATAAGGCTCCAAATAATTGGGAGTCTCAGGTAACAGTTGAGGTGGACCTGCCTCTGATTCATGTCTTGAGTCAGATATAAGGAGTCAGGAAAAAAAACAAAATACGGAGTATTGAAAAGGTAAAAAGAAAACAATAAGAGGATCAACGAATATTAATCACAGGTACTAAACAAATCTAAGATGACAGATACGTCCCTATTGCTACCAAAAAATGGTTCCTTTTAAGTTGTAACCTGTTATAGGGGCTCATGAAACCATTAGAGGTGCTGATATGATTGGACAAAAAGGATCACCTATTATTAATTTCAAAAATCCCATATCTATATATTTTTCGTAATGACTAAAAAGCCCTTATTCATCTAGTGTTGTTAATAGAATTAGCTAATCATTAGATTAATGAACTTTTTTTATACTTAGTGAAAAATTAAATCAGATTAAGAGTTATGAGTGATTTCAGTGGCAAATTGTAGGTGGGTGAATCTCTATATGATAGAGAAACCATATTTTACAGATACCCCACGATGGAGATCCTACCATGGTTGATCTCTTAGCTCAAACGTCCATTTCAGGGCAATTTACGGTTGGAATTAACCATAGAAGCCAACCGTAGGGGTCATTAACTTACAGTTGCAATTAGCCATATAAGCCAACCGTAGGGGGCATTTACGGTTAGTATCTGAAGAACATCAAACCGTAACTGGTTAAAATTTGGAAAACCCAACCCCAAACCAGTTACGGTTGGATTGTTGTCCTTCGAGACGAACCGTAAATAAGTTACAATTTGTTTTTTGATAGCTAGTATCCAACCGTAACCGTTTACGGTTGATACCATTTAAGTCGAACTGCCCGTAAGTTATGGTTCGTTTTATGGTTGAAATTTAACTTGGGGGTGGCTTTGGGTTTTTTAAGCCTATTAAATGGGCTTATTTTTATCATCCCAAGCAAAATAGGTAGTGAAAAAAAAGGGTTTTTGGGCTTCTAGGGCTTGCTTAAGCCAGCCCCAGTCTAGGCATAGTTCCGCCCCTGACCATAACTATTTACCGTTGATAACGGTTAAGTCAAAGCCAACTGTAATCAAACTCAAATACTTAAATTATTTTGCTCTGGAATTTTTACGCTTGGTACTGTCAAAATCGAAACCAATCGTAAATAATTTTACAGTTAAAAAATGAACTGTAACTGGATATTTCTAATAGTATTTTAAGATTTACAGTTGGTAGTTCTTCAATCACCAACCATAACACCGTCATAAATTGAGTTTACAGTTGGTAATTGAAGAATAACCAACCGTAACCCACAATGAAACCCTAATTTAACTTAAATTTGAATGCATCTAACCTAATTCGAACACAAAAAAACAACTCCTACCTTACATAACTCATGCTGGTTAATCTATCTAGTGGTTTAAGGGTTTGAAAAGAAAATTAATGGAGATTTAAGACCGAAGGACAAGAGAAAAGATGAAAAAAAAAGATGATTTTAATTTTTAGTTTTTTCTTTTCTTTTTAATTGATTAGGTTTAAATACACTGTAGGTTAATTTAGTCTTTTTAAGGGATGGGGTGAAGGTAATTTGGTCCTTTAAAGATGGAAGGGTAATCTAGACCTTTAACATGACACTAGGATACCCCTAACCAATTTGGTGGACATTATCATCATGAGTTAGTCCCTCTAATGGAATCATCAACCCCTACAACAGCTTACTTTAAGTTGGACAGCATTGGCTGGACGCAAGCAAAAAAGAAAACAATGATTTCAATGCTTGTGTTAACATGATGGGTAAAAGAAGATATGTCAACATGATGGGCAGAAGAAGATATGTCAGGCCTCCGTATCAACTTTGCAAAATGTAGCATTTTTGGGTCGCCGGAGCAACAAATTTGGACAGAATGGCAGCTATGTTAGGTTGTAACCCCGAGACTTTACCTTCTTCTTATTTGGGTCTTCCGCTCGGTGATTCATCAAGGGGACAGCAAAAATGGGACTCACTCATTGAAAGGATCAAAGGTCGGCTTCCTTCATGGAAACGCTCCAGCCTATCTAAAGCGGGTAAGTTGACTCTTATTAAGAGTGTATTGTCAAGTATTCCTATATACATGCTCTCTCTCTTTATAGCTCCGCCCAAAGTTATCAAAGCAATTGAACAAGTTATAAGGAATTTCTTATGGGACGCCTCCGAAACTAAAAAAGGTTATCATTATGTGTCATGGAAGAAATGTCGTGTTCCTCTGAAATATGGGGGATTGGGAATCAAGTCGGTTAAAAGTATGAATAGAGCACTTCTAACGAAATGGTGGTGGCGTTTTAACAAGGAGAAAACGGCGTTATGGAGAAATGCGATGGTGTCAAAATATGGAAAAACAATGATGGATAGAGAGACCAAGAAACCAAAATCAGGGAACTTTTGTGGAGTTTGGAAAGATATATACTCTCATCTTAAAACCTTCAAGCAATGCACCCAACTCAGGCCTGGAGATGGCAAGACGATCAGATTTTGGGAGGACACTTGGGTCGGAGAAGAACCACTCAATGTAGCCTTCCCTCACATTTACTCCATCACTTATTCTAAAAACTGGACAGTGCGGAAATGTGCCGAGACATTGTTAAACGGAGGATCGTGGAACCTTGGACTGGACAGAAGACTAACATAAGTTCAAATTGACGAAGTTTCTACCTTACTAGTGATGTTAGAAAACTTAATGGTAGGTTCTGACCAAGATTCTTTAGCTTGGTCTCTTGACAAAAAAGGAGTTTTTTCAGTGAAGTCCGCTTATTCCTGGTATGCAAATGAACATTTGATGGAGTCTGAAAACTTAAGCATTTGGTCAAGAGCATGGCCACACAAAGTTGGCTTCTTTTTGTGGCAGGTTTATCATAAAAAACTAGCAACCATTGATGTCCTTTACAGGAAAGGTAAGATCCTAGTTAATGGTTGTCTTTTGTGTTGTCGAGATAGAGAGACTACTGCACATCTTTTATTTCATTGCCAGTTTGCTTATTATGTTTGGCAGCATTTTATGTCGAGCACTAAACTTAATTGGGTAATGCCTAATTGCATTGACTTACTTATCAAAGGATGGGGAGTTAAAAATCATATCGCTACACGAAAAAGTCTTTGGCGGAGTCTTTGCCAGCGCCTATTTGTTGGGGTATTTGGAATTGCCGGAACGACATCATTTTCAACAACGGGACGGCGAGCTTTACGAATCTTATAGAAAATATAAA
This sequence comes from Papaver armeniacum, assembly GCA_023531295.1. Classification (NCBI taxonomy): domain Eukaryota; kingdom Viridiplantae; phylum Streptophyta; class Magnoliopsida; order Ranunculales; family Papaveraceae; genus Papaver; species Papaver armeniacum. The sequence goes on from JAJJWW010006477.1 coordinate 434,708, forward strand.
AACCCAAACTTTTCTCTGGTGTAAAAACTTGGACTCTTTGACATGGGTCTCTCTAGATCAAGTAATTGCTAATTGGGATTATTTTCTTTTTGTATCGTAGGTCTCTTTGCTTGGGTTCTTTCTAAGATGTTAAGGTTCTGTTGAGTTTGGGGAGGTTGAGCCTGTTCTTCCTCTCTCTTTGGGTTGTGGCCTGTATCCTTTCTCAACTTACTATTCGTTAGCTTTTTCAATATATAACTTTTGCCGAGTAAAAAAAAAAAATATGTCAACAATAATTACAGATAAAAAAAATCCGAAGTTTCACGTTCACTTCGAATGAATTCACTCGTACACAATCCACAATACTGAACAGTTCACAGTTACAATTGTTATTGCCCACTAATTCTATTAAATTGAATTATTTAAAGCCCATACCATATAGAAGTAATAATCACTCATTTTTTCCTAAATACGGAAGTAAGAAATACCAAGGCGACAACTCTCCCTTTCAAGAATTGTACCAGCATCAGACTAATGAGCTGCAGCTGCATTGTTTTAGCGGACCTTGCATATGGATGGACGAGCAACTTTCTTCACAAAACACAATCCAAAAGCATAACTCAATTTCCACCATCATCTCAATTTTCTTAACCATAAACCAGCATCTCAATATCTTGCCCTTTTTCTTATCTGCAAGACCATCACTAGATCACCTCTTTGCCAAATAAAAAAGAAAAAAAAAACATAGATCGGCAGAGTGATCATCTGTGAACCAATTCATTTATAGGTTTCAATTTTTAGTTTTCACTATTTCATGAATCATAAGTAATACATTTAATGGCATAACATATACGCGTCCAACAAACTAGACAGTTGATGAATGAATCTCACGTAGGAAATGATCGTGACTTGCATCATCTTTTATTATTGCAAATATTTCCACAGTTTTACTTGTTATTGTCGAAGAAGGTCGTAAAATATTTCAAAAAGAAAGAACAACAAAGATTGTGAAGTTAGGTGAGACAAAGCCAGATATGAGCAAGTAGGAACAATTGTTCTCACATATCAAGTGACTTCCAAAAATGGATTACTTATTGCCACAAAAAATTTCTAAATTCATCTTAGCTTGCACCCGGCCACTTGCATATTTTGATCCTAGCTTCAAAGTCTCATGCCCAATAAGGCTCCAAATAAGTGGGATTCGCAGGTAACTGTCGCGGTGGCCCTGCCTCTGATTCAACTGTTCAAACTTCGTTGGTACATTAGACTCAAATGTGATTCGATCAAATTTTGTTCTTTCAGAAAGTAGAAAGATTTTGCAAATTACATTAGCAAAAAGGAAAACTAGTAGTGGGTGATTAACGAAGAGTCTCGTGGAATCAGATTCTAAGCACATTATACCAAAGAACACCTGTGAGGACCATATATAAACACTAGGAATAAGTTAACAAAAGTGGAGCTCATGATAATATTGAATTCAGTTGAATATAGCTAAGGAAAGAATCAGGTTCTTCCTCTCTAGCTTTTACATTCTTTTTATATCAACAAAACCATTCACTCACTCTACCAACTCCATACTCATCTTCAAGTTCCATCTCCATCTCCTACTCCGAACTCTGAATTCTGAATCCGCTCTCTCTACTCGAATTACATGGTACAAATTTGCATAACTTTGATGTTTTCTTTTTTCTTCTTCTGATTTAAATCTTTTGCTAGGCCTTGTACATTAATGCTGGAATTTGTTTGTTTGTTTGAATGTAGGATGGTGAGAAGAAAATTGTAGGCAGGAAAACTATAAAAGTAGGGCCATGGGGAGGACATGGTGGAACTAGTTGGGATGATGGAAGTTTCAATGGTGTAAGAGAAATCACAATTGTGTATGACCGATGTATTGATTCGATAAGAATTACGTACGATAAGAACGGCAAGCCGGTTTTGTCAGAAAAACATGGTGGTACTGGCGGTCACCGAACCTCTAATGTAAGTGTAATACAAGATCAATCAAAATTTTCCTTAAGTGCAACATCATATGTTTTAATTTAACGAGGATCGGTCTTTTGACGAGTTAACTCATCAAGATTCAAACGAGTCATATTTAGGACGATTTTAACCACCTTAATTAATGGGTCCCGAGTCCCAACTCGCAACAATTTAGTGTTTGTAAATGGTCTGAATCGTGTACTTACTCGTTCAACTCAACACAGTTAAGTCCAGAAGAAAAAGTGAGTCATGGATGCGAAATCGGTTAATCTTAAAAGTCGATTCATTTGAATATGAAAAGCCAAATTGACCTTACTATATTTTATGTAGATCAAGCTAAGATACCCGGAGGAGTTCTTGACATCTGTAAGCGGATACTACGGCCCTGTCGTACATAGCGGCACCCCTGTAATCCGATCGTTAACGTTCAAGAGTAACCAGAGGACATTTGGACCATTTGGAATAGAAGAAGGAACACCATTTTCATTCCCAATGGATGGAGGTTTGATCGTGGGATTCAGAGGGAGAAGTGGATGGCATTTGGATTCCATTGGATTTTACTTGTCTCGTGCCCATACAACGACGTTTTTGGATAAAATACATGCACAGTTCAAGAAATTCCTTAGCCCGAAGAATGGTGAACCAACTCATAGCCCGAAGAATGGAGAAAAAACGCATACGCCCAAGCAGAAGCCTGGTAAAGATTATACATATTAACTCTCCCTCCAGAAGAGAGGGCGAGGTATATATATATATGCATGAGAGGACTAATCCAAGCAGAAGACTGGTAAAGATTATCGTGTTGTTGCATCGTGATTTGCTTGCGTCGTGATTTGCATTAGTATTGATAAGAAAATAAATCTGCCTTAGTATTATTCATGGGTTTTTCGTTTTCCATAAATTTGTACGTAGCCTTATGTAGGTAACAGTTCTTGTTTGTTGGCTCATTTGACAGTCTAGGTGTGTATCAGTGTATCTGTATTGATTGTATTATTATTGAGAATAGTTATACAGCAAGATGTGGAGTCTTCATTAAGATAAAGAACGTCAGACATCTGTGGAAAAAACAACTATCACGAGATTGGTGTCACCTCATATTGATGGAAGATTTTCAGTGGTGATTCCTTCGAAACTGGCCTTTCTTCGGACCATAACTCCAAGTTAACAGTTCCTGTTCTCCAATGGATCTTACACTTGTAAACCTCGTCCACATTGAATCGGTTCGCTAAACCAAACCCCAAACGTTTGTCGAACAATATCCATTCTCCTGAGATGAAATTAAGAATAAATTCAATATCTCAGCTTCATAACCTGATAGAACTGAATAATAGTACCATTAAAAGTCAAATAAAAAGAAGGTACCATTAGGCCGAAGGTCTTTCAAACAATTTTTCATCAGGTTCTGGCCCAGTGACGGATGTGGGGGTGGCTAACGTAGGCTGCAGCCCCAAAAATCTGTAATAGCTCATTTTCACCTTGGTAATTTCCTGGGAAAAAAGGAAAAGCCCAAGTCTAAATTTAGATAGCCCATACAAAAGAAATCAAACTTGACGTATCTTGAAAAAGATCTAACAAACGGGAACATATATGTAGTTGTATGACTAAGATCTAGTGATATGCAACGAGAGTGAGGACACGTTTATATGCATGCATCCAAAGAATTAAATATCTTGCTTGTATGTGATTCAAAATCTTAAAATGATGTGTATCCTTACGGGGCAAATATGATAAATTATAAATGTAACACTTAAAATGTTACTTACGGGATGACAGAAAAAATGCCATATCTTATCATGATTATAAGCACAAATTTATTTATTTTGATTTAGTAATTATTTTTGCAAACCAAAGAGAGAATATAGAAGAAGCATAAATTTAAAATATTTGACACATTGATAAGTAATATCTTATTTTCGAAACCAAAAAATAATTTACAGAACCCCAAAAAAATTGGCGGCCTACGGCCGCATTATCAAATCAAAGTTTTGTGTTAATTTATAGTTTTGTTTGTGTATCTCATACATAGCATAACGCAATTGGTAAATAAATTTGATTCAAAAAGTTTTATGCTCTAAAAGATAACGTTGCCCAACTTATACTCTTTAGATATTTTACTGTATTTATTTTTATCGCAGTTAAAACGAATGAAAAATAGCCCACCTCAACATAAATTCCTGGATCCGTCGCTGTTCTGGCCGTCATTGATAGAAACAAACGACACAAAAACTTCTGTTGGGTGCAAAAGGGTGAAGACTGGGTGCACTCGCAAGCAAACCGACCTTATAACGGAAAAATGTTAGTTTAGAGGAATAAAGTATAAACCAACTGATAAGCATGAAATAGTGTTGTTCAATATTAAGTAGTGGCTATGTTTTTGACCAACCTTGAAAATCCACCAGAGCCAGCACCGACGTTACGAGCAATAATACCAGAATCGATTTGGATAACCTTCGGGTCATTCTTTGGAATGGCTATCTGGCGCTCAAGAACTAATCTACCACCAATATCTCCTTCCAAGCTAAGAGACTCTTCCTCCTCCGCTGCCAGCCCAACATTACTTTTCCTGCAGTAACAGTAACGGGGGACAATTCTAAATAATGAACCAATTTCTGACGGTAAATATTATACATGTTGGTAAAATAAACTCAGATTCGAACTATATATTGTATGCATGGGCATGCATATGTCAAAAAATAACTGCCCCCTTACTCAATGAATGACAGTATATTCTTCAGAGCATCCCGCAGATCCATACTCAACTGTTAACGTCTACAGGCATCCAATTGGCGATGAGTGGAGCAGCCCTTCCATATTATATTTTAAGTTCATTAAGCGGAAACTAGCGATGTGGGACTATTGTCCTTTCACACCCTCCCTCACGTGTAAGGATAGTCATTCGGCCTAAAAGGTGGACCTACGCACGTTGGGTCATGGGTGTGCAGGTGACATTCGGTCACGGTCCACCCCACGTACAGGTCATACGAGTGACCAGTCATTCGGTCACGGGTGTACATGTGACGGTGGCCAAAATCGGGCCTACACCCCGCGTACGGGCCTAGCTCTGGTCATACGAGTGACCAGTCATTAGGCCACGGGTGTACATGTGACATTCGGTCACGGTGGCCAAAATCGGGCCTACACCCCGCGTACGGGCCTAGCTCTGATACCATGTTAAAGTCTGCGGGCATCCAACTCAAAACCAATTGGCAATGAGTGGAGCGGCCCTTCCATATTATATTTTAAGTTCATTATGCGGAAACTAGTGATGTGGGACTATTGTCCTTTCACACCCTCCCTCACATGTAAGGCCAATCATTCGGCCTAACGCGTGAACCTACGCACGTGTGGGTCATGGGTGTGCAGGTGACATTCGGTCACGGTCCACCCCACGTACAGGTCATACGAGTGACCAGTCATTCGGTCACGGGTACACATGTGACCAGTCATTCGGTCACGGTGGCCACCAATTCGGCCTACACCCCGCGTACGGGCCTAGCTCTGATACCATGTTAAAGCTAAGAGATACCATGTTAGAATACGGGCATCCAACTCAAAACCAATTGGAAATGAGTGGAGAGTTCCTAAGAGATACCCAGACAATGTGGGACTAATAGTCTGAACACATGAGAAAGAAGGCCGACTTGATAACACTTCATACTTTTTTTTTTTTTGAAAAGGGAAGGATATATTGAAGAAAAAAAGTTATTTACAAATGTACAAGTGAGCAAACAGCTCAACCTCAAATACTCAAGCAAAATAAAATATTACAAACCAACAATAGTTTCCCACTGAAATAACACTTGATTGACTGATAAGTTTGCAAAAGTGTCAGTACCAGAAATCCACAAGCAAATGGTTTCCTTAATGTTACTTTTAACCTCCTCAATGGTTTTCATTCTTCCTCTAGGAATCCTAGAATTCCTTTCCTTCCAAATTTCCCAAAAAAGAGCATAAGGAATGATCTGCCAAATGAAGGCTTGTTTTTTCCCCATCCTTGGTATCTTCCAGCTTAGAAGAAGTTGACTGAAAGTACCAGGCATAGACCAACTTACCTTAAAAGAATGAATGAAATAGTTCCACAAAGATGCAGTCCAACTACAGTGCAAGAAAGATGATCCAAGTCTTCATCAGTCGAGTTACAAAGAACGCAACTAGTTGATTGAATCTCCACTCCTCGATTACGCAGCATTGTCCTAGTTGGAATAGACTTGTGCAGCGCAGCCCAACATAAAAACTTAACTTTATAGGAGAGACTTGTTTACAATTGTTTAGCACTGAGAAATCAGCAGTCTGGTCCGCAGCTGTTACTAAACGCATGTAACAATCCTTAACAGTAAAATTACCTGTGACACAATCTTCCACCCCATTAGTCAAGATTACAGCTCTTGTGTCTCATAACTGGATAGAAGAAACGTCATAAAACTCTCGAGAGTTTTTGCTATCTCCAGCCACATACTCCTTCCTGTGACATCGTCAGTAACCAAAGGAACTAAGCTTTCTTCATCAGCACCTGTCTTTTCGCAAACTATCCTCCTACACAATGCCTGCTTCTCTCTGGCATAACGCCAATGCAATTTAGCCAACAAGGCTTTATTGACTAGCCTCAAATTCCGAATACCCAATTCAACATTCTCTTTTAAGTTGCATATCTTTAACCAAGAGACCCAACTCATCTTTCTCTGATCACCATCTTCGCCCCATAAGAAGCGTCTCATAATTGTATTCAATTCTTTTTCAACACTTCATATTTAAAAGGAGATCATCACTGAACTGCATGGACCAAATATACGCCAGGTCTTCTCTGCCATTTTTATTGACTCAAACTAATTACTTAAGCCTTCGCTTACTACCGTGGTGGAGGTTTCTTCTTTGGTGGCGGAGACTTTGGCTTTGGTGGTGGAGATTTTGCTTTTGGTGGTGGGGATTTAGGCTTTGAAGGTGGTGATTTTGGCTTTGGTGGTGGAGATTTCGTCTTTGGTTTTATTGTGACTGGTGGGAGTGGTACTTTTGGTTTTGGTTTTATTATGACGGGTGGGAGTGGTACTTTTGGTTTTGAACTTATTACAATTGGTGGTAATTTTATACCAAGCGAAGGGGTAACCACTGTTGTCACATCATCTGCCATATATGGTGGTGATGGAGATTTAGGCTTTTCAGGCTTCTTCGGTGGCACAGGCACATGATATGATTTAGGTGGTGGTGGAGCTTTCTTTGGTGGTTTTATAGGTACATAAGTTGGCTTCATTGGTGGTGGTGGAGGCTTATATAGTGTCTTCTTTGGTGGTGGTGGTGGAGGAGATTTAGGTTTAGGCTTAATTGGTGGTTTTGGAACCGTCTTATAATCTAGTTGTACATCCGCAAGTGACGCAAAACTCAAAGAAACTATCACTACTTTTATTTTTTTGATCAAAAGAGAAGTTGTATAAGAAGTAAGAGAATGTACCGAGTTTCTACCATAGGTAGAAGAAAAGAAAGCAACAGATTACATGAAAATAGAAACTATCACTACTAGCAGAGCACTAGTAGCAAATAGAAAACCATTGAGGCTTTCATGCCTTTTTTGTTTCCCATACTAATCATTTCTAAGGTAGGTGTGATTTTTGAACATACTTCTCATTTCTTTATATAGAGAAATCGAGTAGAAACTTACCCTCTTATCAAGTCAGTAAGATTTCCAATTAACAAACAAAAAAGTTGGAAATGTTTTACCTTTATACTGGCGGCGATTCTTGTAGGAACCAGGAAGGCATCATAACCACTGTTTCCATCCCTACAATGCAGGTAATTAAAGGGCGCGGGACATTACACACATGCACCCTTGTAAGAGTCGGACCCTACTTTTCAGTCTCTTAACACATTCGCTTTGACTATATGTATTGCACACTGCAACCTTATTGAACTAACAATCATTGACAATAGTGAAAACTATTATAAACCCCCTACTATATGGGTCATATATTAAGAAACCCCACAAAATGGATCCTTCATTTTCAACTCCATACTTTAGGAAAATGCTGTCACTAGGCCCAAAATACCATTTTCTCTTCAGATCTAGCCCATAATTATATAAAATATATTTTCATAATGTCTAAGTTACCCTTTTGTATATATATTTAGTGAAACTAACTAGATATTTCATTGTAATTTTACTTTCTCTCTCCAGTTCTTCAGAGAAACATTTTCTAGGGTTCTAAAAGACATTTTTGGAGTAGAGAATCTATCGATTGCTGGAACGCCAAGAAATCAAGTTCACAAACATGACCATAGCGACAACGACACATGTTCTTGAGGTTTCACTGCATATCAGTGAAGAAAAATTGATGAACATCGTCAACAACAGATGCAAACGAGAATTTAATCTTCAAATCATGAGGAAAAAGATAAGTTTAACGTATCCTAATCATTTTTATTTGATTAAATTATTGATTTGATGATTTTAAACCGATTTCAGAAAAATATTTTAGGTTTTGAAACCCGAATCGATCTGATTTCATCTTGATCCCTTGTTAAAAACGTGATTAGAACATAGATCTATACCTATTTCATCTTGATCTCTCTTTTGAGATTGAAATTTTCGAAAATTTTAATCAATTTTTTTTCTAGGGTTTCGAACTGAATTTCGATCTAACTTTTAATCTATATTTCTGGTCGAAAATGTAAGTCCATCTGTGAACTCAGAGAATCTTAATCATTTTTACCCATCAAATGAGATTTGAGTTTCTTGTTCTTTTAGAATTTGAACTAATGCGATTTTGTATTATTAGATCTAGGTACGTTTTGTTTTTATGTTGTTGTTAGTTAATTTTGATTTGTTTGATCTGATAGTGAATTTGATTTGTTTGATCTGATAGTGAAGTTGTTTGTTTGTTTGTTTAATTTTTTATGTGATGATATACAAAATGTGTAACTTTCGTCTACACACCCAATTTTCATGTGTAACTTGATTCTACACATCCAATTAGCATGTGTAACTCTAAGTTACACATAGATATCTTCTTCCAGCCTTGAGTCTGTTTTTTTCGTTCAATTAGCATCTGTAACTTGCGTCTACATATCCAGTAAGCATGTCTAACTTTCTTCTACACATCTAATTAGCATGTGTAACTCTCAGTTACACATAAATATAACTTCTTCCAGTTCTGAGTGTTTTTCTTTGAATTAGCATGTGTAACTTTCTTCTACATATCCAGTAAGCATGTGTAACTTGATTCTACACATCCATATAGCTTGTATATTTGATTCGGGATTTTTCAGGTCAGAGTCTGTGTTTTTTCTTTTTAATTACGATGTGTAACTTGCTAATGTTAAATTCAAAGTGTGATGTCCTGAGCTGAGATGTAATTTTTTATAAAATGCTAACAATAAACATCCTACACTTATGTTAATTTTAATAGAACATGCTTGCATGCTTATTTGTGAAATTATTATCTTTCTTCTACTTTCTTTCTAAAATGTGGTTCTTACTAGCTAACATTGGTTGGCAGGTGCGTTGACAATAACTAGTTTATCATTGTATCCAAAAGATAAAAGTGGAGGTGTCGTCTTCAGTGGATAGAGATACATTTTGGTTCGTCAGTCATTGAACGCATCTCACCATGTGTGAAGAAGGTACTTATCTTGTAACTCATAATTACACGTTATTTGCAAGTTCATGACAAATGGATATGCCATATGCATGTGTAACTCTAAGTTACACTAGTTAGATGCATGTGTAATTTCTAGTTACACTACCCAGATGCATGTGTAATTTCTAGTTACACTACCCAGATGCATGTGTAACTTATTTATGTATTGATGTGTGTGTTGCTCTTTTAATCACATCAAAGTTGATTTATGCATTGATGCTTGTACTGTTCTTTTTAATTACGCTAATCTCATGGATGTTTAATTTTTTTTGCAGATATGCAAGCATTTTGGAATCGATAATGACAAAAAGTGAAGGGAACAATTTTAGGATTTCGTTTTACATATTTCGTGTTTTAGCACGTTTATCATTTTCAACAACAATTGATAAACGGACAAAATATTGTAAATGAAATTATTGTTTCAATAACAACTGAATATATGTTTCTTTTTTAACGTGTAACTGTTGAGATACACATCCATGTGCATGTGTAACTTCTGGATACACATTCATTATGGATGTGTAACATCTAATTACACATACCTTATACATGGGCATGTGGATGTGTAACTTTTGGGTACACATCACATATGCATGTGTAACTTTGAATTACACATGACATATATATACCTATATGTAACTGTTTCATGCCATATGGATGTGTAACTTTTGGGTACACATGCCATATAGAAGTGTAACTTCTCGTTACATTTGTCATATGGATGTGTAACTTCTCATTACACATGTCATCGGGAGGTAGTGGTGGTGGTGGTCGACGGCGGCGGTTGGTGGTCGGAGGTGGTGGTGGTGAGAGGCGGTGGGGGTGGTGGGGACATCATTTTACTAAATTTTAATAATTCGGGATTAAATTTAAATTTTATTTAATTATGGGCTTGACAATATACATAAGGGTATGAACGTCTTTTAAAAATTCGGGGCCTAGATTTAAACTTCTTTTAATTAGGGGCCTCATATTATAGGTAACCCATGGGTGGGGCCTTATCCTAATTTCTTGATAATAATATGGATAAGTAGATAAAATGTACTGCAAGTTGTTGGAGCTAGAACAAGAAGATTTGGTTTTTCGTTGAGATGAACCGTACCAGAAGTTGCTTGTTTGCTACTCTTTCATGCACAAAGTGATAATCAATTTCTATGTGCTTCATATGCGCATGAAAAACTGGATTAGCTGTGAGATAGCCCCCAAGTTGTCACACCAGATTGACTGAGATCTTACTTCAACACCAAGTTCTTTTAACAATGATTGAAGCCATATTAGTTGAGATGTCAGCTATTTGATCTTTAGTTGAGATGAACCGTACCAGAAGTTGCTTGTTTACTACTCTTTCACGCACAAAGTGATAATCAATTTCTATGTGCTTCATACGCGCATGAAAAACTGGATTAGTTGTGATATATGTAGCCCCCAAGTTGTCACACCAGATTGACGGAGCTCTTACTTTAACACCAAGTTCTTTTAACAATGATTGAAGCCATATTAGTTCAGAAGTTGCTATGGATATGCCTCTATATTCTGATTTCGTGCTTGACTTGGAAACACTTTTTTGTTTCCTTTCACTCTAAGATACAAGATTATTGCCAAAAAAGATGCAGTATCCACTGGTGGATCTGCGATCATCGAGACTCCAAGCCCAATCAGAATCAGTGTAGGCATGAAGACTGATATCTGAAGATTTTCGCAAAACCAAACCATGATAAACTGTATGCTTGAGATACCTGAGTATGCGTGCCGATTAGATCCCAATGCTCGATGTAAGGGTCTTGCATGAATCGACACACTTTGTTAATCTACGAAGAATATCGTGGCGAGTGAGATGTAGATGTCAGAATGCTCCACGACATCTGCGATAGAGAGTTGGATCCTCAAATTTTTGTGTACCCATTTTGTTGATTTTAGTGTTCATGACCAAGGGAGTAAAGAATCGGTTTTGCTGCATCCATCTTTGTGCGTTTAAGCAGATCAGTGATGTATTTTTGTTGACTCAATAGAACTGATTCATTTTGCTTAATAACTTCTATGCCCAAGAAGTAGCTGAGGTTACCTAAATCTTTAATTGCAAAGACAGTATTCTGAGCAGCTATTAGATTTGTAATAAGAGAAGAATTGGAACTTGTGATTATAATGTCATCAACGTAAATCAAGACATATGTTACTTCATATGAATTCTTCTTAATAAAGAGTGAATTATCTGCAATTGATCTTTTAAAACCCAGTTCAATTAGATAGGTGCTTATCCATGAAAACCAAGTGCGTGGGGCTTGCTTCAAGCCATAGATTGACTTGTTCAACTTGCAAACATAAGTTGGATAGTCAGAGTGAACATAGCCAATTGGTTGTTTCATATAAACATCTTCTGTCAGAACACCATGCAAGAAAGCATTCTGAATATCTAATTGCCTCAAAGACCAACTGTTTGCCACTGCAATTGATAAGACAAGTCTAATAGTACTTGGTTTTATCACATGACTGAAGGTTTCGTCATAATCAAAACCTTCTCTTTGAGTGTATCCTTTAGCTACTAGTCGAGCTTTTGGTCTGTCAATTGTACCATCTTCATTCTGTTTAACCTTAAAAACCCATTTCAAACCAATTAAATTCATCCATGGCTCATATGGTACATAGATACAAGTACCATTACGAATGTGTGCATTGATCTCATCATCCATAGGAGGTATCCATATTGGATTTTTTTATGCTTCTGTATAAGAAGATGGAGCGGTGAGTGCTGTCTCTGGAAGGGGATATTTTGTTGTTGTGAGACAAAGTTTGTTGATCGGCTTCTTGAGACCATCTCTAGCCCTAGTGATCATATGATGTTGTTGAGGTGGAGCTAATGGATCCGGTGGAGCTGGTGGAGCTGATTGTGATGTAGAGGGAAGCGTTGTTGTAGAAGTAGTTGTTGCTGTAGATTCTGATGCTGCTGTATTAATTGTTGACCGCACATTATCCACATTGGGAGACATAGGTGGTGACTGCATATTATCCACAATAGGTGACATTGGTGGAGTATGTAGCAGAGGAGAGGGTGGTTGAGAAACAATGTTCTCATATGATAGAGTGGAAAAGGTGGATGATGAAAATATTTTGGTGGATGGATGACTTGGAAATGGGTTTAGTGGTACATACCTGTTACCTGGCAGCGAATGGGAAGCTTGTTTCTACGAACTTGACGTGCCGAGAGATATGCAACCTTCCTGTAGGTACATGTAAGCATAGATAGCCTTTGTGAGCACCACTGTAACCAATGAATACACATGGTAGTGATCTTGGTTCAAGCTTATTAGAGACATATGTGTGAAGGCATGGATAACATAGACAACCAAAGACTTTTAGAAAAGAGCAGTTAGGTATTTTGTTGTATAAGAGTTGTAGTGGAGATTTGGTCTCATGTTGAGATCCAGGTAGTCTGTTAATAAGATAACATACAGTAGAGAAAGCCTCTACCCAGTAGGATTTTGGCATGGAAGCATGAAACAAGAGAGCTAATCCTGACTCGGTGATAAGTCTAATGCGTCTTTCAGCAATGCCATTTTGTGCAGATGTGTGAGGGCAAGAAAACCTATGTATGATACCAGAATTATTAAGAAAAGCAGTGAACTTCCTAAACTCTCCACTATTGTCTGATTGAAAGACTTTGAGCTTATGATATTTTTGATTCTCTATTAGCTTTTTGAATTGAATAAAGATGGGAAAGTCATCTGATTTTCTAGCTATATTGGATAAATCCAAGTGTAGTGTGAGTAAACATCTAGAAAAAGAAAATAATATCGAAAACCATCTTTTGAAACATGCAATGAGACCCATAAATCAGCAACACTTAAACTTAAAGGTTCATCAATAATTGTACTACTAGTAGGAAATGGAAGTTTATGACTCTTTCTCATATGACAAGAGTGACAATAATCAAACTTCTTATTTGAAACAGGATGGGAAAGATTTTTAATCATTCTAAAAACAGTGCGAAGCATTGGGTGACCCAATCTTTGATGCCATAGATGGGATGTATTGGATAGAAGAACAGCTGGTGTTGTATGTTGAATCTCTCGAACAACATCAAAGACATAGAGCTTATTATTAAGTCTGCCTTGCAACAGAGTTGTCCCCGACTGGATTTCCTTTACAACAAAGAAGTTGCATAGAATTCAAAAAAGACGTTATTATCTTTGCATAATTTAGAGACTGAAAGTAAGTTGGTCTTTATTTGAGGAACATGAAGAATATTGTTTAACTGAAAATATCTATTGTTATGAGTAAAAGAGGCATTACCAATATTTTCGATATGGAGAGCCTCACCATTTCCTACACGCACATGTTCAGTGTCATCATACTCATGCCGAATATTGAGATTTATGAGATATGAAGTTAGGTGATGAGTTGCACCTGTATCAGTTACCCAGTTATTATCAGCAGGACCACCAGGTAGAGCCAAGTATGCAGCTGGTTGCTTGTTGTGAGTTGAGTTGTCAACTTTGTTACAAAACCAGCAGAATCGAGCATCATGATTCTTGCGTTTGCGGATCTCACAGGGACCTTCACCTTGATACATGTTTATAGGCTAATGTTTGGGTTGATTTTGTGGACAACTGTTTGACTATCTCCTTTGGTCTTGCTTCTGAAATGGCCTGGAGTTTGCTGAGACAGCAACATTGGCTAATGGTTGTTGCAAAACGGCTAACTGTTGTTCAACATTGGCTAATGGTTGTCGACAGTGCTTAAGGCTGTGACAATAGAGTCATAAGCCTGATCTAGTCCAAATTAGAATTGATCACGCATATCCTCTTCGAGAGAGGTTTTCACGATCTTTGCAAGTGCATCAAAAAGTTTTTTAGTTTTCGAGAAATAATCTTGCATTGAACTGTTACCTTTGCGAAGACTGTGTAGTTATCTTTTCAAGTTCATTTGATGATCTTTGGTTTTTGGTGCATATCTTTTTTGAAGAGCTTCCCATACTTCTTGTGATGTTGAAAGACCTGATACACGACCTAATACACCTTCAGATAAGGAGGAGAGGATCCATCCTAAGAGTATTTGGTCTTGTTCCTCATATTTTGCATAAGTAGGATTAGGAGTTGGTTGTGCACCTTCTTCAGTACTGGGTATGGTTCTTGCTGGTTTTTCCAGTGTATCATTAACAAAACCTTGTAGCTTGTACCCTTTGAGAAGGGGTTTAAATTGTGTCACCCACAAGAGATAGTTGTTGTCGTTAAGTTTGACACTGATCAGATGGTTGATATGAATTTGGTGAAGGGTTGATGATTCAGCCATGATGAAAGAAAGAAGAGAAGCATGAGTTTTGGATCTTCTGACTCGATACCAAGCTAGAACAAGAAGATTTGGTGAAATGTTCCACACTTGATACGGTGGATACTCATTCATTATATAGAGCCATATATGACTTTAATTATAAAAGATATTACATATTTTGCATGCTTCAATTACGTAATTGACAGAGTTTAGAATGTCGACATAATTTGGTAGCTGTAGAATTAGAGGATACAACTACAATTACGGCTTTGATTGAGTGATAATAGTTGTATCCTTAACAGTTGACACTTTATAGGAGCATCAGTTTTTACACACCCTTGTAAGAATCCGATCTCACATTTCATATTACATGGTCAGGTGAAACCAGACTTTACGCTTTGAGAGGGTGAGACGAAATGAAAAACACAATGAGGTTTGCGTCAACTCTTTTGACGCTCAACCCTCCTCCTTTTCTGACTGTTAATATCACGCAGTTTAAAATAAAATGTCAACTTGACACTTTGGAACCCTAAAGTAAATCCTAATGACTAAACTTGCTATTTCATTATTGCTATTCCTAATGCGGGAGTCACTGAACTCGCACTAATACTGATACTCATACCATCTTGACAGAGAGTGCGACATTATCAATTAATAAACTGTCTACAACTTATTATAGCCAGTCTTCAATTTGGTAGGGCCATTGCAAATTATCTAGTTTAGGTCACGTCTATTTCTCTTGGTGTCTATAGAAAAAAATAGTATTCATTCTTTGTGAACCACTTCAGGATTTAGCATTTTCACCCCCATTTTTTTTATCTACATACGGATAACCACCATTGTTGATTACTACCTTATTGACATGTCTATGTCAAGTCCAAAACCTCAATGTAGGTGTTTAGCTATTGTAATGTTGTAGGTGTACTTAGGGCTGTCAGCGACACTTATTGAATGTTGATTAACATCTTTCATACAAACAGGGGCCGAGCTTGCGGGGTAGTGGACATAATTAGAGATATATTGTAAGTAAATGAAGGCATGGATGTTGAAGTCTTGCCTTCAACTTAGTGTTGAAGCTTTCTGGTTGTTAAGCATGTAATATGAATATAAAGTTAAGCATTTGAAGTTTTGAGATTTGGAAGATATTCGAAGTTGTAAACTGTTAGCACTTCCTAATACAAATTCAGTTTTAACTTTTAAAGTCATTATCAATTTAGAAATTTAGTTTTTTGATTAATAAAGTTTTGAAGTTGATATTATTTTGATTGTGATTCAGCTGAATCAATTTACATTTTTTTTTATAAAATATGTTTAATATAAACGTCCGTTTCAATCAGAATTTAATGATCAAGATAGACGTTCTTTAAGAAACTATAGGGCTCCCGATCGCAGCCGTTTTGAGAATTAAGACTCCAATATTAGTGCTCGTAGAAACAATCTTATTTGATGATTATAAGTGTTTTTCTGGCAGACTTATTTTTTCTATATTCCACTAGTGTTAACGTAATAGATATTGACTCTGTCGCTGCCGTTGCCATTAAAATTAGCGGATATCCGATATCCGTTAAGTTCCGACGGAAATATGAAATTCAAAACCATTACGGATATTGTTCTGGTACCATCTAGTATGTCACGGGACAAACACAAAACAGGTTTAAAATACAGAACAATTACACAGAACAACTTCTAAATCCAAGAAAACAAGTTCTAAATCCATGCCACAAAAAAAAAAATACAAATGTTCATGTTCTAAACCAAATTACATGTTGGAATCTTCGGATGTTCTAGCAAAAGAAAAATCCATGTTTTTGCAAAAGAAAAGACAAAGGATTAAAGGAACTCCATCTCCATTTGGTGCAGCAACTGCAAATGCATTTCTCCATCTCTAGATTCTCCACTGCTAACTGGATCTGCAAATGTATTCCTCCTTACTCCTTAGTCCTGAACTTATGCATTTTGAAAGGAAAATCAAAAGTGTTAGACAGTTAAGCAACTTAATCTCACAATGTAGGTGCAATAAGATAATAAATATAAAAGCAAATAAAAGATTAAGATGTAAGGAAAATTACCAGTAACACAACTATCACTGTCACTAAGAGTGAGATCTGGAAGCCAATCACCCAAACAAAGCAATGCTTCAACAAGTTCTGGAGCTAATGAACTCCTGTAAGATGTGAGACCCCTGCCACCAATACTAAACATAGATTCTGATGCTACACTTGTCACTGGAACTGCCAATACATCTTTTGCAATCCTTGAGAGAGTTGGGTACTTAGGAGCATGATTCTTCCACCAACTTAAGATATCAAACCTCATTTCTTCAGTGGTTGTGCCTTTAGGAAGAACTGGTTCTGCTAAGTATGTCTCTAATTCTGACTTCTCAACCTCAAACATATTGTTTTCCATAATAAAATCATCATAACCAAATTCATAGGATGTTGTTGTACCCGCAGAGATATCAATTCCAGCTGAATGCATTCCAAAGATCAAAATAATCTGAGTCGTAGTGTTGGTTTCATAAGCACAGAAAAGAGCATTGAGTTGAAGCTCGAATTTGTGATAGTGACTTTAATAGTTTTCCACACCATATACTCTCTTCATAACAAACTTCACCCATTTAGCCTTATACCTAGGATCTAAAACAACCCCAATGCCCATCAAAGAGTTACTTTCTTTCTAGTAGCCATTAAATTTCATCCTCATATTCTTGGCCATATCTTTGATATACTCATGCTCACTTGATTCCCATATCTTAATGCATCTATTAACTTCTTGCACCCAATTATATACAAATTTGTTGTGGGATACTTAATCCCAGCAAATTTGGTTGAAATGACATCAAACAATTCCAAACATTCACATATATGTACTCCTTGTTGCCACTACTTAGAAGTTGGTAGTATCTTGAAGTCATTATCCAAATCAGCTAGCCTAACAAAAGCTTATCTCAAAAAAATTGCATCCTTTAGCATCTTAAAGGTGGAGTTCCACCTGGTATCCACATCTAACCCACAGACCTTGAAGCAGGAAGCTTAACTTGGGCAATAACACATTCAAATCTCTCTTTTCTAGCCTAATTTGGCTTGACATATTTTACACACTCTCTAACTGCATCTATAAATGGAGCAGCTACTCTCATTCCACACCCTACACTCAAGTGCAATACATGATTACTACAACTCATTTGGAACATATCCCCATTAAGAACTAAACAATCTTTGCTATCAAGCCATTTTTTCAGATTTTCCATCATAACATTATTGGAGCTAGCATTATCAGCAGCTACAAAAAAAAAAAACTTATTGTTTATGTTCCAATCTAGACATACTGATTTCACTACAGATGCTTGAACTTCTACAGAATATGGTGATGGCACTAAAGTATATGCTAGTGTTTTATTAATCAATTTCCACTCATCATCTATGTAATGCATTGTCACACAGCAATAACCATCCTTTTTATGCTTACATGACCACATATCTGTTGTTAAACTATATTTAGATGTAATATTGTCAAATTGTTCTTGTAATTGCAGTTTGAACTCAGTTGCTAGTCTCATGATGTCTTCCCTAACTGTATTCCTAGTGTAAAGCTTAGCAGCAGGATTCAGAGACTTAACAAACTCTCTAAAATAAGGATGCTCAACTATAGTGATTGGATAACCATGTTTAGCAATCATTTTGGCAACTAGTATCCTAGTTTCAACAACATCATACTTCCAATTAGCTAACTTGGTTTGAGCATTACCTGTTTTGACTGAAGTAATCTTTCTTTGTCATTTCTTATTCACAGGTTTTTCTTTGCAGATTCTAGCATGGTAATGCTAGCGGTTGGTTCCTTGTTTACTGGGTGCAGGTATTCTCTTATTACAATGTTAGCATTCAGATATCAGTATCCCAACCTCCTTCCCACTTTTTAGTTTCTTCTTTCCAACCGACCTTTCAAAATAAATCCATACATCAGACCTCACTGAACGTAGTTTTTTCTTTTCTCCAGCTATAATTGGATCTTCATCTACTTCTATTTCTTCTTCTTCTTGTTCTGGGACGAATCGTAGGTGTAACAGCAGCAGGTGTTGAATGAATTCCTGAACCTTGAACTTGGTTTGATGCAGCAGGTAATTGTGATGCAACTGAAAGTGAGGGATTGCTTGATGAACCAACATGATTGGATGCTCCTCTTTCGCTTTGGGACATGATTAATTTCACGAAACTCAATCTGCTCTGAAAACCCTAATTTTAGAAACCCTAAATTAAAAATTGAGTTTTTAAGATTGAAATTAAACTCAAAAGAAATTGAAGAAGAAAACCCTAGTTTCTAATCAGTAATCACACATGATTTCTATAGAAAAGAAGATGATTTCTAAGGCAGAGACGAGGACCTTGAGGTTAGGTATTCTCTCTTTTTCTCTCTTTTGTGTCGATAAACTGAAGTGAAGAATGAACTGAATGAGATTCATTCGAAGAATACACACCTAGGTATAAGAATTTACACGTGCAAAGACACACGTTACGGATATCATCGGATGTAAAGCTAACGGAAATACACAATTCCACTACCGTTACGTAAAGAGGAAAATATCCGTTAGCTTATCGGATACGGATATCCGTTTACCGCTATGTCGGATGGTATCAGTAACGGATTACGAATAATCGGTATCGGATTTCGGGTAATCGGTATCTATTGACAGGCCCGTGTACTGGTTCCATTCTTTAATGGACCGGGGTTTGAAATTCAAAAAAAAATTGAAGAAAATCACCGCAAGGTGCACTTGAAAGTAACAAAAAAATAAAAAAAAATACTCGTACTATTTTTTTTTGTAAGTTCAAATGCATTCAAAAGACTAACTTAGGGAGTTAAGAACCCTTACATCATTAATAGTAAAGCCTTCTAATGCTGGATTAGGATTTCCATCCCTTGCATTAGATTTGTCTACTTTTAACTAAACTTTGCAAAATATAATTAGGTGGAGTACTCTTCCAATCAACAAGATTAAAGAAGGTTTTTGCCTCTTTTGCAAGAGTATCTGCCACATTGTTAGCTAATCTAGGAATGTAAAAAAAACCAAAAAGTTTTGGCAACGATTAAATTCTCTTTTTACTTCATCCATAATTGCTTGATTCTGCCAGGTAATTTGAGAAGGTTTCCAATTTAAGTAGTCAAAAAGGTTCTTGCAATCTCCTTCCACACTGAAGTTTGTTAATCCCCTTTCTGTCGCCCATTTAGTTCCCTGCAACAGTCCTAAAGCTTATGCTTCTTCTGGGGTAGAAACCGTGAAGGGTCCTGCTATGCCTTGTTCAAACTTGCCTACATCATTCCGAAGGATTAAAGAAAAACCTGCAGGCATATCCATAGAAATCCAAGCAGCATCTATATTGAGTTTCTTTTGTGTTCTCCTAGGAGGAATCCATTTAGGAATCTCAATTTTATCTGTTGTGATCTATCTAAAAGAAATATTATCCTTATACCAGAAATCTGAAAATCTTTGTATTTTTAAAGCTAAGTGAGAGCTTGTTTGCTGTTGTTTTTCAAAAACTCTGTTGCATCTTTCCTTCCAAATGAACCAGGCTTTTGTCAAGATTATTTCTATGGGTATAGTTGGATCTTTCTTTCCTAACCATTCCTTACAGATATCCAAGAAAGTAATAGATCTGTGAAAGTTTAGATCGACTGGGAATGGCTCAGCTGCCTTAACAGACTTGGCAAAGGGACAAAAAAGCAGCAGATGTTCTATAGATTCACAATCTTGACAACCAAAAGAACAGTTAGGATGAATATCCTTCATAAATTTAGATAATTTCATATTCGTAGAACTAGCATTTTGTAAACACTTCCAAGCAAAGATTTTAATTCTTTGAGACACATTTAGATTCCATAAATTTTTCCAGAAGGAGTCTGGCTGGCCTAAGTTGTAGTGGTCCACTGTTTTTTCATTAAGTTTGTTATACACTGACTTAACCGTGAAAATACCTGAGTTAGTAAGATGCCATCTGAGTGTATCTGGTTTGTCTATGGCTATTCTAATGTTACTGACTTTCCTAACAATATGTTGTGGAAACAATTAAAAAATTAAAGGGGAGTTCCACTTCTTTGTGATTGGATCGATTAGATCCTTCACAAGTGTTAAGTGAGAGTTAGTAGCTATTCAAAAAGTGCTAAGGTTTTCTTCCAATTTGGGTACCCATCTATCATCCCAAATGTTAATACTGTTGCCATCTCCTATTTCCCAAATACTGTTTTGTTCAACAAGTTGGATACCCTTACTTATACATTTCCAAATCCATGAACTAGTTGATGGAATTTTTGCTTTAAAAGCAGAGGATTTTCTGAAGTATCTAGGCTTTAGTTGTGACACCCAAAAAAAAATATCTAGACTTTCCAAAAAATACTCGTGCAAGTTCACTTGGGGTGAAATGTAGTCCCATAGGTAGCAGTAGCACTTAGCACTTAGCAGTAAGGGTAAAACTAGAATGATAGTTAAGGGATAACTTATAAACTCCATAATGCCGGAATTCTTTATCTGTAGTGTTGGAATTTAGTACTTTCTTTGGTTTTGCACTCATCTCATCTAAACAAACGAAATCACCATTCGATGTTTGTGAAATAATTTCCCATCGGAAGTCAATATAAATGGTCATGACTCTTTAAGTGTTTTTTCCACCTCTCGTCTCATCTCATGGATACCAAAATATGGTGCCCTACGGCCTACAGCAGCCAGCCATCAATATAAACGAGCACCGGAATACATAATCTATTCACGATATTATCAGTTTGCTGATGCTGATACTAGTCTATATATAGTTTATCAGGCGATGTGCCTATGTCTGGTTGATCTCTAAATATCTCAAACCCCAGTACCAATTTACCTGACATTAAGTATTTGCATCATCAGCGCTTGAGTCCTCGAACGCGCTAGTCTGTGCCAGCGCCTCCCGTCAATTTTCCGTTTTATGTGAGCCATTTATATCGGAATGTATGATTTTTTATCGGAAATGCTATTCAGCACTCCCTTCACAGCTCTATTTAGCACTCAATGCTAGGTGTTGAGAGGGTATTGGTTCAGGGTTGTTAAGGAGGGGTCCACGGATGGGTAAAAGGGTTCACCATTTGATAGATGTGGGGTTTGGATGCTGTTGAGCTATGAGTAGTGTGTTGTTATACGGCTGTGAATAACATTTCCGATTTTTTATACACCAAATCCAACTCCTCTTGAATGACATTATGTTTGTTAACCCACTAACTCGAAAAATGGGTTTCTTCTGTGATTATTATTCATCATATATGACATTTTCACAAGTTGTTTTAAGGTTCCATATATATGAGATGTAAACCAACCTCTCCTAGCCTCCTAGGAAATTCGAAATTCAATTGTTTTTCTCACTTTCAAGGTTCGAACTCGTGACCTCTTTCTGACTCTCTCGACTTCCCTCGAAAACGAAGGGTTACTTTTGTCATTTTAATAGAATATGTCGATATATAAAATCTCACATTCTCAGTCTCATTCTCTAATTCCGAAATCCGACACTGGCATCATCGTCATCTCCTTCTCTGGCACTCACACTCATCACTGACGTATATATTCAAGGTACGATCAATTCGAAAATCTAATTCTTCACTCCTCTCTTTTAATTAGACTCTCTGGTATTTGATTGTGTAAGTTTGATTGTTTTTCTTAACTCGGTTTGTATTAAATCAAGGGTTTAGGGTTTATCTTGTGTTCAATTTTAATTTGTGATTTTTTGTTGGAATCCATCAAATGAAATTCTTGATTTGAAGTGGTAGTTTTAGTTTTTATCTAGGTAAGAATTCGTGCCTCCCATTGACACTAAGATAATCCATCACCACCTCTATATCTATTGTCTAGACTTCTTTCATTACTAGGGTTTGTAACTTTCTGTAACTAACTATAGAGATGATCATGTATAGTTGTTTGCAGAGGTTATAAAAATAAAAATCATGATTCATGAACTTATGTTTATTGAAATTCATTCTAGGTTATAATCTATATATATATATATATATATATATATATATATATATGACCTATTTTGAAACACTTACATTTTTGTACATTGCTCAACTACTGTTTGATAAAATGCAAGTTCCTTGAAATTGATTGTAGTTTAAGGATACGAAAGAGATTTCGATTGGGTTTTGTTTATATGCAGTTTTATAGTAACGGGTCCTCATAATAATTGCTTTATTTGGAAGCTCACGAACTGTTCATCTGAGAAAAACCAGTACTACAGACATACTCAGCTAAACTCAACTCAACAGCATTAGCACCCATATTCACATATACACATAAAGATGATAGGTGGGGCTTACTGTCTTTAAAAAGACTACACCCCTGCTTAATAGTACCACTAAATTTAGATGTTAGAGCCTTGATGGAAACTTGAATAAACATAGGATTTAGTCCTTGGATTTCCAGATATTTTATTAGACTCTTTAGTATCCGTTGGCAATTATGCACACCCAAATCTTAATCTTGAAGATGTAGAGAAAGGAGTTGATTTAAATGGCGTGGAAGCATATGATTTGGTGGGGTATCAAGGAATTTAATGATGTATTTTCTTTTAGCTACTTCCTAGCTACATGTTTATGTGTGGATATTCATTTATTGGTGAAATCATGTACGGCATTTTCCAGTTTTAATTTGCAAAGCATTTTGTGTTTATTAGAGTAGAACCAGAATATTAGTGATTTGGAGGTCAGGTAGTTATGCCACAAGCTTTCTTATGTGCAATCATATACTGAACAATGTAAAAATCCAAGTAGAAATACTGACTCAAAAAATATTACTTCTGATGGTGTCTGTAGTTTAGGAGGGAGTGACTCGGTTGGTATCTTAAAGGATTCTGTTATTAATTCGGCGATAACCACATAGAATCCATCACAAAAAGAACTTTGGATTTAAGTGAACTGAACTGTGAGTTGGATGAAATTCGTCATTCTTATTAAGAGTTAGACATGCATACTTTTCTTCTTTTGCATGTTTTTACGATTCAGTTCTAGACCAATTCTTATATCTTAAGTTCTTAACCAGCTATCTCCAGGACCTACAGATAAGCAAAAGGACTTTGCAGTTTATATGTAAACAAAGTGAGAGTGAATTATGGTTGAAATAAAAAGGACCATTGCAGTTTGAATGGAAGTAACAATTAACTAACTCATTTCACATAACAATGTTTTATAAATATTAGTACTTGTTAAGATATAAGTATTTTGTCATTGAACAATTCTTATATAATTCAGCCTCATTTCATGTTACGACCAATTCAAGCTTAAATGAGGTTGCATTATTTTTCCACTTCTGACAGTGGCTCTTTTATTTTCTTGTAATGAATTAAGTGAGCTTTAAGTTTTTCGCAACTTTTGAATATGATGAACATCAGCATTTATAGTGTCAGGTAGAATAGCTTTTGCAGTTGCTTATATTTAAATAGCTTTATCAATTCCTTCACACCTTGATGTCCTTACCAATTCAATTTGAGATGTTTAGCATGGTTAGGTTAGCTCAATTTGTTTTTGGCAAATATACAAGAATCATGTGTTCTATGCTAGACGTTTTATTGTGAAAATTATAGTTGAAATGGTGCTTTTTAGGTGTTTGTCTGTGAAAGATCCAAAGTACTGTATTATTTATAACACAGTCACATAAAGCACAATACAAGATTTGATATACCAAATAGAAGATACGAACCCTTCACATGAAGTCTGAACTAGCTAACATTGTCTGTGATCGTTTTTCATAACTAAAGCCATTATTCTTTGAGTCACCTGCAGACCAAATGAAGATGTCGTGAAGTTTTTCTTGACTTCTGAGCTTACTGCAAGCAGTAAAACAACCATTTTTCTGCAGATAAACCACCTGAATCGTCGGTGTTGGAAGCTAGGTAAGATCTTACCTCCACTGAAATAGTCAAAAAACTGAGACACACTTTGTTCATCAGATGAAAAATAAAGACACTGTTGTGTCATGGAATGTAATGCCAATTTCGCAGATAACATACAGGCTCATTGTCAGGAATGCAATAAGTGGTTTTTGTTTAAATCTGTCTGTTGATTCTGCTAGATTAAAACGTCGAGTGGGTACATTTCCTGATAGATGAGCCTTTTCCTGCAGCTATTTGTAATCGTTCGACATATCTACTTCTGCGTTTCCAGTTCTGTATTGGTTTTTAGTCGTGTCTTTATTTCTCTTTGGTCGTCCCTCCCACCGTGCGCAGTCATCTAGTATGCTTCTGATGGGTCTAAGAGGCCTTATCGACAAATTGGAGCACTTGCAAATGGCTTGTTCATTTCTATTTCAATTTGATAACATAATTTAATAGTGTGTGAAAATCATATAAATTGATGAAGATTTGTTGTCAGATACTGATTTTTTTTCTTACCAGATAACCATTATAATAATCAATTGTTGTATCTCCATTGATTGCATTGATGATTTTACCTGCAAGAACAAAATCAGCTGTGTTTGAACTGGTTTACAATAGTAGTTCCAGTCATGCTACTACAAGTGTCGATTGCTTGTTTGATTGATTCATTTTTCTCGTGGCTTAGTATTAGTGGTCCAGTAGGTACTACAATGTCCAGAATTTTCTCTTTATCATCAGTGCTTGAGTACTCGTTAATTACGTTTCCAGCATTTTGGTACAGCAAGTAGTTTTAAATTTCGAGTTTTTTTGTGTCTGGAATTTTATGACTTTTTTTTTATGCTTTCTTGTTTTCAAGTTATCATATATATGTAAAACCTGCAATTAAGATCTGGTGCAACTTGTTAATTAGGTTTCATGGAGGGGAGTGAGAATCTATTAAAGGCTATCTATGAAGATGAAAGTCTAGAAGATTATCAAGATGATGACATGCTTGATTCAGAGACTTTAGAAGAAGGGGAGTGTAGAATACAAATTGGAAGTTTGCAATTGACTGAAACTAGTAAGTCTGAGGAAGGAGAGTGCACGGGGAAGATTGGAGACTTAGGAATGACAGAAATGGGAACCAGGGGTGACGTTTCAGTAAACCAACCATCTAATAGCAAAATCTGCAAGCGCCGGGCGAAGAAGAAGAAAAATAAAAACAAGAAGACTGGTCCTGCCCCAGCTATCAACAACATGGATAAGTAAGTTTACCTATTTTACTATTTTTCCTTTTTTTAGTAAGATAAATTGTCTAACTGACAATGATAAAAAATACTTTTGATTAAACAATGAAAAAAGAAATAAATTTATCTTCCGGTTAGAGAAGAAGTTGGTTGGTCTTAATAAATTGGTTTCTACGTTTACCTTTTTTAATTTTGTACAATACTGACTTAGTTCTGATTAGGTTTGGTTTTTCTGTGTCTGTAGGTTCGTTATTGATACTTGTAAACGCTTGAAGGAGAGAAAACATTATCTGGTTTGGAATGCTGTGGGTATTCTTGGTGTCTCTGCTCTGAGTGATCTTGTAAACGAGGTGAGATGTTTTTTTCTCTTCCACATATTGTGCTAGTGAATTGTGAACATGATGTTATTTTTTGAGCGTCTCCTGGAATAAAATTGTTAAAATGAGACTTCTCTCAGTGTGTCTTGTCTAGCTTATGACCCCACAAGTACTCATCGAGTGAAAATTGTATTATGGTTAAATGTCAGCTTAAGTTATTATCCACATGTTTAATGTTCTTATTTTCCACTGGTTTAATGATGTAGGACAAGAATCATTAGTTTCATGGTTAACATAGATTTTTAGTACCATAGTTGGTGGTGTACTTGTTTTCAGCTAGCTTGCGTTACATCTGGAATTTTTTCATTGGTAAAGACAAGATTAGTGATAGTTAATTTATAGCGTGCTTTACGATTGTAGTTTTCCAGAGAGAGATCTTTGACAAAATCCTTGGAGTGTAAGAGAAGATATTTTGCTGATATATTCATACTCGTTAGCAGGTTTGTACACAGATGCAAGGAATGAATGGTTTCAAACATGGTACGTCTATGTCTGTCATTGAGCTGAAAGCTATAAATAAAGTTGTTTTAAGCCAATATGTTGTGTCAATGCTGGTTTCTGATTCAGTGACTAATTTTTGGTGTTATTATCAACTATAGACTATCATTTGGAAAGTTTGCAGTCGTGATTAAGGATTTTGTTTCCAGTAGCTGTAGACTAGAGAATTCACCTGACTGTCGCAGCTATCCACGTAAAATGGTAAACTGGAGTTTCACCACACTTTTGACATGTAAGTTTAGGTATACAAGTTGAACATTAAGTTGAAAAAAAAACGATAGATCAAGAAGGAAAACAAAGAAATGCAAATGTAAAGATAAGACCTTATTAGTTACGCAAAATCTTGTAGTTGTTCACAAGAATGGAAGTAGAGAAGGAAGAATCTTGTATCTTAGCTCAACCTGAATGTGCCACTATATGATGGATAGTCTTTTTTCACTTCAGTATCCAGAAAACGAACTTACTTATCATTATTCTGTCAGAATCTTCTTGGAATTTGTAAATTGACATTTTAAACTTGCAGGTTGATGCAATTCAGGCATGTGGAGGACAGATGACTGCTGATGGAAAGCGTCATCGCTTCGGTGGTGGCATATTATGGGGCATTCTGAAGAAACGTGACCCTAATGCTTACAAAGAGATAATGGCCAAGGGCAGGGAAATTGAGGTTTGACTAAAATATTTTTGCCTTACATGTTCTTTCTCCAGGCTCTTACGTATTTTGAAATTTCAATGCTTGTTCTTTACTTCATTTTAATTTTTTTTTGGATTGTTGTGTCTTTCTCTAATGCAGATGCAATTCAAACAACAAGCGCTGAAGGAATTAAACCCGTCTTTGCAAAAGACTGCGCAATCCTCAATCGGTCCTATGATTAGCCACACATCAGATGGCGCTCCCCTTGCACCTCCTCTAAACTGCAGAACTGAACCTTCCAATATAAAAAGAGAACGGATATCTGTTATGAATAGGATTCGGGTGCCTGTAAGTTATGATGACTTGCTTGGAGAAGAAGTGGAGGGCCATGAGTGAACTTGATGATATATTTTTCCTGAAAAAAGTGTAAAGAATGCGGTTTTTAATTTTGTCGTCCGAGTTTTCCTTTGGAAATCTGTTGTCTTCTCCTCTGGAAAATTATGTTTCTCAATGAAGGCTATTATTGGGGCGTCACTTTTCATTAGAGGGGCTTCACTTGGATTCTTAGTGTCCAAAAAAGTGGTTATGGGATATCCTAACACCAAAGCAAAATATTTAGATTACCCTTGAACTAAAATAAAAACTTAAAAACCTAATATTTTTTATTCTAATTCAAGAAAAAAACTGCTCCTCTTCATCTTTCTTCTCTTCCTCTCCTCGTAACTTCAATTTCAATTCAATTCAACTTCAGTTACGTTTCTGCTGGTGTTACGTCTGGGTTCGGGTTTAATTTCTAAACGTAAAATTTGATTATGAAGAACTTACGTTTGGGTTATGGTTGAATTCAACCGTAAAATAGGATTTGCATGTAGTCTTACGTCTAGGTTTTGTTAAACAAAACTGTAAAATGTAGTCTTACGTCTAGGTTTAGTTTATTCCAACCGTAAAATGTAGTTTTACGTCTAGGTTAGTCTTAGTCTTACGGCTAGGTTAGTCTTACGTCTAGGTTAGTATTAGTCTTACGTCTAGGTTAGTCTTAATCAAACCGTAAAACGTAGATTTCTTTTGTCCTATTAATAACCAGTTGCGGTTGGGAACGAAGCTTCAACCCAACCGTAACAGGACCAGTAAGTCGAAAAATCCAATCTTTTTTTACGTACTTCAGCTAATTTTCGCTATCATACAAAGATTCACCCACCTCAAATTGGTAACTTGTTTCATTCATTTTGGTTGAGTGAATCAAAATCTAGGGTTAGAAAGAAATCTCCAAAAATTTTCTTTTTTTTCTTCTCTCTAGTTTTTCTTCCCACAAAAACTGTCCCTGAATTCATCAAGTATATAACAAAATTCATTAATTTAATTATTATCTAATTAAATGAAATTAAAATTAACTAAATAAGTGTTGTTTAGTCATTACAAAATTATTTGAGGTAAGGGGTTTTTGAAATTACTTATGGGTGATCCGTTTTTGTCCTATTAGGTGACGCCCCTCAAATAGAATGTGACGCCCCAATAATAGCCTTCTTCTAAATAGAAGTGAAAAAAGTGAGTCTCTCTAGCAGAAGCATGTTTTTTTGAATGCCACAACTTTACACACTCAGAGACTAGGAACAGTGGCAGCTTCTGAATGTAAACATTTTGATCAAATATATGAAAGGACCGGTTTTTGAAGTCAGAAAAAGTTTCCAGTCCCTGGTCATAACAGCAAAAGTTTCCAGTACCTGGTCATAATGGTAACAGGATAATGAAACAGGACATTGTAATAGCTCAGATACTTTCTCTTGTGAATGGATTGTAGAAGAACAAGGTTTCCTCTCTGGACATTAATAGCCATCCGTCATTTTGAAAACGGATAGTAGCACCACGTACCAACTCGGAAAACTTTATGAGATAGTTCTCATTATTACTGTAAGTACACTTATTTATCTCCATTGCCACGTGTACTAACAGAGTCCACGTGGAGGCCATTACCCAAAGGATGACACATGGGGGCATCCGTGGCACTTAGACAACGTGCCATCTGTCAAGACCAACGGTCAGAAATGAAGGAGTACCCGAGATAAGTAGTCCCGCGTAGCACCAAGGGATGGCTTTAACCCATCACGAGGTAAGGTATGATCAACGGTCAGAGGTAGTCCAACTGACACAGACGTGACAAGAGGACTGACACCACTCGGCGCGGACGGACCGCCCCAACCACCCGCATTTAATGCGGCTCAGAGAACACGTGTCGGACGACCAACGGAGGAAACGAGGGTTGACATAGAAGTCCGCGGATGCAGAGAAGCCGCGGATACGAAAGAAGCCGCATGGGTGACATAGAAATCCGCGGACCACGCCAGTACGAGAAGATAAGATCTCAAGAACTCATTGTCAGTGGACCCACCCAATCTAGCTATAAATATGTATACCCCTCCACCGAGAGGGGGATCGAAAGAGAGGGAGGAGAGAGAATAGGGAGAAGTAAGTGAGAGCTTTAGCTCAAGTGGTCGATGATCACAAGATCTTGTGATCATCTTTGTAATCGTTTATCTTATAGTAAATCTCCTCGGACCCGTGGATGTAGGCCTTAGTCTTCGAACCACGTAAACCATTGTCTCTTTTACCTTTTGACCGATAGCCTCATTTACATACTCGTATCTCGGACCTATCGCCTTGGGGGATGATGATGAGATCATGACAAACTAGAGGGGTTTGGAATCTATGAATTATCATCTACCTGCATATTATATACTTCTCACACCTCGGTGCACGTATTCTATTCTTATAAAGATTGTTTGTGATCACGTGGAATCAAAACCCGATTCTCGTGTTCACAATTTGGCGCTAGAAACAGGACCTTGTCCCCAGAAAAAGATTTATCTTTTCCGTGACTTCACAGACCTCAACCTCAAAATTTTATTTAAAAACGCAAATGACCGTTCTTAGACTCGTTTTTCGCACATATTTATGTCTATCGTGTTTTCTACCAACAGATTCGAGCATTATATGACCTTTAAACAAACAGATTCGGGTTTTAGCAAACAGATCTGTTCTTAGACTTGTTTTCGCACATATTCTGTTCTTAGATCGTTGTGTTTTCTACCAACAGATCTAGGTTTTAAATCGGAATTTCAAACACAATTTCCACCAAAAGGTTTGGGCTTTTTTGCAAATAACGACCCATGGATTTTATCCCGTTAAATCCGCATCCATCCGTCTTCGTACTATTCACCAAACTAACAACCCGAGTACACTCATTACCGCTAGAAATCAAGTTTATGAAGTCAAATTGAACTAACGGCCAACCCGTGGACTTTTGGGTCTAGGATTACCTCCCATGTCCTTTGTGCAGATTATTGCAATGGAAAGTAACAAAGATACGGGAAGACAAAGATAACTCCAAGAGATACTCCAAGGACCACACCAAAGCAGAACAAGGAGCAGACAAAAGGGCGAAGGACGCACGGTGCGGACAACATGCAGACCGGGGCGGAAAGCACATGGCTCTTAGATGCGGGAAACATCGCAATGGAGGCAAAGAAGGCTGCGGCCGCAAGAGCTGCTGCACCAAACAAGGGGGTTTCTCAAGTGATTGCTTCCAAAGTAACAGCTGCAACCAGCCACTAGAGCCTCGGGAGGCTATAGCCAATCAAAGTGATCCGTAACCATCCCTATGGGATGCCATGGGACAACGAACAAGACGAACGACTACCTACAGGATCCAACGGAATAATCGAGCTTTGGACATGCCATTAATGGAAGAAATCAATACCACGATCCCCGAGGGACAAGCTCAACTACAGGAAGGAATCCCCAATCAAGCGTCGAACCAAACGGCGCAAATATTGGCACAAACTGGAGGAGCTACGGAGGAATCAACTAACATACGCGGATGCGGTGGCCTGTTAGCTCAAGAAAACCAAAGAACTAAGAGAGAAGATCCTCCGAAGCTCCGAACTAGCGAATAAAGCACGATGAAGCTAACTCGGTGATGCAGAACGAGGGACCGAGGGGCGATCTTCGAAAACATCCTTGCAACAACTAACCGAAGAAGGATACCCCAAAGAGATGCGCTGGAACGGTGGAAGGTCTCGACCTGGATCACCGACCAGAAATTCCGGACTACTACGAAACGGAGGAGGCCACAACATCACAACCCACAAGAAAGACACGGTCTTCCATTCAGACGAGCACTTGTTTGGCAATGGAGAACCTCCTCCGGAAATGCTAGCAAGAGATCAATCAACTCAAGACCGGTGCAAGGAGGTGGAAGACTAGAATAGATTATGAAGGAGGCCAACACTACCCCCTTGCACGACAGTTGGCTACGGCTACCATTCCGCAAAAATGTCCTGGCCCCGACCTTTGAATGTTACGACGGTTCCGCGGATCCCTCAGCTCATCTACGATATTACAATAGGGGTAATGGCCAGGTGGGATTACGACGAGGCTATACTATGCGATACTTCCCTTCAAGCCCGAAAGGATCCGCGTTATCTTGGTTTGATAACCTCAAGCCAGTGGTGCATTGATTCATATGATCAGCTCACCGAAAAGTTCTTGGCCACCTACATGTACAACAAAGTTGTGAACACGGTGGATGGACAAGCTCTTCTCACTTGCAATTAAGTACAGAGTCCGTCCGAGAATACACGGATAGATGGCACAAGGTATGTCGGCCATTGGACATGTGGATCCCGTGGTGAGTATTAAATCGTTACAAATGGGGGCTTGAAAGGATGAGCCCGTTGTTTGTTGAAATCCACGGTACCTCCCCAACCACCGAGGAGATTTAAGGATAATCATTGAAAAACATGCGAGGTTGGAAGAAATTCAAAAAGATAACCCCGAGCGCAGACACAACGAACCCCACGAACAAATTCGCGGAACTAGTAGACAGTGCCCACTCACACCAAAAAGGATCGAAAAGACGATCACAAAGGAATGGCGAGAAAGTTTGAAGACCGGGTCTATACGAAACTCAACACCGACTATCCGCGCATACTAAAGGAGATCAAGGATCGCAAGACTTAGACTGGCCCTGGTCTAAAGGGAAACAACCACCAGCCTCGCGAGTCCAAAGAGTACTGCGATTTCCACCGCTTCTACGGACACACGACAGAGAAATGCAAAAATCTCAAGATAGCAAGATTACAAAAAGCCGATAGATGTGGGGATCTCAAAAATATGTGGAAAAAGCTGGAATGGAAGATAGAGCCAAACGCAAAGAACAGTCCAACTACCCGAGGGTAATCGCACATTCAACGCTATATCCCGCTTCCCGAAAGCAAAGAGCCAACCCTAACGGCACAAATAGGGAAACGACTGAGAAAGCAATTTGAAGATTACTGTGAGCTTTACAGTATAAATGGGAAGGAAGTGGAAGAGCACGAGGAGTGGATGAACGCACCTCTGATTTTTGAAGCCGATGATATTGAGGACGACATGG
The DNA here is from genome assembly GCA_023531295.1 of Papaver armeniacum. Classification (NCBI taxonomy): domain Eukaryota; kingdom Viridiplantae; phylum Streptophyta; class Magnoliopsida; order Ranunculales; family Papaveraceae; genus Papaver; species Papaver armeniacum. Next base: position 467,604 of record JAJJWW010006477.1, read on the forward strand.
AAGATCACAACGACCCATTAATCCTCACATTGCCAATCGCAGGATGCAACATAAGGAAAATCCTCATCGATGGAGGAAGCTCCGTAAATGTCTTGTTTTACGATACATTCAAACGCATGGAGCTTAACGATGAGCAACTCCTGACTTCACACTACACCATCTACGGGTTCAATGGCACGGCTAAGAAGCCCCTGGGGGATATTATCTTACAAGTGGATGCAGGCCCCATGAAAGTCGACACCGCTTTTTAGTGTGGTGAACACGCCTTCGCCCCTACAATGCCATTATTGGACGAAGATGGGTCCACAAGCTCAAGGGAGTCATGACTACCTACCATCAATACCTTAGGTTTCCACTCCCTAGGAATAATGGAGATAAAGGGTGATCAAGCTTCCGTAAAAAAGAATGCCACGCGATGCAAATACAACTCAACAACGAAGAAGATGAGAAAAGGAAAAACCCGCAAGGCTCGGAGCAAGGCGATATCCAAAGACAAAGCCATCGACGAATATCCGGAGGAGATCTCGGGGAAAAGCTTGCCTAAAGGGAACTCTGAGGAAACACGGAGGCCTCAACATCAAAGGTTAACCCGGGCGCCTCGCTAAAACAAAGAATCCGAGACTACCAAATAGCAATTAAAGAAAATCCCACACTGGGGAACCAAAGCCCACTTTCACATCCTTGGAGGCGGTGAAAGAGATCAACATAGGAACTAGACGAGTAATCCGAGAAAGATCAAAATAGGAACTCTAATGGACGGAGAACGCGAAGCTTCGCTGATAAAACTACTAAAGGAATACGCGGACATCTTAGCATGGAAACTATTCGATATGCCGGGAATAGACCCAAAGACAGTACAACATGAGCTGCGCATTAAACCTGGCACACCCCCGGTACGACAAAAGATACGAAAGGTGGCCACAGAGCATCACAAAGCAAAGAGAAACTGAGTCTGCGAAAGCTATTAGAAGCCGGTTTTATAAAAGAAGTCAAATACCCCACTTGGATCTCCAACATGGTAATAGTACCAAAGAAAAATGGAGGGGTCAGAATCTGCATCGACTTCACCAACCTGAACAAAGCATGCCCCAAGGATAGTTATCCATTACCCAAAGACATTGACCACCTAGTCGGCACGCAAAAGAGAAGGATATGAAGAGTTGTCGTTCATGGACGGATATTAGGATACAACCAACTATTTTTGGCAGAAGAAGACCAGCAACATACTGCATTTTACACACCCCATGGTCTTTATTGTTACGTAAGAATGCCTTTCGGGCTCCGAAACGCGGGAGCAACGTACCAAAGGATGGTCGATGCTATTTTCAAGCCGTGGATCGGTAGGACTTTAGAGGTCTACGTCGACGATATGCTCGTAAAAAGCAGAGTAAGAGAGAACCACCACCAGGATCTGAAGGACATCTTCGGAGCTATGAGAGAGCACAACATGAAAGTAAACCGGAAAAATGCACTTTCGGGGTGACCTCAGAAAATTCCTTGGATAACTTGGTGACAAAAAGAGGCATTGAGGTAGATCCCGAAAAAAATCCAAGCCATAACAAACATGCCATCTCCGAAGAACCTAAAAGAGGTACAAAAGCTCAATGGATCCCTAGCAGCTCTGGGAAGATTCATATCAAGATCCTCGGATAGGTGCAAACTCTTCTTCAACATACTGAAAAAAGGGACTAAATTTGAATGGACGACAGAATGCGAAGAAGCTTTTTTGGGCATTAAACAATACCTAGCAGAAATCCCATCCTTCAGAAACCGGACCCTGAGGAGGTTTTGGCACTCTACATTGCAAAGCAATGCACGACGCAGCAGAAGCGCAAAGTGCTCGTCGAACCCATACGAAGGAGGAGCAACCGATCTACTATGTCAAGCAAGACCCCGAATTCCGCAGAAACGAAACTACACGAGAATTGAACAGCTAATCCTAGCCGTCGTATGGTCTACTTTAAAGCTGAGGACGTACTTCTTAACGCATGACATACGTATCCCATGTCGGGCACCCTTAGAGACCATCCTCAAAGGGGCAGGAAAGGTAGGACGAATAGAAAAATGGAGCACATACCTCGACCAATTCAACATCCACTATGAGCTCCAACACTCCTTAAATCGCAGTATTAGCGGACTTTCTAAGCAGACCGCCTTTGGACAACGAAGAAGAAGTACGCATACAAGGATGGAAGGCTATGGGCGCCCCGTAAATAGAAAAACCAGAGCCAAATAATATTCTTGAGCAGTGAACCCACGGCAATGGGAGGTCTTCGTTGATGGCTCCAAAAATAGAGAGGGCGCGGGGATAGGCATCGTCATCACCACACCCACAGAGAGAGATAATCGTGCACGCATTCGATTGGAATTCAAGGCCATACCAATAACATCGTAGAATATGAAGGAGTGATCCATGCTCTCCGCTTGATAATTGAATTGGGCATACAAGAAGTGCGGGTAACAAGCGACTCACAACCGATCATACGGCAGAGATAGGCTACGAATACAATGTGTACGACGAAACACTAATGGCATACATGGCTCTAGTGCAAACATTGGCCTCCCAAGTACCAAAAATCAATTTCCGACAGGCGCGAAAAAAGGAGCTTAGACACGCGGATGCCCGGCATATATATCGTCCATGCTTAAAAACGAAGATGTCAAAGCAATCAAGGTAACAAGAGTGTACGAACCATCCATCAAACTCCAAGAAACGTGCAACTAACCAACGCAAACCTAAGGAGAAAGATACTCTCGACGAGGATGTCGGAGAATACATATTCGACGATTTTAACGATGACATTACACGACAAGCGGAGGAAGACGACGATTACGATCGGGAGGCGATTGGAGATCGTAAATCCATTCTTTCCTCAAAGAAGGGAAACTCCCCAGACACCAAACAAAGCTAGGAAGGTGCAGTCAAGAGCAGGATGTACGAGCTAAGAGACCAAGCCTTATACGTAAAATCATTCCTCGGACCACTTAAATCGCCGCCTATCCCGATCGAGGGACATGTCATTTTAAAAGATATACACAGAGGAGACGCAGGGAATCACAAAGTGGAATGAGATCCCTAGCAGAGATAAGGCAAATACGTTAGGCTATTCGGCCAACCATGATCCGAGATGCGAGCTTTAATGGCGAAAAGATGCGAAGAATGTCAAAGATTTGGTAAACGAATCCACGCCCCAGCTACAAAGTTGAACTCGGTTGATAGTCCGTGGCCCTTCGGGAAATGGGGTATCGACATAGTAGGCCCACTCGTATCAGGGACGGGGAAAAGGAGATTCCTAATAGTGGCAACGGATTATTTCAGCAAGTGGGTAGAAGCAAAGGCACTGGCAAGAATTCGGGATTCAGACGTCTTCACTTTTATTTTTCAAAATATCATCTGCAGGTTTGGCATCCCCGCAGAGATAGTCTCCGGACAACGGTAAACTTGACTACAAGGAAAGAATATTGACTTGCATTTTCGACACCTTCAAGATTCGGAAAAACAAATCCACCCCCCATATACCCACAAAGCAACGGACAAGCGAAGCCACAAACAAAACTTTGGCACTCATTCTTAAAAAACTTGACTAGATGAGTACAAAGGACGATGGTGTGAACAACCGCATAACGTTCTATGGGCATATAGGACGACTCGAAGATCGGCTACGGAGAATCCCCATTTCTACTCACCTACGGAGCTGAACAAAGAATCCCTGCGGAAATTCTACTTCCAACTACAAAGACGGAAGCTTGGGAAAAGAATCTCACCACGTACATGATGTTGGAAAGGCTCGACGACCTCGAAGAAAGAAGAGAAGCAAAGACCGCAAAGAATGGAAAACTACCAACGCAGGCTGGCCAGAGAATATAACAAAAAAGTGAAATTTAGGAATTTTGTAGAAGGGCAGTATGTGTTGAGGACCATTCCCCAATACCAGCGAGAAAAGAAGTGGGGAAAATTAGCACCAACTTGGGGAGGACCCTACATAATACATGACATCGCAGGAAATGGCTCTTACTATCTGCGCAATATGAAAGGAGAAATCCTCATGCATCCGTGGAATGCCAAATACCTCAAGCCATACTACCCATGACCAACCACCTGCGTGTGCATTTCAGAAGAAGAAAATGGACTTGCTAATCCACATGTTTCTATCTCTGACAAAGGAGTAACGCACCTTAACTTTTCAATCAATCCAAGTTTTCATTTTCAAATATCATATCCCGTTCATTACCCACGCACATTTCAATTTATTCAAAACCCACAACCTATATAAAACACATACCATATGAACCACATGTATATACTACTTACACAATATACATTGAAAACCATGTCACATCTTAATAAAATATCGATGCAATTGTTACCCCGTGGATGTAGGCCTTAAGGCCGAACCACGTAAATCGTTGTACAATTACTATTATTAGGAATTGACATTATACTTAGTAAGAGGGATATCCTGCACAAAGCATGGATCATACCCACTACAATATACCGGGTAATATCCCGTGCAAAGCACACACGCGCAATATATCGGAGCATACACATGCAATCTCTCAGAACTCCTCTGTAAGTGTCTATAAGTGTATGACCAGGAGGCGACTTCTTACGAGAATGAGATATCCGTGCAATATTACAAGCCGCGAACTTAATGGAGTACATCCTTAAACGTCGGCCGGACCCCACCGTCCGGTGATCCTCCGGCCAAGGAGTTAGCTGGACGGGGTGCAAGGTCACAAGACGATTCGGGGATACCAACCTACGGAGTTGCACGAACAATACACTTTATCAAATTCAAAGATTGATATCCGCGGGTTACAAACATTGCGGAATTTTTCATTATATTTAAAGATGGTAGACATAAATTCAACAAAATTCAAAATCGATTTAAACACCAAAGTTTGATCTAACACATGCAAGTTGATTACAAGCCCGTGCAGGGCAAAATAACAAAAACGCCAAAAAGGATAAGCAATCGAGATCAATCCCTAGCATACTAACTACGGTCTCTCGAGTAGGAGCGTTATCCGCAGGTTTATCCTTCAGCGATGAAGGAACGCTACCACCCGAGGAGGGCCCAGAAGAACTTGATGGGAGCGCAGGTACGGGACGCCGAGTATAATTCTTGGTTAGCCCATGGTTTTCTTGAGATCCAGCTCAATCTCACCAAGAATCTTATTAATCTCTTCGGCCAGTTGTTTGCGGGCCATGAGACCTATGGCTACGCTCCTCATCTCAGCCTGATTCAAGGAAGTACAAAGCTGGTCTATCCTTTGATTAGCTTGCTTCAACATTTCATCCTGAGACGATGCTAGACCGCGATGGTAGCTAGTTTGACCCTCCAGTTGAACTACCTTAGCCTGAGCTTCGGCAAACTTTTCATCTGCAGCTTTAAGCTGTACTTGGAGCTCTGCGGACAGTAGAAGAAGACAGTGAGTTACGACAGATACAATACAAAGCACACTCGATGACGAAGACGTATACCTTCACAATGATCAACCGCGGAATCCCTCGCTTCTGCGGCATAATCATATTCATTTGATAACTTATCGTAATCTACCCGCAGCAGTTATGAGCATACCGACTTGTGCTCGTGTCATTTCAAGCATCGAGCCCGAATGGCGATGTCGATTAACCTCATCATTTTTCAATTCCAACCCCTTGTTAAGACGATACGTAGTCACCTCTAAGTCTCTCTCACGCTCAACCTGACGAGCCACATCAGCTCGAGACGCGGATAAAGCACTACCGAGAGCACTACATTCAGCCCTAGCATCGTCTCTTTCCTTGGCAAGACGCTGCATATAGGTCCGCACATCCGAGGGATGAGAAGACCGCGCCCGCCGCAGCTCGTCTTCCATAACATTAAGTTTAATTTCTAAGGAGGAAATCTGCCCACGGGCTTGCTCGAGATTATCCCGCGTCCATAAAAGAGCCCCGTTGAACAAGTGGCGGTCATGGTTATTTCGATTTTGCAGATCTACCAAACAATGCTTTCTCTTACGCCATTCTTCGGCCATAGCGTTATGAACATCCGCGCGGGCATTCCATTTCGCCGACTCACTCTTAAGTTTTTCAACTAACTCAGCAATGCGATCCTTTTGACGAGCCCTCTCACTCCGAAGCCACAACAATTCGGGGACTCCGCCCACTGAAGACAGTACAGCGGGAGGAGGGAAGAAAGAGAACTCAGAACAAATAAGGAACAAGAAACTACCAAAGAAGAGAAAGCGCAGACCTGAAATGGACGAGGAGTTCTCCTCAGCAACAGTTAACTTGGCCTTAACCAGAGCCAGCTCGGAACGTAGCTGAGCCTCTTCCGTGCCCTGCTGCTCCTTACGCTTAAGCAGACTCTTCAGCTCGGTTATTTCTTCATCCTTAGCAGAGGCCGAAGCCTCAACACTCGTAAGCGTCTCTTCGCAATGTCGAAGCTTCCCTTCTATCTTGAGAGATTTAGCCTTGAAGAGCCGGTAAAGATGGTGATTACAATACTCACTTCTCATCATCTATCAGCAAAACGAGAGATTTAGCTCACATCATAATTGAACGAAATCAGGGATAAAAAGAACATGACAAACCTCCAATAACCGCTGCTGGGGGTAACTGTACTGATACCCATCAGCAATAGCCATCATGTCAGCAACGGTAGGGGGAGGATCCACCACAAGATCAAGCCCGCTGGCTACGAGATTCTTGCCCCACCCGCGATCTACCGCCTCCTCAGGGGTTAACTCCATGTGCCTACGAGTAAAAGCATCCAAACTCTTTTCCCCTTCAATCACGGGGCGGGATGAGGTACAACCAGCAAGTTTTTGTTTGCGACCACGCCAAAACAAGCATCATCGCCATCCGCGGCTAAGGATCGCGAGAAATCATCTAAGGGAGAGTCCGAGGTATTCCCACCATGAGCAGCACCAACATTACTTTGCACCAAAGCCCCACCAACAGTGGAGGAAGTACCAGCAAAACCCTCGGAAGGCACTACCAAAACCCCAGCATCAGACCTGCGGGATGGGCCACCAACGCAGCTACCCTCGAGAACACTCCAGTCATCACCAGTTTGGAGGCAGTGAAGTCCGAAACAAGCCCCATAACCGTGGACATGTCAAATGATTGTTCCCCGAGATAAGACCTTACCAAAGGAGAACTCATAACCAAAGACATCCCCATCCTTGTCACCACTACTAAGAACAATTCCCTTACCTTTATCTATAACATCCACACTGGACTTAGTATCCCCCCCCGGCCTGATTTCCACCACCACCAATAGACGAGGTGCCACCACCAATATCACCAGCATCCGAATCACCTTCACCACCACCAGTGGCCGGGTCACCTTGACCACCACCAATAGCCGGGTCACCTTGACCTCCACCAATGGCCGAATCACCTTGACCACCACCAGTGGCCGGGTCACCTTGACCACCACCAGTGGCCGAATCACCTTGACCACCACCGGTGGCTAGATCACCCTGACCACCACCAATAGCCGGATCACCCTGACCACCACCAGTGTCCGGATCATCACCTCCACCGCCAACTGACTGATCACCATCACCTGCTTGAACAGGCGGAGAAGTTTCAATTCGCTCTTCCCTATCGGAAAAGTCCTCATCACCACCCACGAGACTATTTACATCCTCGAAGTGTGAGGAACCCTCGGTGGGAGAATTCGATGATTGCTTGGGATTAATCTTCTTATTTCTACGCACCTACAACACGTAATGATAAAAGAGCCATTGGCATCACCTTTCCTTGGCATAATCAACATTATTTAAGAAAACGTAGGGGCATATATACGTAGAAAACAAAACACACCTTAACAACGTCGTATTCCGCGGAGGAAGGTTAGCATCGGGGATATCTTCGTCTTCGTTGCGTCATCAACATCGCGACCATAAGCAAAGTCCATACCGGCAAAGCTCATCTGCCGAGGGCGTAATGAGCGTAACGAGTGGGAGAAGCTTCGCGAGGAAGACCATCCTTGATAGGCTTCCAACCGTGGGGGCCGGGGACCCAACCATAGGCCCACGGACCAACGACTTCAAGAACAGTGGCGAGACCACTCATAGTCATGATCACGTTTGATTCTTTCATCAGCCAGGAATAGGAAGACCTTCGGCACAGGGAACCCTCGCCATCTTGGAATCGCTTACCTCACTCAACGGGCGAACTTCCCCGCTAACGGGAGCAATGTTCATGAGACTCACAGGACCACGATTACGAGTCTTCTGTTAACGTAATCTCCAAAGGATTTATTGAAATTTTCCGGAGTATACCACCCTTGCTCTTTTTCTAATTTAGGAGCATAGCAGGTCATCATCGTTCGTCCTTGCTACGAAGATAGCATTCTCGGAGATGGCGGAGATAGTTTCCTCATCAATCTGTTGCACCCCGCGATTATGACTTTTCTTGGCAGTATCGCGGCTAGACAAGACCCGGTAGTAGAAATCATCACCGGCTTTATACAAAGGCAACATCAAACCAGCCTCGAAAGCACCCACGGTCGTCAGCAAATGAAAGGCATCATACTGATAATTGTTAATCATCTCATAAGTGATATCTTTGTCGGAGGCATAAAAACGCACATGGAAGTGTGAAGACCGTGTTTTTAACTTGAAGGCCTCAAGATCAATGTGCTGAAAGTAAACTTTTTATTACCCAAAGGTAAAGGACGAAAGTAACAATGAGAATCACCCTCAAAAGCATCGCCCGTAGTATCCTCCACGAGAACCCACCGTCTTCCTCTTAGGAGGAATTACATCCCCCGAGGATTCTATCTCCACAGCCTTTCTCTTCGAAGTAAGAGTTTTAGTTGACCTACTTGAACTAGGCACGGGTGGGTTAGTCCGCGTTGGAGGCTGAGTGCGGAGGGGCTGCACATCCAAAGGTTCATTGCGCGGATTCGGCTGCTTCTTAGGAGACCCACCTCTAGAACGAGTCACGGCATATCTAGATCCCTGCGGAGGATCACCCCTTCTAAGTGAAGGCCTTTGACCGGAGGATGAGGATGTTCGTCCATCCCGAAGATTACCCTGGGTAGGTGGGGGCGAAGCTCCACCCCTTACATTAGGATCACTCCGGGGAGATCGATGAGGACTTGACGGGGGAGTCTGATAAGGAACCCGCGGATGATCGGACATGTCTGCGGGCACAAACACGAATAGGAACTCAAATCAGAGGCAGGGAAGATCAAAAATCAAGAAAATCTCAAGAACAGCAGTACAAAAGAAGAAAACCCTAGATTTCACCTAACAGTTGCTTAAACTCTCAGACTATTATCCAAACTAAAAAGAAGAAATAAAATCAAAAGCATGGCCGATGAAACACCCAACTCAGTGGCATTAACTCTCAAATCCCAGGGTATACTTAAAATTAAATTCATCATCAACGCATCACCAGAAGATCAGAAACTCGACAGGCTTAGGAATGATGATTAAACGGAATAAAAAGATCATACCTGAACCACAAAGAGTGAATCAACAATTGAACGAAGATGGCAGCAGCGACAACGACCACAAGAATAATGAAGGCGACAACGACCACAAAGAGCGGAATAAAGCGGCAACAATGGTGTCAGAGGAAGTTAAGAAGATGAAGACAAGAACAGAGAATAAAACAGAGAATGTGAATTAAAGTCACATTCTCTCACTCTTCTCTTTTTTATATATAGAACCAGAAGAAACCGTCCACTACCCCAAAGGCGGTTATGGCTGGGACGTGGGAAACGTGCACAATAAATGCAGTAGCACCTTTTTAGGAGAAGTTATGAGGGAGATAAAAAACGTACCACACGGTTCTTCTTCCAACAAAGCCAAACGCCCGATCGCAAGAAGAGGGGCAAATTGTAAGTACACTTATTTATCTCCATTGCCACGTGTACTAACGAGAGTCCACGTGGAGGCCATTACCCAAAGGATGACACATGGGGGCATCCGTGGCACTTAGACAACGTGCCATCTGTCAAGACCAACGGTCAGAAATGAAGGAGTACCCGAGATAAGTAGTCCCGCGTAGCACCAAGGGATGGCTTTAACCCATCACGAGGTAAGGTATGATCAACGGTCAGAGGTAGTCCAACTGACACAGACGTGACAAGAGGACTGACACCACTCGGCGCGGCTGGACCGCTTCAACCACCGCATTTAATGCGGCTCGAGAACACGTGTCGGACGACCAACGGAGAAACGAGGGTTGACATAGAAGTCCCGCGGATGCAGTATAAGCCGCGGGGTGACATAGAAATCCGCGGACCACGCACAGCAGTACGAGAAGATAAGATCTCAAAGAACTCATTGTGGTGGACCCACCCAATCTAGCTATAAATATGTATACCCCCTCCCTTTGAGAGGGGGATCGAAAGAGAGGGAGGAGAGAGAATAGGGAGAAGTAAGAGTGAGAGCTTTAGCTCAAGTGGTCGATGATCACAAGATCTTGTGATCATCTTTGTAATTGTTTATCTTATAGTAAATCTCCTCGCACTCCGTGGATGTGAGGCCTTAGTCTTTGAACCACGTAAACCATTGTCTCTTTTACCTTTTGCACCGATAGCCTCATTTACATACTCGTATCTCGGACCTATCGCCTTGGGGGATGATGATGAGATCATGACAAACTAGAGGGGTTTGGAATCTATGAATTATCATCTACCCAGGCATATTATATACTTCTCACACCTCAGTGCACGTATTCTATTCTTATAAAGATTGTTTGTGATCACGTGGAATCAAAACCCGATTCTCGTGTTCACAATTACGCACAGGGAGTACGAAATTGTATACAGTATCGTTATTATCTGTACAAAACACCAGCCATGGAAATAAATTGGAAGTCTTCGTGATACTAGTTGTTGCAAAAGTCGGCTTCGATACATGCATCATTGCTCGAATTGTTTTACAGACTGAACGAAAATGCACGTAATCCAATGGATGAAGAAAACTTGCTAGCATCTGTTTAGAATCAGCATCAAGAATATCCCAAGGACTTGTTTCTTTAAATCCTTCGTCCTTTTCATTCTTCCCCATCCATTATGATGGGAACCATGGTAAACACCGTAAAAGAACAGCTTTAAGAATTTCCCAACGACTTAGTTCTTCACATTCTCCGTCCTTATTCTCATTCTTTTCGCAAGCAATTATACTTGAATGCTTTTCCACTGCCTTTCCCAAGCAATCTTCCTCTTCTTCCTTTTGTTGTCGTTCATCCAGAATCATGACCCAACCCGACGAGAACCACGGCTTTGGCAGCCTTAAACATGGCAAAATAACAGAGTTACGGCTACTCTGTACATCAAATTTGTATAAACCCAGTACAGACCAACCATTTGTGAGACCCAATTTGGACGCCGAGCAACCAAATCTAGTGTTTCTGCCGATAAACAAAACATGATCTCCCGAACAAGTCACCACCTTCCACTGCATTGAAGAAAAATCCAACCTCAACAAATCTACTGAGTTAAATACCTTCATGTTTTGTCTTCTGTTATAATGTATTTGAACCTCGAAGAGTTCATCCGAAGATTCCACATAATAACGTATGATATCAATATGGTCCTTAAGATCTCTCCAAGGAAATCCAGTATTGTTAATGGTCTCAAATGGCATTACCGTGAGGGAATCACTATCCTCATTCCAAAGTTTTCCCTTATCAATCTCTAGGTGTCGCCTTCGCAGAGACATAAGATATAACTTATCCTTAAAACAACAGAGATAAACAAAATCGAACTCGTCAGACGTATCTTCTGACAAAACCCATTTTGCTCTCCATTATCATCATCGCTAATATCTTCTTCGCGAAGAAGAAAAAGCAGTAAAACCATTAGCTCATCATCAGCATTATCAGGATAAGCAATTGTACTAGTACTAGTTATAGGAGGGGATGACAAAACACAGTCTAACAGATCATATTCATACGGCTCATGATACCAAGGTAGTAAACTAGGTAACTGAATGGTCTCTAGTGATGCGGGATTCCATAGGAAACAATCACCAAAATCCCAGTTCGGTGCATAGTTATAGTTTCGATCATGGCAAATTACAACTAACCAGCCCTGATGAGAATGCTTTTGCCAATATGATTTACCACTCAATTCAGGTATGAATTTTCTACAAGTTTTGTTATTAGGTTCACAGATATTGTAAAAAGCTTGATTTTGTTTGTTACTAAAGACAGTTCAGTGGTGCAGGTTAAGGAATAGTGCAGTGTAGGATAAGGAGTTCTCAACTGTCACACATGTTACTCATACGTGTGTATTAGCTGTCAATTTACTATTACCATGTCTGTATAAAAACCTGTCTCAACAGCTTTTGTCTGTGTGTAACTTTTCTCTGAGAATAGATCAATCAGTGTGATTGTTTTCATCATCATCTCTACCATGTCATTATGGTATCAGATAGGTTAGGGTTTCTTCAAACCGACATTGATCCTGTAACCTAAATCTTCATCTTCTTAATCATTGCATCTCTCTGGATTACAAGCTTCTGTTTTACTCACTGAAGAAATTGATCGGTACTCAGAGATTGAAGTTTTCTTGCTTTCTGATTTTTTGCTCATCGAATCATTCATCTCAGATTCGATTTTAGACTTCAATCTTTCTTTGTTGTTTTCTAAACATACTTTCTTGATTTTCTTCATCAATCTCACAACTCTGTGAGTTTTCTTCAAATCTTGTTCTTGAATCTCAGATCTATTTCTTAATTCAAGAATTTCTTGATTTTCTAATGGAAAATCCAACTGCTACTTCGTTTTCTCGTGTTCAACTTAATCAAATTACCAATTTTGTTACTTTGAAACTCAAGGAAGACAACTATTACACATGGAGGAACTTAATGAATCCAGTGATTCAACGATACAAGCTTCATCGATTTCTCAATGGCACATATCCTTGTCCACCGGAATACACATCACCAAGAAATGAAGCTAATGGTGTTGAGAATCAAGCATACACAGATTGGATTGAAGAAGATTCTACAATCATCATGTGGATAAATTCTACAATCTCTGAATCAGTAATTCCATACTTTTCAAGGTGCACCACATCCAATCAACTATGGCTGAGCATTGAAGACAGATTCTCTCGAGCTTCCTCAACACATTCTATTCAACTGAGAACAAAGTTGTTATCTCTTACTCAAGGTGAAAAATCAATTCCTGCTCTCATCAATGAAATCAAACTATTATCTCGATCAATTAGTGCATAAGAGGTGAAATTGTTTTACGATAGAGAATTAGTGGTTATTACACCGAAAGCTCTTAATTCGAATATATTCCATTTGCAACCTCTATGAGACATCGAAATCCTCCTATAACAAGTATAGAATTGCATAATAATCTTCTTAGTGAAGAAACTGTAGTGGTTAGTGACAGACTCAAGACTGCTAAACAAGATTTAGATGCTAAGGCCTTTATGGCACATAACTATATACATTCTTATAGAGGATCTTCAAGCGAGAGGAAGCTGGGGAAGACACTCAAGTGGAGGAAGGTATCCTAATCCATCTATTTTCTCAAGAAACAACTATGGGAGAGGCAATGGAACTAGTGAAACTCAACCTTGTCAAATTTGTCTCTCTGATAGTCATCAAGCACCTAATTGCACTCATAGATTGAATTTTTCTTACAAAGGAAGACCACCACCAACAAATCTACGTGCAATGCTAGCGGCAAACTGATATATTTGATAAAGAAGAATGGATTGTTGACAAGTGGAGCAAATAATCATATTATCTATTTGAAACATCTCGCTTTACATGAAGCATCTCCTTATGATGGAACCGAGTTTATTCACACAGACCAATGGTGGAGGTATGTCCATAACTCATACTGGAAACTCTAGTAGAACTGTTAATGATCATTCTTTCTTGCTTAATGATATCCTTCTAGTACCTCAAGCCTCACAAAACCTACTATCTGCTCATAAATTTACCTCTGACAATAATTGTTCTCTAACTCTTGATTCTCATGGCTTCTCTGTGAAGGATCAGATCTCTGGGAAGATTCTTTTCCAAGGACCATATAGAAATGGTTTATATCCTATCAAATTCAACTCAACCCATCATGCTTATGCATCCACAATAAGTGACACAGCTCTTCTTCATAAGAGATTTGGTCATCCTTCTTTTCGATGATTCAGAAAATCTGCAAAATTTTACATATTCCTAATGTCTCAAATAAACCATTCTTCTGCAATGAATGTAAATTGTGTAGATCCATGTAAACCGCCTTTCCAGGTTGTCAACTTCGTAGCTCATAAACCATTACAACTGTTACACATTGATCTTTGGGGTCCTTGTTCTCGTATCTTCTATATCGAGGCGATCTGTACTATGCAAACATTGTAGATGAATATACAAAATATTGTTGGGTTATTCCTTTATCTTCCAAGTCTGATTTTAAACATGATTTTATCTCATTTATTACAAGAATTGAGAAATTACTTACTCATCCAGTAATCACAATTAGAACTGATAATGGAGGTGAATTTTTGAATACTTTTCTTGCACAATATTGTCAATCTAGAGGTATCACTCATGAACTAAGTTGTCCTCACACTCCCCCGAGAATGGTGTTGCGAGAGGTTAAGCATAAACACTTACTAGGAGTAACAAGAACTCTTTTACTTCAAGCTGGCTTACCAAATACATATTGGGTAGAAGCTCTTCACACAACTAATTATCTTATAAATAGATTACCTACAAGAATTCTTGATTTTATATCCCCATTTGAAGCTCTTTTTCATAAACAACCAGACTACAACTTTCTCAAAGTTTTTGGCTGTGCTTGCTTTCCATGGCTCAAACCATACACTTCCAATAAGCTTGAACCCAGAAGTAAATTGTGCATTTTCCTAGGTTATAGTCTGCATCATAAAGGTTATAGATGCTTAGAACCAATTATTGGTACAATTTATATCTCCACACATGTGTCATTCAATGAATCTTCCTTTCCATATACTCAACTTACTTCATCTGTCTCTCCAAACTTTTCAATTCCCACATCTCCTACATCTGAAGATTCTTGTCTTGCTCCTACTATATCTTCTTCAACTGCAGATCTATCACCATCTATTCTTTCTAGTTCTGTAGTCAAGAATGATCATAACATGACTACTAGAGGTAAAAATGGAATATATACACCAAAGTCTTATTTTGCTACTAAGCATCCTCTGCAATCAGCTTTAATGTATCACATTCCAAAGACTATTGTAGCTGCTAACAAAGTCAAAGAATGGAGAATTTCCTCTGTAGAAGAATACAATGCACTCATGCAAGCAGGCACTTGGTCACTAGTACCACCAGATGATGCACAAAATGTAGTGGGCTGTAAGTGGGTCTTTAGACTCAAACACAATCCAGATGGCAGTATCAACAAATTCAAAGCTAGATTGGTTGCAAAAGGGTATCATCGACAACCAGTCTCGGACTATGAAGAGACTTTCAGTCCTATAGCTAAGCCCACTACAATAAGAATTGTTCTCTCTATGGCAGTTCAATTTGATTGGAAAATTCATCAGCTTGATGTCAGTAATGCATTTCTTCATGGAGATTTGCAAGATGAAGTCTTTATGGTGCAGCCACCAGGTTTTGTGGATCCTTCTAAACCTTCTCATGTCTGCAAGTTACATAAAGCTATATATGGCCTTAATCAAGCACCCAGGGAATGGTATGACAAGCTCAGTCTTTGCTCGAAATCTTTAAAGTTCATCAATTCAACAAATTGATACTTCACTTTTTGTTCATCAAGAAGGCACTGGGATTACGGTTGCACTTGTATATGTTGATGATATCTTACTCACGAGGCTCTTCTTCACCATTTCTACTGACAAGTTATTGATCACTTACAACAGATTTTTCCTATAAAGGATTTAGGAGACTTGCACTATTTTTCCGGGATTGGAGATCAAAAGAAATTCTGAGAGTTTGTTTCTTAGTCAAACTAAATATGCACTTGATCTTCTGCACAAATTCAATATGGAAGGAGCTAAACCTTGTCAAACACCTATTGCAGTCTCTACTAAGCTAACAACTACTTCAGGCACTTTACTGGAAAATCCTACAGAGTACAGGTCTCTAGTTGGAGCTCTTCAATATCTTACTGGACAAGGCCGGATATAGCATTTGCAGTTAATTTGGTTTGCCAAGATATGCAACATCCAAGAACTGAACACTTTGTAGCTGCCAAGAGAATTCTAAGATACCTGAAAGGTACTTTGGATTATGGACTTACTTTTACTAAAGGCAGCTCCTTTTTGTTAGGCTTCTCTGATGCTGATTGGGCAGGCAATGTTGACGATAGAAGATCTACTGGTGGCTTGTGTTTTCTTGGGTTCTAATATTGTTTCTGGTCATCCAAAAAGCGAGACCACGGTAGCTAGGTCAAGCACGAAGGAGTACGGGACTCTTGCACATAGTGGTGCGAAATGGTTTGGATTTGTTACATCTTACGGGACCTTCACTTCACTATTCCACTGATTCCTAGGTTACCGTGATAATATCACTCTTTATCTCTTGCGACTAATCCTGTTATGCACTCAAGGATGAAACATGTTCTCTTGGATTATCATTTTATCGGAGAACTAGTTCGGTCAAATCACTTGATGTGTTCTATGTTCACACTTTGGACCAGCTTGCGAGATATATTTACTAAAGGTTTACACAGTCCCAGATTTCTTCATTTGAGGGCCAAACTCAGAGTCTCAGCACCCATGAGTTTGAGGGGGGATAAAGACAGTTCAGTGGTGCAGGTTAAGGAATAGTGCAGTTTAGGATAAGGAGTTCTCAACTGTCACACATGTTACTCATACGTGTGTATTAGCTGTCAATTTACTATTACCATGTCGGTATAAAAACCTGTCTCAACAGCTTTTGTCTGTGTGTAACTTTTCTCTGAGAATAGATCAATCAGTGTGATTGTTTTCATCATCATCTCTACCATGTCATTAGTTACCTTTTACTTGATAAGGAAAGACAAGCCAAGGAGTAGCCTTTGGTAATGGTGGATGACGACGTGCGCTTCTTCTTCCAATGAAGATGATAATGCCACAGCTTCTAGTTTTGCGCTTTCTTCACCACCCATAGCTACCGAAGAAAGAAATCTACAGAGATTGAAAAACCAGTGAGTTTTTAATATTAATTAAAATTAAAATTAGAGAAACAAGTTTTTCTTTTTTGCAAACTAGGGTGTCAACCGGGCTTGGCCAGTCCGTCAGCTCAATTAGGGTAAGCAGCGGATCAAATCCGGCGGATTTGGTCCTATTCGCGTCCATACCATCTGAATGGCGAATTTTGGATTTTCATCCGCGTCAAATCTGTCATCTGGCGAATTTGACTTCCGCGAGTGAACAGATGGATTGGCGGGTTTGAGTTAAAGCAACCAATGGTACCGACTAACATTTTCTACTAATGAACGTCTTTGATGTGACTTTGTGTAGGAAAGTAATCAGTGGAAACCGCCTCCACTTGTTAGGTTTTGGTCAATCCAACGGTTATGGAAGTTTTTACTCAGCCCTGCTTAGTGTTCCAGTGCCGATAAAAATATCAGGCTGGGCAAAAACTGATGCCCAAAGCCACCATTGCCAGATAAAATGATTCCAGGGCAAGCCAGGTTTGACCACCGACAAGCTTCCAGCGTTGGTTGGTACTCTTTAGAATTGTGCGTAACATGCTCCTGACTTGCATGCATGCAATCTTTTTAAAGCGCTTAAAAGCAAGTGCTTTAACGGTGCTATTAGTTTCACACTGAATACATAAATATAATCATGGACGATTCCACTGGGGTGCTTGCGTAAAAGTTCCACTATATTTTTTAGTTTCACACTGAAAAATCTTGCTTATCCACTCGAGCTGAATGTGCAACCACTTCCAGGTAGGTAACTTTGTAAGGGCGAAATATCGCACAACATATAAATTCGGTATGAAGAGTCGCGTTGCCCAAGTGATATGCATCTCAACGCGTGGCGCTGTCTAAACACAAGAGCAAGTTAGCAACATAGGATTGCGTACATATTATTTTAGCCGAGTTCCCTTAATTTGTAAGATAAGGATACAATTGTAATTTCCACCTCATAATTCTAGTATGTAAGGGAAAAGTTTAAGAGAGAGAAGGGGGACATTATTATCTCCTACTCTTTGTCTTTCATCCACCATCACCGCAACTTACATCTAGAGCTCCACAAAACTCATTAATGAAGTTTAATGTACACACAAAATAATTATAGAAGAATCATGGATGTAGATCACATTGATCGAACCATGCAAAAATTCTTGTGTCTCTTTACATTCATAGCACTTTTATCTTCATTATTATGAGAGAAATATTTAGATATATAAATTGTTCTACGAGTTTGTAGTTGAAACGAGTTTAGGTCTACAAATAGAGATATGGGTGTAGTTGTGAGATTTTCCACAACTACAAAATTTTAGAGCAAGTGGTATTAGTTATGTTGCATTTGAGGAGTCACTAACCCCTGTAAAATTTAGAGCTGGTCGTATTCATTTTGTTTCATTTCTATAGCAAAATTTGAAATACAACGAAAATGTGTACCAGTTGTCGGAACTTGTACAAGTACATACCATAACCAATTTTACCTCTGAAAAAAATATGTGCTCTCAGCTATGTTGTGTTAGGCGCTAGGCGAGGTGCCAGGTCCCTCGTTGCGCGCCAAGGCGCTCTAGGCGAGCCGAGGGAAAATTGAAAAACAACAAAAATGCACATGATTTGGCGCCTCACGCACCAAGGGCGCCTTTTACAACATATATAGGCTCTGAGAATAGACTTCTAAATACACAAAATTGGTCAATTAACCCAATAACGACAATTCCTGGGTGAAAAAGATATGTAAAATTTGATACAGTTTAAATGGACGAAAATGTAAAAATGGTCCGGATGTAAACAGTTTCATCCTACCCATTTTCAAATAATTTTTCTTATTTTTAATCTACATCATGATGCATCCAGTTTCACCCTCGCTATCTTTAAGTTTAAGCCAGGATGAACCCAGATTCATTCTTGCTATTTTTTTTGGTGTCCATTTCACCCATACTAATTTCTACTCGTCCATTAGAACCATGTTTTAAAAATATCTGGCCAAATGACCCATTTCCGAACACAAAATTGGTCAAGTAACCCAATAACAACAATTCTTAGGTCAAAAAGACATGTACAATTTGATACTGTTTAAATGGACGAGAATGTGAAAATATCCAGGATGTAAACAGTTTCATCCTACCCATTTTCAAATACTTTTTCTTATTTTTAATTTACATCAGGATACATCCAGTTTCACTCTTACTATTTTTTAAGTTTAAGCCAGGATGAATCCAGATTCATTCTTGCTATTTTTGGTGTCCATTTTACCCATACTAACTTTTAAAGGTCCATTAGAACCATGTTTTAAAAATATTTGGGCAAATGACCCATTTTCCGATTTCTAAATAAATGTTAGTATGATTGGATATCAACCAAAAAATAGCCATATATCATCAAACTGACACTTTCATGATAGGTTTTTTATTAGGTATATATCTTAAAAGCTATTATCCGAACTTAATGTAAATGTATTTTTGTTCTGGAATTACGACTACAAAGAAAAATGTGCAAAAAAAAAAAAAAACAAATACAAAAATTCCGTGTGAACCACCTAAAGAACTATGGAAAAACCGTCCCCTCACAAATCTTCTGTGGGTCCCACTAAAAGTGGCCCCCTGCTAACTCCCAGATTCCACTCTTGGTGTAAGACTTCGTTCCTGCAGATTATAACATTGATTCTTTCTCCGCGAATTACGTCGGCAAGGATATGACCACGAGAGCTTATCAGGAGTAGGGCGTCAAGCTTTCTCGCAAATCTTTGGCTGACCAGTCTAAGGCCCTTCTTTTGGATGTTGACCCTCCTGATACGAAACAGAACAAATATCTTCGTCTTTCTAGTGATGAGGATTGGATAATGTTTCCTTTGGTAGCCGAGGGTCCCCTGGTGTGGGGTTTCGACGATAACGACACCGCTCGCACTGGTCCTCTCCCTGAGCACGCCCATCTCACAGCGTATGATCCGGGTCGACTTCGCTGGTCTAAGATGCCCAACGAGGTCAGTCTAATTTTCCTTTTTCTTCCCTGCCTTTTACTTATATCGTCCCCTAACGTCCTTGTTACTGTCTCAGTATCCGCTCCCCCCGCCTGGTATGTTGAAGGTACGCTCTAGGAAACCAGTTCAACTACAGGTTTGTATCTCGTGGCCTCTCTTTTGGTCGTTATCCTCGTCAATTTCTAACTTTCCATTTTTCAGGAGAATGAGCCTCAAGCAGCGGATGGTCCTGCTAAGAATTTGAGGAAACGCCAACGTTCCTTGGTTCCTTCTACCACTGCCCAGGTATTTCTTTCTTGACTTTGATTTCTTCTTCTAGCGTCGTCTTTTAACCTCGTGGGTTTCAGGATGATTCTCCCACATCTCGCATCCCACAGCGTCGCCGTCACGGCTTGGATGTAGACGGCATGACCCAAGTCCATTCTTCTTTATCAGTTCTATCTCAACTTGATCCTCCTCGTCATCAGCAATCTAGCTCATCTCGCGAGGCTATCCCTTCGCGAGCTGCCCCTTCAACTAAACCTACTTCGTCTACAGGTGGCCAGCAGGCTAACGAAGTGGAGGAGCCTGAGCATCTTCCCGACATGAAATTCTTAAGGGAGATTTTTGTTACAACTCTTGGAAATCCATCCTTAAGATCTGAAGCTACTAAATCCTTGGTCTCCCTTAGTTTTGACGACTTCTTGGCTGAATATCAGTCCTTTATTTTGAATGCTTCTTTGAATCTCTCTCTGCAGCAGCATTCTGCCATAATGGGTTTGGTGAGCTTTATAAGTTGTCATGAGTTTAGCACTTGTGTTTCTCCTCTTGTAACACTTCGCGGAATTTTCAAGTGCGTCTTTCATCTTTTAGGAACAAAATCGCAGCATGCCCCATCTCGTAGAGCTTCGGGAGTCTCGGGAATTGATGAAGAAGTCAAGTGCTCATATCCTCCAACTCGAGAAACAACTCGCGGAGAAGAGGAAAATTTCATCTGAGCTTCGCCGTGAGTTTCTATTTCTTAGCCATTTGGGTGTCGCCTTATTCTCAAAAGTAACTTACCTGTTTGATTTCTTTACCTCCTCAGGATCTGAACAAGGGTTTAAGGATCAAGTCTCTCTTCTATCCCGCGAGAAAAACGATCTTTCTGACAAGGTCTCCACTCTTCAAGAGGATGTTCGATATTTGCATGAAGATCTTGATCAAATGGTGAAGGATGCAACCTTAATCGCGAAGCGACTTCGAAGAAATGCTCAGAGTGATAAGGTCAGACTCTTTAATGAGTTCTTTGATTCTCAAGGCATCCCTCGTGTTTTTCCGGATCTTGAAGTATTTTCTGATGATGAGCCTGAACCCGCTGTCAAGGAGCCAATTCCTACCGTTAATGAACAGACTCCTACTGACGAGGATACAGAAACTGACGAGGATCGTGAAGATGATGATTAAGGATGCATGACCCTCTTTGATTTTGTATTTTGCTAATGTTGTAACCTTTTAACTTTATCTTGACTGGGCGCTCCCAAGCTTGGGGGGCAGAATGTTTCGGATATACATCATCCTGTTTGTGTGTAAATAATGTACTTGCCTCTGTCTCGCGCCTTCGTATTTTCCTCTACCTCGTGCCTTTTCCCCTACGATGTTCACCTCTTGTTCATAAATAATGTACTTGCCTATACCTCGTGCCTTTGTACTTGCCTTTATCTCGTGCCTTTGCCTTTGCAAATATTGACCTTTGTACCAAGTATATACTTTGGAGAGACGCTGAATCTTGTGAGGATAATGCTAAATAAGAACATAAAATATAAAAGTATATACTTGCCTCTTGTTCTTGTTGAGCATTAGCTGATCAAGACAGAGTCTCACAATCCAAGTCTCATTTTTACCTTGGTATCTTAGCCTTTATTATGAGCAAATTTGTGTTTTCCTTGTGGCTCTACGACGTCTTATTGTGCCTCCTAGTTAAGGTCTTATTATGCCTCATCCTTTTTGAAGGATCTTAATTCGACGAAGTATCAGGCGCTTATTACTCTTGCAAATAATAATCCACTTACCTCGTCTTAACATTTATTTTGACCCCATCTCGCGACAATGCGATAGGCCTAGCTATTCCCATGAACATTAGCCCATGATATTGCCGTCTTTTTTGGTCACACAGCTCACTAATCAGGAGGGTGCCATCCCTTTATATTCTCCCTGATTGCCCTTCAAGGAGGTTAACCCTAACATGCATGTTGGTCTCCTCACATCCAGTTATTACGACATTCAGTTATTTTCGTGACTTCTTATCACCTTCGCCGATATGGCTTGGGGTTACGAAGTCATACCCTAAGTGAGGTTTTTTTGGGATCGAGTGCATCCTAGCCAGGACTTGCCATACGGACATGGCCGGTAACGCTCCAGACGTCCCAGGCACCCGCAGATCAACCGAGTACCTTGGCGCCTTGGTCATATTTCTGCACCCCTTACTGAAGGCCATCATAAAAGGGACCCTCAGCGGATAGGTCTATTCATTGACCCTAGCTTATCTCTCTGAGATTTGTTCACGACATGCGTTAGGTCCTGCCTCTTGCACTTTCATGCGAACTAGGGTGCATGCCGTGGATTCTCATCCTTCCTAGGCGAAGGTTTTAAGTTTCCCTAGAAATTTATTATTTCGTGAATCTTATTTGCCTCCTAATGTGAGGTCTTATTTCGTGATTTTTTCTCATAGATAAGTTGATCATTGAAGAGATATTTTATTAATAAACTCCATTCAACTACACATTTATGGTCTTTTCAGCATCATAACTTACATTTACGGGTAATATTTCTTGATATACACGGGATTCCAGGGATGATCTAGTTTTCGATCTTGCCTTTCGACCTTGCCATATATTATCTTCCCCTCTTCGTCGGTGTCCTTCCCTTCGAAATCCGTCAACTCGTACGCCCCATTGCCAACTACCCTTTGTACGATATAAGGGCCTTTCCACGTGGGCTCTAGCTTTCCTCCTGATCCCCTTTGATATGGGTATATTTATCGTAGCACAAGCTCTCCAGCCATGAAGCTTCGGGGTTTTACCCTTTGTTATACTCCCTTGACAGCCTCTGATGGTAATTTGTCATATGTTGTAGCGCAATTTCTCTGTTTTCCTCAAGGTCGTCTAACTTTGCTAGAATCAAATCTGAGTTTAGCCCTCTCTCCCATGCTTCTCTTATCGTGGTTGGAAGGAAGACTTCGGCAAGCAGCACCGCCTCAGCTCCATATGTCAAACAAAAGGGTGACATTCCCGTTGCATCCCGCTTGGTGGTTCTATATGACCATAACACGTTGGGGATCTGTTCACACCATCTCTTATGATGACCTTCCATTTTTTTCTTCAATGTGGTTGTTAGTGTCTTGTTTGTGGCCTCCGCTTGCCCGTTTCTCTGTGGGTATAACGGAGTCGACTTCCCAGATTGAATTTTAAATGCATATTGAATAGAATTTTTACATTCTCCCCTTCAAATTGCTTCCCATTGTCCGAAATGATCAAGACTGGTATGCCAAATCTACAAATAATGTGCTCAAGAATAAAATCGTACACATCACCATCTCGCGTGTGCTACAAGGCTTTGGCTTCAACCCATTTCGGGAAATAATCCATTGCTACTATCAGATATCTTCTTTGCTTTGTCCCAGTTACAAACGGTCCCACGATATTTATTCCCCACATGGCGAAGGGCCACACACTCAACACAGAGTTTAAACTCATGGATGGTGCATGTATCCTCTTCCCAAATCTCTGACATGCTTCACACCTCGTGGAGATATCTCTCGCATCTTTGTGCATGTATGGCCAAAAGTACCCTTGTGTCCTGGTTTTGAGAACTAGTGACCTGGTTCCACTATGGTTACCAGCGTCCCCATAGTGAATTGATTTCATGATTTCTATCCCTTCTTTTTGCGACAAGCACCTCATCATCGGACCCAAATACGATCTTCTGTACAGGATTCCTTCTCGTACCTCGTAATTCGTGGACTTACTTTTAACTTTATTTGCCTCTTACCTATCTCGCGGGAGATCTCCTTTCGTCAAATAGTTATATATGGGGGCTCGCCAATCATCATTGCTTATTTACATATCCCCTTCTTCTATGATCATCACCTTGGGCTCTCTTTCCTCCCTGCTTACTGAGGGTTGCATTAACCGCTCAATCATGATATGCCCGATTTTTGGATCATCAATCATTGATGCTATAAAAGAAAGGGAATCCGCATGTCTGTTATTGTCTCGCCCTATGTTTCTCCAAATAATGCTTCGTATCTTTGTTGAATATTCTTTCACAAGTTGTTGATACCTTTGCATCACCGGATCCACTACATTATACCTTCCTTCGATTTGACGATCCACTAGCTACGAGTCACTGGTAATTCGTACTTCGTCTAACACCATTTCTATCGCAATCCTTAAATCTTGTATCACTGCTTCGTACTCAGTCTCGTTATTAGTTGCTTTGTACTCCATCTGAAAGAAAAACACTATCCTGGTCCCCGTGGGTGAAGTCAATACTATCCCTACACCTCCTTCACAACTGTTTGAGGCTCCGTCGACGAATATTTCCCACCTCCTAGGATGAATCTCTTGCAACAAATCCTTAGGGTCTGGTCAGTTCTCATCTACATCCATCATCTCCTCTATGTCTTCGTCTTCTTCTGAGGGAAATTCAGCGAGAAACTCTGCAATTATGTGTGACTTAGTGGAAGTCTGTATTTCGTATTTTAACCCAAACTTGTCAAACTGGGTATTCCATCTTTTTACTCTCCCAAATCTCTTCGAGTTTTTCAAGACTGACTCTATAGGGACTTTCGTAAGGACCTTAATATTCTGGGTTTGGAAATAAGTTCGTAATTTTTGCGATGCGTAAAATAATGCCAGTATCAATTTCTCGATCTTTGGGTAATTCCTCTCTGCGGAATTGAAGGTTTTGCTGACGTAAAAGATGGGCTTTTCTACCCTCTCGTCTTTCTGAAATAGAACTACACTAAGTGCATTTGGTGTTGCCGCAAGACAAAGCAACAACTCCTCCACAGGTTCTGGTTTTTGTAAGATTGACAATTTAATAAGGTGCTCCTTTATGCCCTTTAACGCCTCCTCACACTCTTGAGTCCATGTAAACTTTTCCCTCTTCTTCAAAATGTCAAAGAAGTGTTTGCATTTGTCCGATGACGAGATAAACCTTCCCAATGCCGCCAACTGTCCGTTTAACTTCTGCACATCCTTGATGGTGGCGGGTGAGGGAATTTCTAATATGGCTTGGATATGGCTTGGACCTTTGCTGGATCAACTTATATGCTTTTTCGCGAAACTATGTGGCCCAAGAACTTCGCCGATTCAACCCCAAAGATGCATTTTATTGGATTTACCTTCATTTTGTATTTCCTCATCTGTTCGAAGATTTCTCTCAAATCTTCCACATGATCCCCTGAATCTTTTGTTTTAACAAGCATGTCATCTACGTAAACTTCCAACTTCGTGTGTACCCATTTTGCGAATATTTTTTCCACCATCCGTTGGTAAGTTGCTCCTGCGTTTTTTTAGTCCAAATGGCATTCTTGTGTAGCAATACAGTCCTCTGGGAGCGAAAAAAAACCGTATGTTCCTGATCTTCCTCAGCCAATGGTATTTGATTGTATCCACAGTACCCATCCATGGATGACAACCTTTTGTATCCAGATGCTGATTCTACCATCTGAGGGATGTTTGGTAGGGGAAAACTATCTTTGGGGCATGCAGTATTCAGGTCGCTCAAATCAATACATGTTCTTATACCATTGTTCTTGTTGGGCACGATCACCATGTTCGCAATCCAATCTGGATACTTCGTCGGCCTTATGATTCCTGCATCCATCATCTTTTGAAGTTCCTTATCAATCTGCTCATGATAAGTCGTTGCGATCTTCCTTATTCGTTGTCTTATCATCTTGATTGTCGGATCCATCTCCAGTCTATGACATGCCACTCGTAGATAAATTCTCGGAATTTCCTCCATGCTCCACGCAAATATGTCTCCATATTCTTTTAGCAATTCAACTAGCCTCGCTTCTTCTTCTTCTTCCATTTTCGTCCCAATTTTTAGGATCTTGGGTTCATCGTCACTCCCCACGTTTATATCCTTTGTTGGTTCTACCGCGGCAAAGTTCAAGACCAGCTCTCCTAGTGGTGTTGGTTCCTTTATTGGTTTCGCAAGATCTCCCTCCTCTTCAGATATCTCGCTCGGTATGGCCCATCCTTCTTTAGCTCTTGTTATGTATACCCTTAGCTCGTCTTCCTTTTTCAACTCAAACATTTTCTTCTTTCGTTCCTTCTTTCTTTTCAATATTCCTTCGTAATTCTCAATGTCCTTCTTGTCACATTTGGAGGATCAGAATATCGCAATATTAATATCCTTGAGAAATCTTTGAATAACACACTCCGAAGATATCGCAGATTGGTAATAAAAATGACGCAACGGATGACGACAGCTTGAACACGAGAAAGGTGTGAGGACCTAGCGAGATTTAGGAGCATTGCGAGATTTAACATTTGAATACTTGCGAGAATTTCACAAGCCAGATCCGAAAATAAAAGACAGCTTAGCTTTCATCCAATATGTAATGTCCTATATAAAGGGCCGAGTAGGCCTAAGAGAAGGGAGAGATCCTTTTAGAGAGGAGGGAAAGTTTTGAGGAGAGAGAAAGTCTAGAGCGATAGTTGTATTCTTGATTCAATTTCCCTTTGTAAAATTATTTAACTCAATTAATAAAAAGTGTGATTGTTGATCTTAACGGTGTGTTGAATATTATGAATTCTTGTGAGGGATGTATTGTAGGATTTCCTGCAATCACATAATGGCACTAGAAACAGGGAAGGGTTGAAGATTGATATTGTGATTTGAAAGAATTTGGAGTAATAGGAAAGGAATTTCATATAATTTTCAACAACTTGTTAAGATTGAAAAATGGCTAGAAAAAGACATGCATCAAAACAACCAACAACAGTTAGAAGGAGTAGGAGACTTGCTGGAAAAGGAGAGATGAAATGGAGGAATCTTCAAGAGTGAACACAAGAAATGATGGAGAAAATCAAGTTCAACCGCTAATTCAACGTACACCAATACAAAATAGAATTGTGGATTATGATAGGGTGAGTGTACATACTTGGCGATTAGATTCTATGGATGAAATGGGAGAAGAGCAGCAATTAGGAAGCAATGAACGAGAGGAGAGAGACCAAGAGGTAATTGGGGGAATAATTCATGAAAATGAAGAGATTGCAGCATTAGAGGAATTAAGGCAAAGGATACACGAAGAAAGGCGATTAGAAGCATAAGAGCGTGCAAATCTGACAAGGCAAAATCATGAGTTAAGGATGGAAAATATGAGATTACAAAGTAGAAGGTCAAGAAGCACTACAAGATCAAGTTCAAGATCAGTTAGAGAAGAAATGAGACGAAATTTGCCTGTAGTAAATTTTAACGAAGAAACTCGAGAGGAAGTACGAAATCCAGACGAAGAACGTTGCGAAAGAAGAGAAGTAATGGAAGATCGTTATATCCAACGTGGTAAAATTCTCCAAAATGATAGAAATCAGAGAAATAGACGACGTCAGGGACAAAATAATCAAGATGGAGAAGAAAATCAGGAAGAAGGAAGGAGAATATTACATGGGAAAGAAGCTCAAAGAAATCGACAAATAATTGAAGATGAAATCGAAAGACATTACACTGAACAAGCGCGTCTAGCTTGCAAGAGGGAAAGACTGAGAGAAGAAGTGGAAGAACAAGAGTTACAAGAGGCAATTTGCCAGAACAATCATGATAATCGAGAGAGAAGGCGTGAACAAAATCGCAATAATGATAATATCAATGAAGAATATGATAGAGTACAAAGAAGAGCTGAAAGGCGGCAAAGAAGAGAAAATGAGAAATATAACGGTGTGCGAATTCATGAAAGGAATTAAAGAGAAGATCGTAGAGAGAGATGAGAAGAAAAAGATGAACGCAGAAGAAGAGAGGCGGAGTTAAAAAGACCAATGGATCCAAATTCTGGTGTAAATGAACAAAGTTTGAGAGAATTGGCGGAAATGAGAGGGATGTTAAATAACAAAATAGAATGAGGAAGGAGACAACTGGATGAAGCCATAGAAGAATCTGCGAAAACCCCATTCACACAAGAAGTACAATTAGGAGGCACTACGGGAATCATTTACAACACCGTATTAGGGTTGTAGTACCCCTACTACAACGCTTTTTTGTGTATTGTGTAGGTGGGGTATTGTAGAAAGTCCAAGATTTTCTACAATACTTGACTAAGTGTTGTAAAGGGTGATGTGATTCATGGTTCCACAATATTTTGCCAAAGTTGTGATTCTCTTTCGATTTTTTTAGAAAGCCTAACACAACCCTTGCTTGTTGTTGCAGGAATATCTTGGACAACACAAGTAGTGTATCGTGGAACTATGTTGTACAACACATAGTTATTTTGTAATAAAGTATTTCACAATATCGGCTTATGTAGTTGAAAACTTGAAGACAACATCTATTAGTATTGTGAATACAATTGTCATTACACTTCCTAGAGTTGTGCAACTGCACTAAACAACTCCTACTTATATTGCAAGATTTATTTTTACAATCATTATGCGGAGTAGTAAATTGTTTTAACACAACACTTATTAGTATTGTGATTATTACGAGTCACTACACTTGGTTGGAATTGTAAAACCACCATGATACAACTATACTATGTGTAGTAGAATTTTTTGAACACCACTCTTACTAGTATTGTAGGACTATCATGGACAACACAAGTAAGGTATCTTAGAAACATATAAAACAACTGTTATTATTAATATTAATAAGATTTTCACGACACTTGTATGAGTTGTCGAACTATCTTGGACAACACATAGAACTATCTTGGACAACACATAGTTATATTGTAAAGATGCTATTTCACAATATCTTGGTTGGGTAGTGGAAATCTCTAACACAACACTCTATATGTGAATAAGGCCCAACATATACATTTCACTTTTGGCACCCTATTTGTGTTGTGAAATGTGATGAAACAACTAGATTAAATCGAAACATAAACAGCCCCGAAGCTGAAAGATTCATTCAAATTAAACTAAACCCGGTGTAAGCTGGAAGATTCATTCACATACCCATGTGATATACACAAAAACATTTACATACCCATGTAATATACACAAAACATACAAAAAAGTGGCAGTGATGATGTTTGTTACGATGTTTGTTACGAAAAAGTGAAGTCTTCCACAAAAGATCAAAGATGATTGACCGCTGTCGTAAGCGTCAAAAATAAATTACACTTTCTTACTACTCAAAATATAAATATAGCAAGGGCAAGAAAGGATCGATCCCACAGAGAGGTCTAGGTTGTCGAATTGTTATGGTTTCCTATATAAAACACAGGAAGAATTTACGATTGTGTAAATAAAAATAAACAAAAAGCAAATAAAGTACGCAAATCAAGGATGTGAAATATTGGATAAAGGTTTCATCTTCAATTGTAAACAAGTTTATGAATATATGAATAGAATTCATATTTAATCTCGCTATCATCAAAAGCCATAGAATACCTTATTGCAAGAATACTCAAGTAAATTTCCAAAGTTCATCAACACACACATTAGAGCTGCGTATGTGAATTCTACCTAAAGAATAACCTAACGCCTTGCGCTAATCAAGTTCAATTCCTAGGAGCATTAAGTTTGAAATAGCTAATCAATGCAATTGAAATACATTGCGCAAAACAATTCGAACAAAGGTCAATTTCTACATATGAATACAAGGATGTATCACTACAACCTAGAATCATATCATGCTACTAGTATTCAAGGTTATCGCTCGATGAAAACCCTAAAATAGCTATAGATATGGATGTGAGTTCAATCAATTCTAGACTCGACTAAACAAACATTCAATCATATTGCAATACTTCAATCATGCAATTATTATAACCCGTAGAAATCAAACGATAATATTGAGAGAAAACTAATTCATAAAAATCATAACTTGGTTGCAAAATCCAATTACATCTTCAACCAATAATAAAAACTTAGTTCATATTCATGGAGTTCATAACAAGAAGAAAGAGAAAAGACTTCATGGTTCTAAACCCTAGAATAAAAGTAGAGAAAAATAATAAAATGTGGTCCAAATTGTGCCTAGGCTTCTCTATATATATGGAGTTTTGTAACCTCCTCTTGAAGAAACTAGGAAACCTAGTAAAAATAGGAAAGTGTTCGTGCATCACACCCCGTGCAAAGTGGCTGCCAAAGTCTGGCCATTCACACCAATATCCCACGTCCAAAGTCTGGTTGTGTAAAGAATTTCATCCCAAGCTAATAGGCTTTCGCAAACTGTTAAGTTCAGCCCACTTTCTCATTATTGGCTTGTCAGTTCTGTGGAACTGACAACCTATTCTCAGTTCCACCTTTCCATCGATCACAAATCAACCACCAAGCCATCTACGTCATTAGCAATTCCCAGCACCATCGATTGCAGGAAACTTCTCCATCTCTGACATCGCCATCCCTGTTATACTCAGGTTCTCTTCGATCACTGCGGCACTGCCCCTATACCTTGAACCCACGAACTCAGCCATACTCCTCCATCGTTATTTCCTCGAGCTCCATCAATACCTTAATCCCTGTATGATCCTAGTTCTTCTCAATCGTCAGCAGCACAACTCATCCATATCATCCCTGACAACAGCTCCCTGAACTTGCTCGAGTTCTTCAACTCTCACTAATCCTTACCGCCAGCATCTCTGTCTGTAACTCCCATAACACCATCTGCCATAAACAGCTCCATTCCAACTCGGTAATAGCAGCATCTTAACAACGTTACGAGCATCCCTGCCATTGAACACCACAGCTGAAATCAGCTCCATCAATCCACCACCAGACTCGCTTAATATTCCTCTCAACCTGTCCACAGCATCCTGCATCGTTGACAAGCAACAACAACAGCACGGGCCATCTCGTCATCACCATACTCGAGCAGACTCAAGCTACTCACTCTTTTATAAATCCATCGACGATATCTCTTTCGTCTCATCCGAGCACCATCAACCGCCATTACGCAATCCTCATTCAATCACGATCTCCATCACCGAGAACCATCAAAACCATGCAACCTTTCTCGAGCTGAACTCTCGCCATCGGTGTCATCCTCCACAATGGCAACAACGTTCACTGCCATGCTCCCCTGTCACTAGCTCTTCCACCAAGCTCGAGCAAATATCTTCTCTGTTACTCTCATCAACTATGCTTAACCCCAGCTCCCATTTCAGCCAACAGTCTCGCTTCCATAACCAACCAACTTCTGTCTCGGTGTCCACAGCTCATCCTCAACGTTGCTGCCATCTCCTGTTCTCATTCGAGCATTGCTTCACAGTTCATTGACTCATTGCCATCAATAGCCTCTTATCGGGACTGCAACACACTTCTCCATGCCCTGCTGTACTTCGTGAACCATAACCAGCCCATTCCATCACCATCATTCCATGTCGTTATCATCTGCCAGCAGCCATTGATCATCTCCGTTACCATACCGATAAACCATCACCATAGGGACTTCCCTATCGAGCTCCATCACGAGCAGCTCCAACAATCACCGTAACAGTGGTTCCCGGAAACTGAAATATGAAGATGAAGGTGCCCATAGTAAAATAGTTGGTTCCCTTTAGTTTTAAACAATATTTTAACTTCCCCTCAGTAAATGACGTGACTCCCTTGAGCAATTCCTTTGAAGATTGATTGCCCCTTAACAGAAAGACTACCCCTTAACCTACACTTGGGGTGTCAATAACACTTGCTCTTTTATGCTTCAAGTTCTTATTTTGCTCATAACTTCTTCATACGAACTCGGAATGACTCCATTCTTTCGGCATTGTCTTCATCTTCTCGTCCTCTACACAATGAAAAGTAGAAATCTTGTATTTGAACGAGTTCCAATTGGTCTTTTTGCTCCAAATGACTCCATTGCACCTAATAAACTCAAAAGCACACATAAGATACATAATTCACACGAAAATTCGCAAAGAAAGCATAAATACTAGATATTAAATACGGTGTATTCTACACCTATCAATGATTAAGAAAGTTTACTCGTAGGAAATTCGATCCTTGGGCCATGTGATAAAACTCGAAACAGACTTCACCAATAGATCTCGACTTCGAAGTCTCCTTGAAGACAGGAGCATCCTCCACATAAGCAACCTTCACACATACGAGTAGGCTCCAAAACCTATTGGCTTTCCATGTATCTCCTTACTTGGATCTGTTTGACAATCTCGACCTCTCCGCAACCACTTCGCCCTCCTTGTACCCGGCTTAACAACTTGCAAGCTTGGAATCTCTCGGCACTTGGACTCGACTTGGAGTGGTATGAGTCGAGTCTCTTACATCGCCAGAAACAGATCCTGCTAGTGCTAGCCTCCTGGTTGTTGCCGGCTTTTGGACTTGACTGCGAGAGGGTGAGACTCCATTGCAAACACATCTTGAGTTCCTTTCCTATATTAAGACCATATCGGCAGTATGTGGGTCACAATAAAGTTTGAATTCATCATGAAAATAAGAACTAATCAAGTTTAAATTCTCACCTCTATCCGCACTTCACCGACCATTCGATTCTCTACGAGATTCCCGACACTCTCTAATCAGCAACTTATAGTGGGACTGGGCAAAGAACCTTTTTATGTGTCGCTCCAAAACCAATTCCTTTAGGTCTTCCTGTAGTTTTGTCCTCGCCAAAGGCCTTTGCAAGAATATCATCTCGCACCATGCTCGCACCATGCTCGCTTGAGCTTTTTCAAGTTTCTCTGTTTAATTGTGTAAAACATCAGATATTTTCGCATTTTTAAAGCAGACACATAAACCACACAAAGGAAGAGGAGAAGATTTCTTACAAAAGCTTCTACAACACCAGGATGTGGAATCTTTCCTTTGCGCTGTATATGACCACGTTTCCATAAATCGACTTGATCAATCCCACTTTCGGTTGTGTTTAGTTCTTTTTTACGCCAAATAAATGTATCAATACATGACAATCATCAAGAATAGCATAACAACATGGAATTAAAGTCACGATACATGCTAATAAGAAAGTTCGAAGATTTCTAAGATACAACCTTGTAGAGAATTGTGAGATGTAACATGTTCAAATGGTATCTAAATATCTGATAATTCCGCCTTAAAATATGTACACATTAGTGGCTTAGCGTGGGCTTTGAACTCTAAACTCTTAAGGAAGTCAACAACCAAACATGAATATTTGATATGAAACTAACATGAAAACAAATGCTAGATTACAACAGTTAAAAGTAAACCACAGGTCGTGATCTGAATAATGAAATGATCCATCATAAACGGTTTTACAATCCACAACCAGTTAAAAGGCCAGGGATCAACCTATACGAAATTGCATAAGCATCTAAATTTTTGCAATTGCATAAATAATGTCACAATAACCAAGCAATTATATTTAGAACGATGCAATAGCTTTCACGTGGTGAACATACCAAGGCCTCCTCCAATCGCGCGAAACCCTGTCGACTTATGGTATGTGGGGTGTTGTTTTTTGCACGCTTTTCTTGCATTTTTTTTCTTTTGACCTGAAAAGAAAAATAGAGACATCATCATTCGACAGACTTTTAAAGTTTTTAATAAAAATATACAGTCATTCATTATAATAGAAAAACTTACTCGAAGTCAATAGATTCTACATGTTTCACAAATTCGGCCCCTTTGCCTAACTTGTCATGGTCTCCGGGCGTTAGCTTTTCCAATTTGTTTCTTTCTTTCTTCCCCTTGAAACCGATCGATAACATCGATTACCAAACCAGCTTTCCTTGACCTTGGTTCTCTAAGATAAGCTCCCATCTTGCTGAAATAGTAGGCTTTGTAACACTCAGGCACAATGAATCGGTTCTACAAATAAAAGTAAATAATTTGAATTACAATACGCTATGAATTCAATAGTTGTTGAGTAAACGAAAAGAGATAAAGAGTTATGAACTACCGTACCATGACTACCTTCCATATGTTTTCTTTTTTGCTTCAATAGGGACACGTCTCCAATCCCGAAAGTTAAAGGAAGTTTCCGAACAAGCACCCCTAGCACACTAGCCGGTTGCACGAGAGGATCACCAATCTGGCATTCATTAGCGTTGAAGGTAATTGCTCTCTTCGACACAACATCATCCAACTTTAGTGCATGCATCCGAGTTGGGCCACGTGGAACATATTTTCTTTTCTTCGCTTCTTTTCCTTCTTCACCTTTCTCATTACCGGAATCAGTTACCATTCTCCGGATCAGGCTCATCATCATTAACATTATCATTCTCTTCTTCCACATCGGGCTCCACATGATCGAGTTATCATCTTCCATGACTTTACGGGTATGTAGATTTTCTTCTTCCTCTTCCTCTTCATCTTGCAAATCTGCGAGTGTGTCATTTGGATCCCTAAGTTGAACATTGGACATGGGCTCGTGTCTTTGCTTGTGTCAAGTTTCCGCTTTACATTCTTTCGCCCCACTCCGAATTTGTAGTATCTCCTTTGGAGCTTTTAGATTGGGACTTGGTAGTTGTTGATTTGTGTATGTTGAGCACTTTCGGATTGCACATTATTCTTCCTGGTAGCTTTTTCTCTTTGTAGGTGGTGTTGAAAGTGTAACACTTTCAAATTGTCGACGACGCTTTGGAGTTGTTGTTGCACATGGAGAAAGCTACTTGACACTTGGTTCTGTTCCCTTTGTATTCCTTGGTATTCGCCTTAATTGTGCTGCATTAAGAGATGGTTCAAAGCATCATCTTCTGGTACCTTCTTGTTTCTTGGTGATGACCGCCTACATGCGGTTGAAAGAGATGGTTCTACGGACTTGTTTTTGGTCGGCGTTTGCAACTCGAATTGAGCAAAGCACTTTCAGTAGGGGATCGTTGAGTGTTACGCTTGTTTTTTTCATCGCCAAAAACGTAGCTTAGTTAGTTAACATGAGAAGGTAAAGTAGCTTGTTAACGAAATTGAGTTAAACAGTCTTTACCTTTATCGCAAACTTTCCGGATGTCCTTCATATTTAATGAATCATTGCTAGTCGCAACTTGGAAGTTAGCGGAGCACTTTCAAATGGAGATGCATTATCGCTTGACTTCTTGTTCCTTGGGGATGATCGTGTATGTGAAATAGATGGTGTCGCAGACTGTTTAGTCTTCTTCAACTGCAAAAACAATGCATAGCTTAGTTAAAATGAGAAGGTAAAGAAATTTTTACACTGAAATTGAGAAGAAAAGTATTTATACCTTTATCGCTAATCGCTTGACCAGACCTCTTCTTTCTTTTGCTTCCCTGCTAGTGTACATTATTGCGGTTATGCCTTGCAAAAATAGAATTCAACAATCAATATGGATCAAAAGCTAACACAAATGAGTTGTTATAGGCCATGATTATCATTAACTAAAGAGAAAAGAAAAACATTGTTGGCCTCGAAGGAGGAAATACGAGGTCTAATGCTGCAGCTCCAAACACAAGGCCTGCTCACAGTGGCAAAAAAATCAAACTCCATGCTTTGGGCACAAATATACTCACAATGGCGCATAAGGCAATTTAACGAAATGAGCTAGAACACACAAATCATACACCAAGGATAGACCACAAGAGCAATGCGGTTAGCTACCAAAAATATCGCATACGGAGTCAATTTGGAAAAAAAAAGTAATACACGCTAAATTTATCATTCAAGATTATTGAGATGTAAAGGAATAGATGAGCAAAAGATGTACTACTTCTGCCTCAAACTTATGCCCGAGTGCATGAAAATGTAGATGAAAACATCTGAGAGAACATGGGATTGACATTTCCACCATAAGATATCAACACCTTTGGTATAGGTAAGCTTACAGCTGACAATGTGATTAGCTAATTAGCCACCAAATATTTATACAAACTCCTACACTCAAACTAGTATGAACAAATTATCATATACCCAGCGAGTAAAATTTTATCATATAGCATAGTCCCATGACCTTCTCTTGATCAGATTTTCATGTTTAGTTATTGCGGGAAGTAAAATCATACTAACTTTGAGGATTTATGTGTCAAAACAACAACAAAAAAAAAAATTATCATGAAAATCAAAGACCAAATTTGAAGAATCATCAAATTAAAGACCAAAATCAAAGACCCAATTTAAATTTCATCATGAAACAACAAAAATTTAAGTTGCATGAGGAAATTTTTTTTTTATAAAATCCCTAAAATAGAAAACTGGAAGAGAAATTACTCTTAAAATTTGAGAGTATGAGAGATTCGAGAAATTACCCTGAACCCTGAGTCCCTTGGTGAGATACGATTGAGTTGGAGAGATTAATCCTTTGAGTTTAACTGAATAGATTGAGAGATTGCTTGAGTTAGGGTTTTACGAGAGATTTAGATCGAGATATTGCTTCCGAGTTAGGGTAATCTTTTGAGAGATTTAGATCGAGATCTTTGCTTCGATGGAGAGATTTTTCATAGTGAAGAGGGTTTTCGTTTGGTGAGAAAGTTTTTTTTGATGGTGAGAGAGGGTTTTTCATAGTGAAGAGGGTTTTCTTTTTCGTTTTTTTTTTTCTTTCATTGATTTTGATGAAAATTTCGATGTGTTTAGAATTTGGGCGCGTATGCTTTGAAAATTTTGGGGACACGTTGCGGTGAAGACACGTTGCGGTGGTCCAAAAATAAATAATGTCCGAAAAATTCTCAAGCGGACACGTGACCAAATTCGGGCGGGCTTTTGGGCGGGTGAGACACAATTTTTCGATTGGTCTAACCAAAAGCATACGGATTGGTAAAGAAACACACTTTCTAACAAAACCAAAAGCCTTTTCCATCGTTAGATTTTAGTAGTTTTGCACCCCTAATTTTGGTGCGTTAGATCGTAGAAAATTACAAAAAAAACAACCATAAACAAATCAATGATTGGTCTAGGCCAAAGCATACGGATTGACAAAGAAACACACTTTTTACTTCTCGAAACCTTAAACGAACACGAATTCGTCGACTTTGAGAAAGAAAGCGCTCGAGATCGAAACCTGGCCATAAGAGGACCACTATATATCTGAGAATTCGTAAGAACGATGAATCACACCATTTACTGGTAAGATTCGAACTTCAAATGTGATATAACGGCATTCAAACTATGAACCAAGGTCGAAACTTGGCGATGAGTGGACTGCTATAAGTCGGTAACTTCGTAAGAACAACGAATCCAGCCAGATACTGGAAAGATTCATTCCCTGTATATGTTAAACATACCCATTTTCGTCGACTTCGAGGAATATACCTGGTCCGAGATCGAAACTTGGCGATGAGTGGACTGCTATAAGTCGGTAACTTCGTAAGAACGACGAATCCAGCCAGATACTAGAAAGATTCCTCAGGAAGATTCCCTGTATATGTTAAACATACCCATTTTCGTCGACTTCGAGGAATATACCTGTTCCGAGATCGAAACTTGGCGATGAGTGGACTGCTATAAGTCGGTAACTTCGTAAGAACGACGAATCCAGCCCGGATCTTTGGAAAGATTCCTCGAAAGATTCCTGTATATGTTAAACGAGACCCATTTTCGTCGACTTGAAGAATATACATTAGAGATCGAAACTTGGCGATGAGTGGACTGCTATAAGTCGGTAACTTCGTAAGAACGACGAATCCAGCCAGATCTTTGAAAGATTCATTCCTTTGTATATGTTAAACGGACCCATTTTCGTCGACTTCGAGGAATATACCAGTCCGAGATCGAAACTTGGCGATGAGTGGAGTGGACTGCTATAAGTCGGTAACCGTAAGAACAGCCGAATCCGGCCCGGACATTGGAAAGATTCCTCAGGAAGATTCCCTGTATATGTTAAACAGACCCATTTTCGTCGACTTCGAGGAATATACCAGTCCGAGATCGAAACTTGGCGATGAGTGGATTTGCTATAAGTCGGTAACCGTAAGAACGACGAATCCATCCAGATACTGGAAAGATTCCTCAGGAAGATTCCTTGTATATGTTAAACATACCCATTTTCGCCGACTTCGAGGAATATACCTGTTCCGAGATCGAAACTTGGCGATGAGTGGACTGCTATAAGTCGGTAACCGTAAGAACGACGAATCCAGCCCGAGATCTTGGAAAGATTCCTCGGGAAGATTCCTGTATATGTTAAACATACCCATTTTCGCCGACTTCGAGGAATATACATTCCGAGATCGAAACTGGCGATGAGTGGACTGCTATAAGTCGGTAACTTCGTAAGAACGACGAATCCGGCCGGATCTTGGAAAGATTCCTCGGGAAGATTCCCTGTATATGTTAAACATACCCATTTTCGCCGACTTCGAGGAATATACCCATTCCCGAGATCGAAACTTGGCGATGAGTGGACTGCTATAAGTCGGTAACTCCCGTAAGAACGACGAATCCAGCCAGATCTTGGAAAGATTCCTCGGGAAGATTCCCGTATATGTTAAACATACCCATTTTCGCCGACTTCGAGGAATATACACATTCGAGATCGAAACTTGGCGATGAGTGGGTGCTATAAGTCGGTAACTTCGTAAGAACGATTTAATCCAGCCGGATCTTGGAAAGATTCATTCCCTGTATATGTTAAACAGACCCATTTTCGTCGACTTGAGGAATATGCAGTCCGAGATCGAAACTTGGCGATGAGTGGTGCGAATCCAGGCAGATACTGGATAGAATCCTCAGGAATATTTTTTTTTTCCAGTTTATATTTTTATTTTCTATTAATGAATTAATACTAATTATATTTATTATTTTTAATGAAAAGAAACCGATTTATATAAATTAATAATTAATTAATACTAATTATATATATTAATTATTAATTAAAAAAATTAATGATTTTTTTATTTTAATATATTCATTGGGCCGATTAGAAGCGAGGGAGGACCTTTTATATGGCCACTTTTTTGTAAATTGTAAGTCATCAATTGACACCAAAAGATTGGATTTTGGTGTCCCAAACCATTTTCAATCAACAATGAAAGGACTAAAGAGCCCCACCATGCTTCTATTTCTCACTAAAATTGGTGTAAATATAACAAAAAACGATGGGTAATCACGTAAAATCCGTGTGCAGAAAAAAGGACACGGAGGTTGGCAATGTAGTAATTATTGAGGGGTAATTTAGTAAAATCCAGGTTAAAGTGACCTGAACGTTGCAGGTTCGATTCTCGGCAACCTCTTTTTTTTTTTTTTTTTTTTGTTTCCTCCTCCTTCGCTTTTTTTCTTCTTCCTTCTCCTTCGCTTTTTTCTTCTCGGCAACCTCTTTTTTTTCCTTCGTCTTCCTTCTTCATTCGATTGTGGTATCAGGAGGGTTCGATCCCTCACTCTTTCGCCGCAGTAGCCACCAAATCCCGCCACCACTATTCGAACTAAATCTTCCACCACCATAGCTATCATCGAACATAATCACCTCAACTTGTTCAATTTCGGAAATAATTAGGGAAAGAAACCCTAATTGAAGAAAACCCAACTTGCGAGAATGTGATAATTTCTTTGATTTCGTCTCACAAATCGTGAAAATGTAATTTTGGCTCAAGATCTACTTCTGATTTACTAATAAAGATATCCCCGAACTCGAGAAAGATTTTTGGATCGACATTTGATGTATTTGGAGACCGAAATTGATCCTACTTTTTCAGCAAAGAATCTTATTCTTCGACATCGATTACTCTCAATCAAACGGAGGTAAACAACCTGCTTCTTTTGTCTTGATGAATTATAATATTTTTTTTGAGTTGGATTAAATTGGAGCCAAGGTTGTTGAATCAGTTGTGTTGATGTGCCAATTATAAAGTAGACTATCGAGTTACACAAAGAAACCCAATTAGGATGAATAATGTTTGATCTTGATATGCCTTTTTTTTATGCGTAATTATGGGTGTCATTGGATTTGCCGTCTATCACAAACTGATATAGGGATTCTTTTAATAATGTCGTGGACTTATCACAAAAGCGTAAAATACATCTCGGATCGAGTAGGATTCATCTCCTTGGATTGTTACAAAATCCCTTCTTTGAGATTCGAAAGAAAGAGGTGACCGATCTACTTTTCATCTCTACGACGAGGTGTTTTATTAACCTAAAAATAAAATAAAAATTGAAACCGATCACCTCCTTGTGTTCCCTCGCGCCTCTTATCATCCTTCTAAATTATGCAATTGTAGTGTCTTTGGCAAGGAGTGCCATTGAAGGAGCTGCGCCTCAACCATCGGACTTGGTGTTGATTTATAAAAGAAACATTATGCTTTTGTGTTTCTTTTGTGTGTCTATATTAAATGGGTTTGGTCTAACTTTGATGTGTGAAAGAAAAAGAAGCCAATCATTTTGCACTCACTTCCACGGTATTTATACACCACGCCACATTTTTAAGCTCTTGTTACGAATGACACTTCCATTCGTAGACGACATGGTGGTTTGCCATTTTAACTCGTTTTTCTTTTTAAATCCCAGTGGTGTGTTAATCAACTCATTAGCGCACATTATCCGTTTTCGGTGTTAGCTAATTTCGTATCTCTTCATTTAAAGTTTACCACACTCTTTGCTAATTCTTAAAA
This sequence comes from Papaver armeniacum, assembly GCA_023531295.1. NCBI lineage: Eukaryota > Viridiplantae > Streptophyta > Magnoliopsida > Ranunculales > Papaveraceae > Papaver > Papaver armeniacum. The sequence continues at coordinate 508,303 of JAJJWW010006477.1, forward strand.
ATGCATTTTTAGTTGATGTACAAATTATACTTGATGCATCTTGTCTATTTAGTTCTGGATTGTGACTGTGTTTTCTTAATGTCGATCTTGTTTTTTCTTAATTGGTGCTGATGATCTTTTTCAATTGCGAGGGTTTGATATTCATGAAGATACCAAGCAAATTCTCTTGCACATGATTGAGAAAGGAGTTGTGCCAAAGTTTTAAAGTGTATACAGAAAGTTTAAAGCTTATGGACAGGGTGCATTGTATAAGGAGGCTCTCGTAGTGTTCAATACTATGCATGAAGTTGGGAGCATGGCAAGCTTGTTGAACTATACAATTATTTGAAACATACATTTGGTAGGGGTGGGTTATATAAGGAATGTGAAATGATACTATATAACATGGGTGAGACAGTGTGGCAAAGAATACTTGACACATATAATGGATTTGAGGGGCTTTTTGACAAGGAGGTCGGTTTGAGGATGCGTTGAAGCCTTATGTAGAGATGGAAAAGCCAAAAGAAAAGACGCGTTCCAAATGAATGGATCCTTGAGGCGGTTTAAGTGTGTATTGCTCTTGCTGCTCTTGTTAATGAGAGTAAGGAGCGATTCAATAAATTTTATCTTCGAAATCTTGCCAAGCGGCATGCACTCTTGTATGTTCTTTTGTTGGTTTATGCACAAAGGTGACAGTCTGTGTTCAATGTTCTCTTATTGATTTACGGTGGTGTACACGGTTGAAGTACCTGCGAGATAACTTTTTATATCCTTACGCGTTATATGAATTATCGAGTATTTTAGAGGTTCTAGGCTTCTTATGATCGACTCACAAGTTAAAGTAAATTTAGAAAAGTTGAAACTCCTTGTCAAAGCTTGCAATTAAATACGTTTCGCAACCGAGTAGTCATTGATTGTTTAGAGGCGAGAGAAATTATAGAGTTTAAGTCTCGACCCTTAGCGTGCATGTAGTTTTTATCTCCCAGCTATTTTGGTAAAAATGAGGTTTGAATCTTTGTACTTCAGAAATCACGTAGTGGTGTCGTTTCGTCAAGTTCTTCGGTCGGCCCTCCCACCGTGGAAACGGTCGTACTAGTCATAACATCATTCATTTTGTCTACAACCGTTAATTTTTTTATTTTTTTTTTATTTTTTCCTTTATCTTAATATATCCATCAAAACATCATGACCATCCATTTTATCTACAACCGTTCATTTCTTTTTTTTTCTTTAACCTGGTCGATTTCTTCCTTATCCTTTTCTTTTTCCCCCTCAACTTCATCTTCCCCATCGTCTTCGACAGAGAGCAAGAACTTAACCTCAAACCAGCTGCATCTTCGATACAGCAGCACCACCATCACTCAACCACTGGAAACTTCATCGTCTACAACTCCAAAAGCTCAGTTTATTACCATCCTTTACAAGTTCATCGATCTCAGGAGATTTCTTCACCAACGAGAAAGATGAAGATCGATCGTAACCCATATCTCGACTTACCATCTCCACCAATTTCCCAAAGTTGAAGATCGATCGTGACCTGATTTGAATTTAGGGTATATTTTATTTTTTTGATTTTTGAATTAGGTTTGTTTCAGTGCATTAAATTCTGTTTTGAACTACATTTGCATTAAAAATTTGAAATTGATATCGACACAGAACAATTGATTAGATTCAAATTTGATTAAAATTTGATCTTGCCAAGAGTTTTTCATTTCGTCACTTCATATGTACATGTATTTCTTTTGGTTCTATACTAGTCACTTCAATAGGAATTGATTTGTTAATTGGATTTTAATTTTGTTGAAATTAGGCGTGGGGTATCCATCAACATCTGAAGTTAATCACCAGTTTGGGGTAATTTTCTTCTTACCTTTCTTTCCTTAGTCATCATTCTGATATTTGTTCCCTGTTTGAGATAATGTCTCACTTGCGCGCGAATGTTATAGATTGATTTTTCAATAGTAGTTAACTAGTTTCAGTTGCATTCAATTCAGGTGCAGAAATTGCATTAGATTTGGCCCTCTTGAGATATAACACTTCAAAACTGAAAACTATAGGTTCGCAGTTCTGCAACTTCTAAATCTATGACTGCATTGGCATGGTTACAGAACAATGCTGCTTTACCATTTGCATTGAAAAGATGACTCGGGTAGGTAGCTTACACACGGTATCACGACGTGGATCTGAGAACAATGATTTGGTTGTGCAATTAGGTCACTTTGTTGACACGAGAATTTGATTTTCACCTTGTAGGTTTGTCAACATGGTAGATTTGTCAACATGGCCTATTAGGGACACAAATAAGAATATTCACCAATAGTTTTGTTCATCACTATGGGTTGATAAGAGCATTCCTTTGTGTTGGGAAATATGTCCTTACGAATTGAGTGTTAAAGAAACATGTAGAATGTGAACCGGTGGACACCATAAATAGATTGCGAGTTTTATAGGTTTGGGTAACTTGAGTTAAGTCGAAAAAAATGCTTGCTCTTGATTTTTGTTCAAAATGTTATTCTTGTAATTTTTTACTAGTATTACCCGTCGAAAAATGACTTTGTTTTGTATGTTTCCTTTGTTGGTGATTATTTCAAGCATGATGAAGTAAGAATCAAATGAGATAAACAAGTAGTGCGGGAGGACATGTTCCATTGGTGAGTTGTTGCTGCGGACTCAAGGTCTCGGTGCGAGTTGATGCACTGGGTGTTAAGTCAAGGAAGTAGATGGTAAATTTAAAGATGTGGGGTGTTACAAGTACTCTGCCATGTTGTTACGCACTTCATAAGTCGGTGCGCATAGTACTTCTGCCATGTTTGGTTGATAGTGCGCAAATTAGTTTGATTTTGAATTCTTTGGAGTGGGAATACTAATCTTTGATTCTACCGGTGCGTGCCTACTATCTTTGCCAGATCTACCATCCCGAGTCTTGAACAACGAATATATATGCGAGATGCCATAGAGTTCTTTGGAAGCTCTTAATTGCAGTTTGTAGTTGCGAGATTTCCCACACTACACCCCTTACTCAATTTTGCTTAATTAATCCATTGAAAGATGTAAGATCAAGAATATTTATTGATTGAGTCCATGAAATGTTTACACGGGATAATAGAATTACACTTAGAAATTAAAACACTCTTAAACTTTCTCTCTCCTATTGACTTGCTTAACAATTCCAAAAGATCTCTCCCACCATGATTCACTCGGCCCTTTATATAGGGTAATACATAGTGGATGACAACTAAGCTATCCTTTATTTTCGGGAATGTCCCGCGAAGTGTCGCATGAGATGCACAAACATTCGTTCTCACGACACTTCTTAACCCTCGCCGGAGTTTCACGTCTTCTTTATGTTTTGCTTGTCGTTATTCATTGCGTCGTTTATTTTAGCTCCTGCGATTCCTTCGCGATGCTGTCGTTTATTAATCCCGCGAGCCTTATTTGTTGCGATATTACGATCCTACATCTTGCCTCTTTTTTCTTGAATATTGCTTGACAAGCGATTTTGAAGGAAAAATCTATTGTGGTAGCGATCTTTGATCTTTGTTGATGGAGGAACGAGCAAAAGAATACTTTCCTTGAAAAGTACGTACTTGCCTCTATTCTTTGGCGAAGTTAGAAGCTTCTTTGAGATGTATATGTAGTATCGTCTCTGTCTCTCCTCATATTTCTCTGCGAAGGGAAGAGTATCATGAGAGTGATTCTTTTAATTTCTTTGCAACTGCTTATCTTTATACATTTTGATTTTGTACTTTTACACGGATTTTGATTATTAATGTCTTTTCTTGACACGTCTCTTTCAACCGCTTATTCTTGACCGTTCATGTCTCTTCTCGCATTAAATGACCTCGTTTTTCTCGAGGATCTTTTTCCCTATATATAGTTTTCTTTTCCTCTCCTTTTCATCCTTTAGTTTTCTCTGCAACTTTTCTTTGACTCTCTCCTTCCGCAATTTGCGCTTCTGCTACTGCAAATCTTTTCTTCGTCTCTTCTAACGCTGATCCTAATCTACAAGCTCCCATCCATTCCCATACTGATAATGGCTTTCATTAGTCGTGCATATAAAGCTTCTTTTGAGGAAGTTCAACGAAGTTGCTCGAGAAGGGTTTTACTCTATCAACCATTCATGATCAAGAATCTTCATCTATTCTTTACGCAAAAGTTGTTTTTTCGATCATCAATGTGATGATCAAAAAATTATAGTCTCGCTTAGGTCGACTTCTCGCGGGACTTCCCATTCCCTTATACAATCTGAGATGCCTTTATTTTATGAAATCTTGGCCCATGAAAATTTCTCTCGGGCTGTTTATCAATTAAGTGGCGATTGCATTCGCCTAATGCTTGAGTTCGCGAATCGTGGTCTTGGCAAAGGATCTTTATATCCTAATCTTGTTAGACACCCAGGCTTCATGAGACTTGGAAATAGCTGCTGAGAAGTACACTTTGTAGAGAACTTTTTTGAGAATTATTCGAGTGATAAAGATGAGGAATGCGAAATCTCATTTGGGGCATTCACCTAAAAAGAAGGATAATGTCCCTGAGGATAAATTACTTATGCAAGATATTGACTGGCATCCGGGCAATAATACTACTCCTCGCCACTCCAAAGATGAGAAGTGGTGGGTGGTACCCTTAATTTTAAATGGCCCTTATATCGCGGGTTCGCATATTCTTCCTGCAAATCTCGCAGGGTATCATCCTTGGGAATTCAAATGGCCCGATAAGGCAAAAGAGGTATGTTTCCCACTTCAAATCTTGCCTTTGCAACTTTCTTTTTATATTTGCTGAGTTTGTGAAATTTTTCAGATCGCCAAATTGAGAAGAAGCTACAAGAATAATCCGTTGGAGAGTACTCTGAGGATACTTCGATCGCTTACGGGTGAAGTAAGAAACATTTCCTTTGTCATTTGAAACAATATTGTTGCCTCTGTTTCTTATCTTTAACCGTATGCGAAGGTTGGAGTTGAAGAAGGCTGTAGCCGCGAAGATTAAAAGTAAGGGCAAACCGTCGATCGCAAGGGTAAATCTTACTGCTCCATTAACTAAGAAGCGAAAGATTCAATCTTCTTCTCGCCTTAACTCAAGCTCCGAATCTTCGATGAGGATAACCATGATTCGAATCTCTCTCTCGCTAAAGAGATTCCGTTAGCCAAACTCTCCAATGGATCGGTTGTCTAGCATCTTCTCAGACTCTTTCCAAGGAATGGGAGATGCTCCCCTAGCTTCCCTTTGCGGGACTCTCGCAAATGTGTGTAATGCTGCTTTACTAGAAGGCAATGACTCTTTCAATGGAGCCTCTAGAATCGTATCTCCTGACTTCTTGAACGCACTTGGGTCTTTGGTATGCATGCAGTCACATTTCCCTGTTAATTTTAAAATTTTTTAAATATATATGTATTGACGGTTTTTCTGTTTTCTTTCATAGGTTGGAAAAACTTCTTTTGTAGTTGCCTCAGATCTTGAGAGAAGACGCAACAATCTTGAAAAGAGAAATTTACAATTGAACAAGAAGACCCAAGATGGAAGAAGCCGCGTCATCTCGCGATAAGATTCAAAAATTAGAAGCCGACCTAGTCTCCCAAAAGGAAAGAGTATCTACTCTTCAGAACTCAAATCAGCAACTTTATGGTATAGTAATTTTCAATTCTCAAATCTTTTTCATGTTATCTTTTACTTTTCTTTGTCGACTATTATTCTCATGACGTGTATAATCTCTCCGAGGAATCCATTCTTCTTCATTCATTTCCAGAGCCTATGAATGATGATGTCCTCCTTACTTACCTCAATCAATCTCTAAGTAGTTCCTCTAATAAAACTAACCTCCTTTCATTAAAGGATCTTCAATCCAAATATCACCTCTTAGAGATCGAACATAGATCTAGTTTAAATCTAACTAATCGCTTTAAACGAATGTACCTTGATTCCGAGGAGAAAGTCAAAACTTTGAGGAAGAAAATTAGTGATCTCATAGATGAGAATGATCGCATTACTAACGAGAGGTGCACGGGCGTTAGCGAGAATTCCACAAATCTCTTCTTGGTGTGCAAGTTGAACGAGACGAACTCCTTCATCGAATACCATGCTTAAGCGGCGAGAAGAGCAAGTTCGTTCTCTTCTTGTTATTAATAGTGATGATGAATTCGCCTGGGCTGCGAAGGTTTTAGATAATGCCAGAATAACCTAGGTGTTGATGTTAGTCTTCATGCCGAGCATACTTCCTTGATTAAAGATATGATATCTGATAGAGAAGGTTGCTTATTATACCTTACTGCTTCTTACTTCTGTAGTATTGCTTGTAAATTATTAACTTGTTGTTTCTTATTTGCTGTAGTAGCAGGATTTCCCACACTACACCCCTTACTCAATTTCGTAGATCTAAATCTTATTAATCACCTAAATCTCAAAATATAAGTGCTAAAAATTATAAATGAAGACACATAAGATTTTTTACGTGGTTCGATCAATGTGATCTACATCCACGATTCTTCACTATGATTGTTGAGGTTACATTGATATTACATTTACAATCTCCATTAATGGATATTTTCTAGAGCTCTAGATCTAGTTTTAGGGGAAGAAGATGATAAAGAAAATAAATCTCTCTCTAAAATATCTCTCTCCTCCTAAAAGTGTCCTCCCAAAATTATTCCTCCCCCTTCTCTCTCCTGCTCTCCTCTTTATATAGGTGTTTACATAATGGATGACAGTTCACATACAGCTCATATTCTCGCGAGCCTTTTAATGATTTCGCAGGCTCTCGCTACCTTCTCTCGAGACATTCTCGCGAGTCTTGCTACCTTCTCTCGAGACACTCTCGCGAGTCTTGCTACCTTCTCTCGAGTTATGAAAAATAATGAATCTCGCAAGCTCTTCTCGCGAGTTAAGGAAATAATTGAATCTCGCACGCTAAGAAAATATGTTGTGCGATATTTGAATCCTACATCTTGCCTCTTTTTCCTTGAATATTGCTTGAAGAGCGATCTTTAAGGAAAAATCTGTTGTTGTAGTAACCTTTGGTCTTTGTTGATGAAGGAACGAGCGGAAGAATACTGGACTTGAAAAGTACGTACTGGCCTCTATTCTTTTGCGAAGTTCGAAGCTTTGAGAAGTATATATGAAGTATCGTTTCTTGAATTATGCGAAGTATGAAGTATCCTTGAAGAAGTATATGAAGTACTTAATCCTCGAAATATATAAGAAGGATGAAGTATCCTTTGAGAAGTATAAGAAGTACTTAATCCTCGAAATATATAAGAAGTATTGCGAATCCATTATGCGAAACTCTCGCTCCATGTTCTTTGCCTCATGCTATGCTCTATTCTTTCGCGAAGTTCCGAAACTTTGCGAAGTGAATAAGAAGTATTAATCCTTGAAGTATAAGAAGTATTGCCTCTGTTCATGCGAAGTTATTATTCCATTTTTGGTGAGGATTCTTGTTGTTCATTGGTGAATATCTTCTTTGGAAGTGATTCTTAGAGAAGATGAAGAACATAAAATGTTTTCTTGGTTATCCATAGTTGCCTCTCTGTTCTTTATCTATGAGGGTAGAATCCTTGAGAAAGTGTTGATTGAGCAAACTGTTTTTGCATTCTTATTTTTCCTCTGTCTCATGCTTTGTGCTCATGCGATAGTATAATCTCTTCAAGTTGCTTATCTTATATTGTGAAATAATTGCATTACGCAAAATTCTTAATAATTCCGCAAAATTACGAATATCTCTGCGAAGTTTTGAATAATTCTGCTAAGCTCGAATAATATTTTGAAATATTCTAAATGATATTGTTGAGAGATTTTAGATAACACTCTTGAGAGATTATGAATATCACTGCTGCGAGATTCTGAAATATCTTTCTTTGGACACAACGCTTGTGTAATGATTATGTTATGAAATGTGTATGCGATGTTTATGCCATGAAATGCTTATGCGATGCTTTCATGATGCAAGTATGATGCTTGTATGATGAGAATGCTTATCTACTGCAATGTATAGCTAATGTTTGTGTTACTTAGCTCCTTTTACCGCTCTAAAATTGATGTAGCTTTAAATCGCTTCCATTCTCCATTTCTCTGATTTTGTCTCTAGTATATGCATTCCTCTTTGCGTAGTTGTTGTTCCTCGCGAATTCTTTTGCTTGTGCTTCATTTTTCTTATTCCTGCACTATTAGCATCGCATAATAATGTGATCATAATATCAAGTACGTGGCATTTGCATTGCCTCAGTCTCATTATTATATACGTGTTCGCAAGTTTATCATTTAATCATTTTCTCAAGCTCACAAGCTTATCACGTAATCTTTTTTGCGATAAAAGAACTGTATTACCTTCATCCAAATTGTTTATGTTGAACTTTGTCATTGCGACAAGATCGCAGGACGTCTTTACATTTTCATGTAATGACCCATTGATCTTGCCTTATCATTTATTCTGTGTGGTCTTATTTTGCCTTCCTAGTTAAAGGTCTTATTTTGCCACCCCTCGTTTTTGAAACAATATGACAGGCCTAAATATTCTTGCGAACATAAAGCCCCGTGACATTGCCGTCTTGCGACAAAATCGCAGGACGTCGTTACACTTTCATGTAATGACCCATTGATCTTGTCTTAACATTTCTTAGTATTATTGCCTCTGCAGGATGTTTTAGTTGCGACAATATGACAGGCCTAAATATCCTTGCGAACATAAAGCCCCATGACATTGCCGTCTTGCGACGAAATCGCAGGACGTCCGTACACTGTCGTGTATAGACCCATTGATCTCGCCTTACCCTCGCGTTAGTATTATTGCCTCTGCGGGATCATTGCACAAATATGACAAGCCTAAATTCTCTTGCGAAAACATAGCCTTATGACATTTGCGTCTGTTTTGACACTCCCCCTAATGGAGAGCATCGCCCTTATCATCTCCCCGGTTGCCCCTTCAAGGAGGCGAAACATCGGCCATACAAGACTAGCTCCTCCCATCCGGTCTTAACAACAACCAGTTGTTTTCGCGACCTCTTATCCCTTATACCTATAGGGTTTATGGTTACGAGGCTGCACCCTAAGTGGAGTTTTCTTCGAGCGAGTGCAACATATGCCAAGACTTGCCAAGAATGGCCAGGGTAGGTTCATCCATCCCGGGCACTCTGGCTCAACCGTGTACCTTGGCGCCTTGAGCATACAACGACTCCTTGGAAGAGACCCTCGGTCGCCCAACCCAGGTATAACCTTATATATATAGTTGGGAATCCAAGGTACCTCTCCCGGATAGGCTTTCATGGGCCCCAAATTTTCATGACTCGAGGCTTCGGGAGCGGTGTAACCTTTCCCCGAGCCATGTCGAGAGATACCCCCTTATATGACGCACTTTAGGTCTTACATTTGCCTCTTACGAAATGTTATTCGCGAACTAGGGTGTACTCCATAAAGGTTCGTCCCATTCACTCACTTATTCATTTTTGTCGATTCATTCAATCATTCATTTTTGATTATCTCTTCTCATTATCGCATGTCTTCATTCTTTCATTCATTTCTTCATTTTGTCACTTCCTTCATCGATTCTTTCATTTTGTCATTTCTTTCATTCATTCTCGTAATATCATATCATTTGCGATTTTTCTCGTTGTTGTCTCTTGCGAAGTATATGATTTGCTTGCGAAGCTATCATCCTTGAAATGTATGGACGTCGCATAAAATATAAATATCTCGCAGCAAAAAGAATTGTGAGAAATGAGATTTGAACCCTTAACCTGCCTCTTGCATATTCTCACACCATACCAACCTGTTTCTAACCCTCATTTGCGAGTTTAAGTTGCAAGATAATCATCAACTTTCTTCTTTGCGAGATAAGCAAAGTCTGTGCGAAATTTCTCATAACAAAAATAAATGTGCGAGAGCAAGAATTGATCTGCGACCTTCGCTCACATTCATGCCTGACCAACTGTGCTAGCCATGCCTCTGCGAAGTGTTTCTGCGAGATAATCACCTACTTTCTTCTTGCGAGATACTGTTGCGAAAAATCCATGCAAAAAATGGACGTTCAATGGGACTTGAACTCGCGACCATGAACTCATTAACCTCGCAGGACCAACTGTGCTGCCTCTTGTTTGCGAAAGGAATGAAACAACTTTGCGAAATTATCCATTTTTTCCCTTCTTTGCGAAGCAAAAAATTCTTTGTGAGGTGGGAGATTCGAACCCGCGACCTTAAGCTCCTCTTGTTCGCTCGTGACCAATTATGCTACTCCTCCTGTGCGAAAGGATCGTAGAATGCTAATACATGACCTATATTCACCCTTTGATATTCAAGGAAAAAGATGACAAAAATTCTTCGCGAAGGGTAAGACTCGAACTCGCGACCTTATGTTTATACTCTTCGCCAAATGACCAATTGTGCTAGCTGCTGTTTGTGAAAGAAACACACAATACTATAACTTTATTCACTTCTTCGCTCTCGGAAGTTCAAAAATATGTAAAAGGTTGGGATTCGAACTCGCAACCCCAAGCTTATTCTCTTCGCGAATGACCATCTGGGCTACTTGCTGTCGCTTGCGAAGGAAACACACAATGCTATAGCTTTATTCCATTTTTTTCCCCTCTTGAAAGTTCAAAAATATTTGAAAAAAATATGACTGTGGCGAGATTTGATCTTGCGACATCAAGCTTCTTCGCTCCAACTCAAACCATTTGTGCGAGCTCCTATTTGTGATAAAATTCATGCGTTTTGTTCTTATCCTTTTTTCATTCTTCCTTTATTTCCTTCAACAATTTTCCTCTTTTCTTTTTCTCCCGAATATGAAATCTTCCATTAAAAAATTAGCTTTCTTCCTTGAATTTCATCACATCAACCTATTTTTTCTCTTCCTCTTTTCATGTCCTTGAATTGTTGACGGTGTTTTCTCCCTGAAAGTGTGATTTCTTCCATAAAACTTCCATTTTTGAACCCAAATTTTATAGATCTAAATAAAAAGTATGGACAATAACTACTTTTCATGGAAACTTCTCTTAAAGTTTATAGATCCAATTGAATTCATCACCAACACTAGCCATTTTTTCTAAACTTTCTTGAACCAACAAGATTAGGTCCCTGTTTCTAGCGCATATGTAGTAGCAGGATTTCCCACACTACACCCCTTACTCAATTTCGTAGATCTAAATCTTATTAATCACCTAAATCTCAAAATATAAGTGCTAAAAATTATAAATGAAGACACATAAGATTTTTTACGTGGTTCGATCAATGTGATCTACATCCACGATTCTTCACTATGATTGTTGAGGTTACATTGATATTACATTTACAATCTCCATTAATGGATATTTTCTAGAGCTCTAGATCTAGTTTTAGGGGAAGAAGATGATAAAGAAAATAAATCTCTCTCTAAAAATATCTCTCTCCTCCTAAAAGTGTCCTCTTCTAAAAATCTCCCCAAAATTCTCCCCCCTTTCTCTCTCCTGCTCTCCTCTTTATATAGGTGTTTACATAATGGATGACAGCTCACATACAGCTCATATTCTCGCGAGCCCTTTAATGATTTCGCAGGCTCTTGCTACCTTCTCTCGAGACATTCTCGCGAGTCTTGCTACCTTCTCTCGAGACACTCTCGCGAGTCTTGCTACCTTCTCTCGAGTTATGAAAAATAATGAATCTCGCAAGCTCTTCTCGCGAGTTAAGGAAATAATTGAATCTCGCACGCTAAGAAAATATGTTGTGCGATATTTGAATCCTACATTTGCAGAATCTGAGAAGAGGCTTCAGGTTAGAATTAGAGAGCTTGAATCTGAAAAAGAACAACTCGCCAGAATTTTCCAGCGAGAATTGAAGAACTCGAAACCGAAAAGAACAACTCGCAAAGAGTCTCTCTCCTTCGCGAGAATAAATATTCCAAGTTGAAGAAACAATTTCTAACGACAGGTGGAGAACTTTAATAATGATGTTGTTCGTTTTCGCAATGGAGCCATGGAGTATGTTTGTAAGGACCACAATATCCCTCTGCATTCATATCCCCGGCTCCTTGAAAAGGTTCCCGAGAATCTGCTTTGTCTTAGACGTTTCGATAGTGAGGTGGCGAAGGAGAAAATTTCAGCGATGAGAATAATAGGATGAAGAATCGGATGAAGGAGAAGAATCACCAAAGAGATAACTCTTTTTGTTTTCTTTCTCTGCTTGTAATATCTGTACATTTCTGTATCCTTATTATAGTGTATTTCTTGGATTTTTTCCCCCCTAAATTCAATCTTCACTCCCCTTTTTTGGTAGTTCTTCCTTGTAGTATAATTGGCTAACATTATTGATGTATAACTCTTTCATCAGAAGATGAATAACAATATTCCATCTTTTCCATTCCCATACTTGCCTCTGTTATTTATCTTCAGATGGAAGATTGTAGTTGTCATCATGTATGTGGTTGGATAATAATTTTATTGTTATTGAAATGTATTGGTGCGACGAGGTCGCAGGTATCTTCATAAATCAAGAATTCTACTTACCTTGCCTTATCTTCATAAATGTATTTTATCTCTTATCATTGCGACAAGGTCGCAAGCCGCCCTTACATTTTCAAGCAAGGGCCCATTGACCCTGCCTTATCATTTTGTGTGGTCTTCCGAGTTAGACCTCCCTAATTAGAGGTCTTCCCCTGCCACCTTTCATTGCGACAAAATCGCAGGACGTCTTTACACTTGCATGTAAATACCCATTGATCTTGCCTTATCATTTTCCAAGTATTTTTGCCTCTGCAGGATGTTTTAGTTGCGACAATATGACAGGCCTAGATGTCCTTGCGAACATAAAGCCCCGTGACATTGTCGTCGTGCGACGAAATCGCAGGACGTCCGTACACTTTCGTGTAAAGACCCATTGATCTCGCCTTACCCTCGCGTTAGTATTATTGCCTCTGCAGGATCATTGCACAAATATGACAAGCCTAAATTCTCTTGCGAAAACATAGCCTTATGACATTTGCGTCTGTTTTGACACTTCCCCTAACGGAAAGCGTCGCCCTTATCATCTCCCTGGTTGCCCCTTCAAGGAGGCGAAACATCGGCCATACAAGACTAGCTCCTCCCATCCGGTCTTAACAACAACCAGTTGTTTTCGCAGCCTCTTATCCCTTATACCTATATGGTTTATGGTTACGAGACTGCACCCTAAGTGGAGTTTTCTTCGGGCGAGTGCAACATATGCCAAGACTTGCCAAGAATGGCCGGGGTAGGTTCATCCATCCCGGGCACTCAGCTCAACCGTGTACCTCGGCGCCTTGAGCATACACTGACTCCTTGGAAGAGACCCTCGGTCGCCCAACCAGGGTATAACCTTATATATATAGTTGGGAATCCAAGGTACCTCTCCCGGATAGGCTTTCATGGGCCCCAAATTTTCATGACTCGGGCTTCAGGAGCGGTGTAACCTTCCCCCTGAGCCATGTTGAGAGATACCCCCTTATATGACGCACTTTAGGTCTTACATTTGCCTCTTACGAAATGTTATTCGCGAACTAGGGTGTACGCCATAAAGGTTCGTCCCATTCTTTTACTCATTCATATTTGTTATATCATTCAATCATTCTGTTTCATTATTTGCTGACATTTGTTTACGAAGTATTCGCACAATTCTGTTTCATTTGTTGTATTTTCATTTTTCTTTCTTAACTGAATTCCCAAATACTCTTGGCTGCGAGATTCTCGCACATCATTACTTCAATTGCTACTTTTTCTCCTGTTTCTGTTGATTATTCACTTCTTATGCCTTTTGTTCCTCATATCCTTTGCTTCTTTATTACCATAATATTCGCCTCTCTCTAGGCACTCACCTCGCGAGGTATGTTCAGTCCTTACTTCTATAGCATCCACCATCAATTTTTCCTTTCTTTGCTCATCTCTCACATGTTGCTTCCAACCTTTTCTTTTGGCATTTCTTTCTTGTGACTTTCTACATCGACTTCATGACATTGTTGCGACTCCTTCCAATCTCCCCGTATAATACCAATGCCATTTGGATGTGGAAATTTTATACATTGATGATATGTTGATGCGACTCCCAAGATTTCATGAAGCCATGGCCTCCCAATCAGCGCATTATATGGAGATTCCACGTCAACCACACGAGAATAAAATATCGGTTGATAATCCTTGTAGAGGTATTCTCATGCGAACCTCTCCCTTTGGTTTGTTTGCGGTGCCATTAAAGCCATATATCTTGTATGTGGAGGGGATCAAATCCTCATCTTTTCCTCCCATCGTCTTGTAAGTATGGTAAAGAGAATATTCACCGAACTTAGGTGTCGATTAGGATTCGGTTGATCGCCCGACAAGCTTCTCGCCTCATCATCTTCTCCATCAACTGGTTTCGGGTTAATCTCTAGTTTCACAACCAACGGGCTATCATGTGTTTCTCTTCCTTTTGGCACTTCATCTGCAGAGAAAGAAATAGTCTTCAACACTTGCCACTTTTCTAATGCGTCGTTCTCGCAGGACTCATTATTTCTTTATCATTAGCATCTCTCGCAAAGACTCTACTGAGCACGTTGTCATGAAAATCTTCGATTGTGCGATAGGAGTGGACGATAGAGTTGCAATTCAAATTTTGGCTTTTGCCCGACTTCTATCACAAATGTTTCCTTTCCTTTCGCCGACACTCGTTCTATGCATCTCTGGTGGTGGTGGTAATGTTTGGCCCGTTTCTTCTCCCTTTAGAAAGTGATTTAGCTTCCCCTGATCAATCATTCTGAGAATAATTCTCTTTATGTTTCTACAATCGTTTGTTTGATGCCCATGGAAGCGATGGTAAGAACAAAATTCGACTTCTATCGCTTTGGCGGTGGTTCCATTCCCACGTTCCAAGGTGCTTGGTACATTTTCCATCACAAGTATAGCTTCCCAGATCTTTTCCACACTAGCATTCGGTGGAGGCATCTTAATCTCTTCCCATACTATTCTGCGACTTCTCTCGCCCTCCACGGTTATTTTGCCTTCGTCCACCGTATGTTTCTTGCACATGATCTAGCCTCTGAATCTTATTATTCTTTGTTACGGTTGTAATAGTTCCTTTCTCGTTCAAATTCCTCTTGATCGTGGCTTCCCATGGCTACTATCTTCTCGTTTGTCCCTCATCGGCTTTCCTTGCTTGCTGTCCTTGCGAAGTATTCGCCACTGTATTTATGAATTGAGGCAGCAAGCTTGCGTTCGCAGCATTAGAGTTTGTGTTTGCGACTGGATAAGAATTCATTTCATTCTGTCTTTCTTCTAAGGCAATATATTCTTCCTGTAATTCTCGCAGTTCTGCCATTGTGATTGTATTTTTGATTCTAAAAATTTGAACGTATAACAAGTTGGTCGCGAAGAGAGCATTCACAAATGAGAGTATGAGATATCTTTCCTCAACCCGTCCTGCCATTTCGCTACACATGGTCCTCCATCTTATTGTCAACTGCCTTAAGCTCTCGCCAACCCTTTGTTTCAACCCGAATACATCTTCAATACCTGGTCGCGAAGAGTTGTTACTTATGTATGCTCCCAGGAATGTGGCTTGCAAATGGTTAAATGATGTGATTGTGTTCCTTGGCAGACCTTCAAACCATTTTAATGCTTCTCCTATTAAGCTTGATGCGAAATACTTGCATAGTATAGCATCATGATTCTCCCATTGTAACATACATCTCATATAAGCCTTGATATGTTGTACCGTACGAGGTTGTTCCATCAAAGATGTTGGTTAACGCAGTAGATTGCACTTAGGAGGTATTCCTCCCATCCGCACTTCTAGCGTGAAGGGATTCTTCGCGGCTCCGCGATGGCTTCGTCTAATTGTCTCCTTCCTCCTTCCCTTCTCGCTATTCGGTAATCCTCTCATTTCACCGGTTCTCTTAAGATTTGTTCATTTGCCTCGAGTTTGATTCTACTTGGTCTTTTTAACTCGCTTCTCTCCTTCTTCGCTCGTGCCTATTTTGACCTTCCCGCTCGTTATTTTCTTCTCTTCTTTCCTCGCGACGCTCTTCTTCGTTTCTTTCGTCAATTCGCACGCCATTATATCGGTTGTTCTCTCTTCTTGGCTGTCTCTCAATTCTCTCATCTGCACCCTCTCATATTCTTCATTAATATTTCTATTGGTACGATTTTGTTCCCTCCTTCTTTCGCGGTTGTCATGGTTATTCGCCGTATTGCCTCTTCCATCTCTTGATTTTCCATTTCGCTCTTATCCTTTCTCTCTCGCGAGCTAGCCGCGCTTGTTCAATGTAGTGTCTCTCAATGTCATCCTCGATCTCTCGGTTTCTTCTCAATTCTTCTCTCCGTGCAAGATTATTCTCCTTCAGCAGGCTGGGTCATTCGGCCCTTGAGTTGCATGTTTCCTTGATTTTCCCTATTCCGCTCATTTTGAAAATTTTCTGGCTGAGGAATATAACGATCTTCCATTTCCCCTCTTCTCTCGCTATGCTCTATGCTTGGATTTTGTGTTTCTTGTTGGTTCTCTTCCTCGGTACTTTCTGTTGGTAAAACTCTCCTTCTTTCTTCCCTATTCGATCTTGAACTTGATCTCACGCTACTTCTTGATCTCCTATTTTGCAATCTCATATTTTCCATCCTCAATTCATGATTCTCTCTTGTTAAGTTTGCTCGTTCCTCCGCCTCTAGTCGTCTCTCTTCGTGTATTGTTTGTCTCAATCTTTCTAACGCTGCGATTTATTCGTTTCCGGATTCATTTCTCCATTCATTCCTTGCTCGCCTCCTCCTTGTCCATTGTTCAACGTTCGCTGCTCCTCTACCCTCTCGTCTTCGTAATCAGACCTCCAAGTATGCACACTTACTCTATCATAATCCACACCGCGTTTGCTACTGGGGAGATCGGTGGCTGATTTTGATCTTCTCCATCATTTCTCATATTCATCCTTGACGATTCTCCTGTTTCATTCCTCCTTTCTCCAGCAAGTCTCCCACTTCTTCTTACAATCGTTGGTTGCCCTTGTACATTTCTTCTTCTAGCCATTTTTCTTTTCCAATGAATTCTTGAGTATCTTCTCCAAACCTTTTCTCTGTTAATCCAAATTCTTTCCAATTTCTACGTCAATCTCTGCTCTATCCCTGTTTCTAGCGCATATGTAGTTGCAGGATTTCCCACACTACATCCCTTACTCAATTTTGCTTAATTAATCCATTGAAAGATGTAAGATCAAGAATATTTATTGATTGAGTTCATGAAATGTTTACACAGGATAATAGAATTACACTTAGAAATTAAAACACTCTTAAACTTTCTCTCTCCTATTGACTTGCTTAACAATTCCAAAAAGATCTCTCCCACCACAGATTCACTCAGCCCTTTATATAGGGTAATACATAGTGGATGACAGCTAAGCTATCCTTTATTTTCGGGAATGTCCCGCGAAGTGTCGCAGATGCACAAACATTCGTTCTCGCGACACTTCTTAACCCTCGCCAGGTTTCACGTCTTCTTTATGTTTTGCTTGTCGTTATTCATTGCGTCGTTTATTTTAGCTCCTGCGCGAGTCCTTCGCGATCTTTGTCGTTTATTAATCCCGCGAGCCTTGTTTGTTGCGATATTACGATCCTACAAAGAAGCAAGAAGTTAAAGTTAAATGACATCACGTAATTGGTCAAGAATTCATTTGCTATAAATGAGTAGTTACTCCAAGTTTTCGATTCCCCATTTTGTATATGTAAATATCTTACAATCTGTAACTCCAAGTTTGTAAGTTAAAAAAAAAAAGAAATTTTTTAAGTTACTGACTTATGATTTGCTAATCCAATGTTCTTTACTTATTTGGTTATCATATTTTGATTGCGCCAAGTGCCATTAATCTTTAATAAATTCAACATTCCAACCAAAGAAGTGGCTCAAAGTGTTGGTTGAGAAGGGAAATTCAAAGCCTTTTTTAACTGGAAGAACCGAAGCATTTGCGATTCAAGTCATGACAAATGATGAATAAAGATTGGGTTCATTGGCCAAGGTTAATATGTTGTTCATTTGTAGAACATTACATTCTTTACATTGGTTTTCCCTCTTGTATTACGTTTATTACCGTGCTTAATTGTTTCGTCGTTCTTTCATGTAGGGATGATCTTCCATATCAGGATGCCTTGCATAATTTCATAGATATTGTTTGTCAAAAACTTGGAAATCCTTCCGTGTTCAGTTGTCCTTGTGTTGATTGTAAAAACCTTGTTGTGCCACTTCCTCCTCAAGAAGTGTATTTTCACTTGTTGAAACGCGGTATGGATCCTACATACACTGAGTGGGTTTTTCACGGGGAGATAAATGTCACTTGTAATGATGTACACCAAGATGGAGCAACGGGGGGTTCATCTCAGATGTATGTAGATGATGATGTTAAAGCTGATGCACATATCGATCAGGGACATGAAACTATACAAGACGAGGGGTTGGAAGAGGCGGACACACCGTTATATCCTAATTGTAACACACACACAAAGTTATCCATCACTGTTGAATTGTATAGGCACAAGACAGTAAATGGTTTATCTAGGAAATCTTTTGACGAACTTCTCAAGACAATTGGTTCCTTGTTGCCGCCAGGTCATTGTCTTCCTTGCTCAACATATGAAGTGAAGAATCTCAATGAAATCTTATCAATTGACTTACGAGAAAATACATGCTTGTGTGAATGATTGTTGTCTGTTTAGAAAAGACTTGAAAGATGCTGAAGAATGTCCTAAATGTCATTATTCTAGGTGGAAGGAAGACACATCTAACATGGACGATGCTGACATGATAGACAAGCCCAAAAATAAGATACCGGTTAAGGTCCTTAGATACTTCCCCATTGTACCGAGATTGAAGAGATTGTATCAATCGGCCAGAGTTTGAGCAGATTGATATGGCACGCGACGAACAAGAGTAAAGATGGGAAGATGCGTCATCCAGCAGATTCTTTGGCTTGGAAGCACATAGATAGAAAGTTTCCCGATTTCGCTTCAGATTCCCGTAATTTGCGTCTTGGGCTTGCTGCTGATGGATTTAACCCATTTGGTGATCTTTCCCCAAGCCACAGTTGTTGGCCAGTGATGATCGTGGTTTATAATTTGCCTCCTCAGTCGTGTATGCAAGGCGAAAACATAATTCGAGCATGTTGATTCCGGAAAAAAACAATAGGGTAAAGACATCGATGTATACTTGCCCTTGATAGATGAACTGATTGAGTTGTGGGAGAACGGCGTGCGGGTATATGATTCGTTTACTAAAACAGATTTTAACTTGAAGGCATTATTAATGTGGACAATAAACGATTTCCCGCATATGGTAATCTATCCGGATGTACGTATAAAGGGAAGGCAGCTTGCCCTATTTGCGGTGAAAATACACTTTCAAACTGGTTGCCATTTAGTCGTAAACTGTTTACTTGAATCATAGGAGATTTCTTCGTCATAATCATCCTCTTGACGGAAAAAAGACCGGTTTAATGGAGAGGTTGAGAAAAAGGAAAAGCCACTGTTATGTCTGGTCTTTGCGGCACTTGAATGTCGAAGAGTATTGTCAATGACTTTGGGAAAGCGGAGAAGAATGAGGAGGAGATAAGGAAAAAGAAAGAGGAAAAGAAGAAGAATAAAAAGAGTAAGGGCGAGAGTAGTGTGGCAACAGTGCTAATGTGGGTAATTCTAAGTGTGGGAAGAGGAAAAGGGTTGTTGTATTCTTGATGCGGCTAGTTCGGGGTGCACCCGACAATGAAAATGAGCTTCGGGTGTTTAAAAAACGGTCGATATTTTTCGACTTAGCTTCTTGGAAGGTCAGTTCTATAAATTCAAATTTACTAATAGTTTGCAACTTCAAATTTACTTGTTTATGTCTCAACTTTTTTAAATTCACAAGTGTTCACCCGAAATCATTTAGTTTGCTTAACAAGTCGAGTTGCGAGCCTTACTACAACTCTAAAATACCTGAAACTTTATTGGTAGCACTGAGACTTTATCAGTTTTGTTTTTTTCATGTCTTAACTTGTAGATTTTGAAATGTATGTTTCTAAGAATGAGTAGCGTAAGCAATATAAATATGAATAAAAATAAAAATAAGTATAATAAAATATAAATATAAATATAAGTAGCTCTTAGTGACCAAGTATGGTGGCACATCTTGTGCTGCAACTTGCTTTGTTTTCTCCTTTGGAAGATGGATGTGAATAAGGTCTTATTACTACGGCATCTTGTGATGCACATCTTAGTGACCAGAGTTCATTTTATCATGATTTTTATGCTAAGGTCTAATTTTTTAAGAAGTTGTTTTTCCCTTCTTCATTGTTTGTTTTAATTCATAGCTTAAGGTTTATCGTTTAAGTAAGTTGATAAAAAATTTGTATGGTTATGCTTAAAAAAAAGAGCAAAAATTTTTGTTTATAGAGTTACTAATGTTAGGTTTTTCCATCTTCCTAGGATTTATTACTACGACACAATATCGATGTTATGCATACAGAAAAAAATGTTTGCGAGAGTATCATTGGTACTGTATTGAATATAAACACCAAAACAAAAGACGGTCTAAAATCCCGCAATGATCTGAAGAGTATGGGAATAAGACCAGAATTGCATCCGAGAAAATAGAAATGGCAAAACGATCCTTCCACCAAGCACCATCCGCTTAAATGACAAGGAAAAGGCTATATTTTATAATAGGATGAGAAATTTGAAGGTTCCATATGGGTATAGTTCTGATCTTAGAAAGCATTTCTCGAAAGATGGTTGCTTAGGTGTTCTTAAGGCTCATGATTACCATGTTCTTATGCAACAAATATTCCCGTTGCTTTGAAAGGACTTTTTTGTAGGGCCAAGGGAGGCGATTTTCGGGTTATGTTCTTTTTTTCAAGAAATATGCCAAAGGGCGAGTTGATCTCCAGAGATTAGTAGAACTTGAAGTAGAAGTTCTTTGAGACTTTGTGTATGTTGGAGAGGTACTCCCCTCCGTCATTTTTGATGTCATGGTGCACTTGACAATTCACCTAGCTCGAGAAGTGCGATTATGTGGACCTGTACAATATCGTTGGATGTATCCGTTTGAAAGGTATGCCAATTTAATTTATATTACTTCATTATTTTGGTTTCATGTAGAAAGTTATGCCCTTTGTACCTTAGAGATACTAATATTTAATTACTTGATAATTGTTGCATACGCGACTTTCCTAGGTATATGAAGATATTCAAAGAATATGTAAAGAATTATGCACTACCCGAAGCTTGTATAGCCGAGTGTTATCTTGGAATGGAGTGTGTTAGGTATTTTGATGTTCGTAAGGCCCAAGCAATTTGAAAGAGTAAAGCAAAGGCGTAACGAAAACATTCAAAGTGGTTCCACACCGGTAGCACATCCTCTTTCTAAAGGTGTCCAAGTGCGTATGGATAGTGAGATGTTAAAGATAGCTCACGAGATATGTGCTTTTTAACACACCCGAAATTGACCCATATATGACGTAAGTATGACATTCATGTTCATTAAAAATGGTCTGTCAGTTAATACTTCATTTTTTAATTTTACTTTTGTCTTAGAATGCATATGGACGAGTTAAAATCTTCTTTTGGGAGGGCAATTACCGGTGAAGACGAACTCAACTCTATACGATCGACACATTTGCAGATTGGTTTCAACAAAAGGTACGTTTAGTCCACTCTTAGTCGATTATGCGGCTTAGTATAGTTTAAACACTTGGACATTTTTTGCTCTGTAAAACGCAAATACGTGTGATTCTGTTTCATTTTGTACTTGGAACAATCCATGTTGGGCACAACATCACTATAAATCTAACTTCCCATGCTTAGATAGCAAATTTAATTATATTCTTATGTCCTGAGATTATACATTTGTAGGTTAAAATGCAAATTAAACAAGGCATGTCAGGTATCAAACATGGTAGAATGGTTGTCATATGGGCCGTTAGAAAAGCTGCGTATCATATAAAGGCTTGCTAATCAATGGGTCTAGGTTTATTACGAAGGATGTTAAGAGAGTCACACAAAACAGTGGAGTTTCAATTGAATCAACAACCTTAGTTGCGGGACGGTCGGAAAACTAGTGGGTTCTACGGTGTTTTAGAAGAAATTCTATTGTTGGACTACAATCATATGTTTCAAATTCCAATATTCAAATGTGATTGGGCGCACACCAGTTTTGGTGTCAAGGTAGAAGATGGCTTTACATTAGTCAATTAAAACAACATAAGAACCAATACTGTAACGATCCATTCATTTTAGCAAAACAAGCGCGACAAGTTTTCTATTCTCGAGAGTCAAATGCATCTAACTGGTATGTGATGGTGAAACCACCACCTAGGGGTTTCCATGAATTAGAGGAATACAATGAAAAGCTTGAGACAAATTTCCAACCAGTGGATACTTCAGCTCTTGGTTTACAAATGGATGACGAGAGCGAGAGCTACTTAAGAGAAGATGGTGAATATATCATAGTGGTTCCGACAAAGAAGAAGAACAAAAGAAGAAGAAAAGGAAGTTCACAAGTTAAGTCGGTATAGTGTATTTTTTTTCTTGTATTGAATTTTTACTATCATTGTCGCTCTTGTTGTATTTCCTTTACTAACACTAGTATTGTTCTTGCAAAATAGACATTTATGACTCCATTTGGGTGCTTAATTTATAAAATGCTAGCTCTGTTACCTTTGTAATATTTGTTCGTGTAAACACCCATTTTTAACTCCGCCAATGTAAATGATATATCATTTTGTTGCCGGTCTCAAGCCCGGATAAAGGAGGAGAGAAAAATGGACATGTCAGTTGTTATGATTGCTATATTGGCCCACCAATTTTTTCTGAAATTTGTATGAATTTTGTAGGTTTGCCTGAATTTTATTTGGTGCTTTCAGGATTTTGCTAGGACTAGTTACTTATCTGGTTTTTTTTTTTTTTTTTTTTTGTTGTCAATTATGATGTCATATGGGAATTGAGTTGGAATTCAGTAGGATTGTCAAATTATCATTTTCTTCATTAGCGGGATTGTTAAAAGGCATATGGCGTCGAAGGAAATGCTCATATTGCTAGTCTATTTTTTAAAAAAAACTGACCTCTTATGTTGATACTTTTATTCCATTTGGGAATGTTGATAACTTTGATATTTGTGTATTAAGAGTGATATTTTTCGTTCAGAGAAGGATTCACATTTGTTTGTGGCTCGAGTCACTTGCGCATTACATTTTGTTTTACAACACTTATAAAGGGTTGTCATAAAGTTAGTGTATAGTTAGTATATTAAAGAACCACAAAGTTGACAGAACCTGTGATAGTGTAGGATGGTCAGTGGTGTAGACTTATAAGTGTTGTTTTAGGTTTCTATTTAAAAGAAAGAAAAAAAGCAAAACTTGTGAACTGAAAGGGTGGTTGATGAGCTAGACTTCCATGCAATAGGTTCATGTTCGAATCTCCCCTCTAACATATTTTTCATTATGATATTTTTGTGTTCTTCAACAACACTTGTGAGAATTGTGATAGGCTAAGTAACTACATATATGGAACATTATATATTTTTACTTCAACAACACATGTGAGAATTGTGATAGGGTAAGTCACTACATATATGGAACATTATATTTTTACTTCAACAACTGTACATATTTTTCATTATCATATTTTTGTGTTCTTCAACAACACTTGTGAGAATTGTGATAGGCTAAGTCACTACATATATGAAACATTATATATTTTTATTTCAACCACACTTATAAGTGTTGTTGTAGGTTTCTATTTAAAAAAGAAAAAAAATCAAAACTTGTGAACTGAAAGGGTGGTTGATGAGCTATATTTCCATGCAGTAGGTTCATGTTCGAATCTCCCCTCTAACATATTTTTCATTATGATATTTATGTGTTCTTCAAGAACACTTTTGAGTATTGTGATAGGCTAAGTCACTACATATATGGAACAACGTTATTTATAGCTAAATGTCGTCACAACTGTTTTGCTTAAGGAGTTGTCGTTTGTTTTCTTAGCGCAACCCTTGTTTCCTAAGGGTTGGCGAGTGATGATATACGACAACTCTTCCTTTGAAACCAGTTGTAAAACATAGGACTTTCTACAATACTTAGCGAAGCGTTGTAAATCTCCAGTTGTAGATGTATATTTTTCCTGTAGTGAGGAATGCCCCCAAAGTGAAATTTACCTGCGTTAAATAGCATTTTTGATGGAACAACTTGTGCGGTACAACACATCAAAGCTTATGTGAGATGTATGCTACAATGGGAAAACCATGATGCTGTATTATGCATATATTTTGCATCGAGTTTAACAGGAGAGGCCTTGAAATGGTTTGAAGGTTTACTAAAGAATACTATAACATCTTTCAACCATTTGCAAGCTACATTTTTAGAGGCGTATATAAGTAACAATTCCTCGCGACCTGGCATTGAAGATGTATTTGGGTTAAAACAAAGGGTTGGCGAAAGTCTGAAACATCTAACCATGAGGTGGAAGACAATGTGTAGTGATATGGCTGGTCGTGTGGATGAGAGATACCTCATTCTATCATTCATCAACGCTATGTTCGCAACCAATCTATTATACATTCAAATTTTCAGAGTTAAGAATACAATCACAATGACTGAGTTGCGAGAATTACAGGAGGAGTATATTGCTCTTGAGGAAAAACAAAATGAGATGGAATCATACCCCGTTGCGAACACAAGTTAAAAATAAGCGAATGCAAGTTTGTTACCTAAGTTGATAAATACAGTGGCGAGCACTTCGCAAGGACAACAAGGGAGGATAATGGAAGATAGTCAGCAGAAGCTAGTAGGTATGGGAAGTCGTGATCAAGAAGAATTCGAGAGAGAAAGAAACTTCTATAACCGTGGTGTAAATAACAAAATTCAAAGACTTGATCAGCCACAAGAAACTTATGGAGGTCAGAGGCAAAACCATCACAGAGGACGGGGAATTCATAATATAATATGGGAAGAAATCAAAATGCCACCACTAAATGCTAGTGTGGAGAAAATATGGGAAGCTATAATCTTGATGGAAAACATACCCGCGCCATGGAACATGGGGAGTGAACCACCTCCAAGCGATAGAAGTCATGAATTTTGTTCTTATCACCATTTTCATGGACATTCAACAAATGATTGTAGAAATATAAAAAGAATCATCCTTAGAATGATAGATCAAGGGAAACTAAATCATTTTCTAAAAACCAGACTCAGACTCAACCATTACCACCACCGCCAGAAATTCGCAGGGTAAATACAACAAAAGGAGGAGAAATATTTGTAATAAAAGTCGGAGCAAAGGAAAAGAATTTGTTTTGTCACTCTATTGTACATTCGTACAAAACGATTGAAGACTTTCATGATAACACTCTCAGCAGGGTCTTCGCAAGAGATGCTGATGATAAAGAAATAATGAACATTGCGAAAGCATCGCCATTTGAAATAATGGCAAAAGGCATTATTTATTTCACCGCGTAAGAAGTACTGAGGGTGGCAAGATGCATGATAACCCATTAGTGGTAAGGTTAGAGATTAACCCAAAACCTAGTGATGATGAAGATGATGAAGCCGAGAATACATGGGCAATCAATGCAATTTTAATCGATCCGGAAGTTCCGTGGATATTCTTTTTTTATCATACTTATAAAACTATGGGTGGAAAAGATGAAGATCTAATACCTTCAACTTACAAGATCTATGGTTTTAATGGTACTGCCAATAAACCTAAAGGATAAGTCAGCATGCGAATTCCACTGAAAGGATTATCCTCTGAAATTCTGTTCTGTGTAGTCGATGTGGAATCACCATACAACGCATTGATTGGACGACCTTGGTTACATTGGATTCTAGGTGTAGCATCGAGTTTCCATCAGTGTATTAAGTTCCCTCATCCAGTGGTATCGGCATAGTAAAAGGAGATTGGATTGAAGGAAAGAAGTGTTATGAAATTGATATAGAATCTTGCGAAGAAAGAGCTGCGAAGAAGAAGAATTGGAAACACAACATCAAAGAAAAACAAAAAAGTGAAAGATTGATGGTAGATGCAATAAAACAGAGAGAAGAACGAACGCTGCGAAGCCAATGTATGTTGAAGATAAGAAGCGGCGAACATTTCGCAACAGATAAGACAATAACAGAAAAATTCAAAAATGCAGAGGCATAAAGTAGCAGAAGTAAGAGACTTAAAGAATGAATGTACCTGTTGACTGCCAAAATAAAAATTGGGAGGAGAAAGAAAAATGTATGGTTGATTCGTTGCACACACAAAAAAAAATTTATGAATAACAAAGATGAGATTGCGAAAGAGCTGATATGCAGAAGAAGAAAATATATTTTATGAATGATAAAGATGAGATTGCGAAATTACAAAAGAGCTTATATGAAGAAGAATCAACAAAATAATCAGACAGAGTAGGCGAACCTACTATGGCGTACACCCTAGTTCGCGAAATCAAAATTTCGCAAGAGGCAAATGTAAGACCTAAAGTGCGTCATAGAAGGGGGTACCTATTGCATGGCTTAGCGAAAAGGTTACATCGCCCCTGGAACCTGAGTCATGGAGATTTAGGGTCAATAAAGCCCATCCAGGAGAGGTACCTTGGATTTCCAACCTAAGCTAATGACTTAGGTTGGACAACTGAGGGTCTCTTCTAAGGAGTGCGGCATCTGATCAAGGCGTCGAGGTACACGGTTGAGCTAAGAGTGCCAGGGGCGTCTGGAACTACCTTGGCCATTATTGGAAAGTCTTGACGTATGCTGCACTTCTACCGAAGAAAACCCCACTTAGGGTGCAGTCTCGTAACCATAAGCCCTATATGCAAAAGGGATAAGAAGCTGCGAAAACAACTGGTTGTTGTTAAGACCGGATGGGAGGAGCCAACCCTGTATGGTAGAGTTACGCCTCCTTGAAGGGGCAACCAGGGGGAAGATAAGGGCGGCACCCACCATTAGGGAGCTGGTAAGTGTCTTAATACGCAAATGTCATGAGGCTTTATTTTCGCAAGAAAATTTAGGCTTGTCATATTTGTGCGACAATCCTGACGAGGCAATAATACAAAAGAGAAAGATAAGACGAGATCAATGGGTCAGTACATGAAAATGTAAAGACGTCCTGCGATTTCGTCGCAAGACGACAATGTCATGGGGCTTTATGTTCGCAAGAATATTTAGGCCTGTCATATTGTCGCATGAAAAATATCCTGCAGAGGCAACAATACTAGAGAAATGATAAGACAAGATCAATGAGTTTTTGCATGCAAGTGCAAAGACGTCCTGCGATTTTGTCGCAATGACAAGAGGTGGCACAATAAGACCTTTAACTAGGAAGGCAAACTAAGACCACATAAGAGAAAAAGAAAAATAGAATCTCGGAAGCAACCAAGAAATACCTACTTAAAAAAAATCAGCGAACAAATTGCGAGACTGAGGCATGAATACATGTCGTTATTCAAAAGTAACCTGCTTAATCTTTCATTTGAATGCAAATAGTAGAGGCAAGTATGGGAATGTATAGAATAAGAACATGTTATTTTTCTTCATATGATAGATTTACGCACTTATAAAATGAAAGGTTGATAATATATATTGCAAAAAAGAATTGCTTTTTTAACATGTGCTGAAAGGAACAACAAAGGTAGAACTTGTGTTTGAAAACTCAAGAAATTCGCAGCAAAAGATTACAAGGATAGGAAATTAAAAGAATGAATGTATAGATATTACAAAAAGAAAAAGAAGGAAACATAATTATTTCTTGTTTGATTCTTCTTCTTCTTCATCATCTTCATCAAATCTTTCTTCTTCTTCATCTCCATCAGATTACTCTTCTTCACTAGCATCACTATCAGAGATATCCAGAGGAGGCACATTCTTGGGGATTTCTTCTAGGAGGAAAGGATATGCCGAATGAGGGATATTGTTATCATCGCAGACCGTCTTAATAGTTTGATTGCAAAAAAGAATATCATCATTCTTAAATTCGCAACTGTAATCTTTAGTTGGCTCTTCAGTCTAGAATATTTACCATCTCGAGAAGAAAGATTCCTTGCGAGCTGCTCCTTCTCAGACTCAAGTTCTTCAATCCTTTTGAGAAATCTCTCTTC
This sequence comes from Papaver armeniacum, assembly GCA_023531295.1. Classification (NCBI taxonomy): domain Eukaryota; kingdom Viridiplantae; phylum Streptophyta; class Magnoliopsida; order Ranunculales; family Papaveraceae; genus Papaver; species Papaver armeniacum. The sequence goes on from JAJJWW010006477.1 coordinate 536,299, forward strand.
AGCTCCTACGAACATGTGAGTTGAATCAAAGAACTTGATGACAATTTTATGAAAGACAAACAGTTAAATAAAGAAGAACAATTAACAACCTTCTCTGTCAGAAATCATATCCCTAACCAAGGCCGTATGCTCATCTTGAAGACTAACGTTAACACCTAAGTTATTTCTGGCGTCATCCATAATTTTCGCATCCCAAGCAAATTCATCATCATTATTTATGAGAAGAAGGGAGCGAATTTGATTCTCTCTTTCGCTAAGAACATCATTTTTGCGGTTAGATTCATCTCGTTCAATTTGAACCTCAAGAAGAGTCTTTTGGAATTTCGCTAACGCTTGAGCACCTTGTCTAGCGATGCGATCTTTATCATCTATGAGATCGATGATCTTGGTTCTTAAAACATTAATTTCCTCTTTAGAATTAAGATAGAAACGCTTAAATTGGTTGGCTAAACCCAAGCTGGATCTATGGTCAATTTCTAAGAGGCGAAGTTTGGATCTAAGTTCATTTATGGGAAGAGAGTTTATCTTGTCATTTGAAAAACTATTTAAGGAATTATTAAGGTATTCAAGGAGGGTATTATTATCCATAGAATTGGGGAATGTGTGAAGAAGAATGGATTCATCAGAAAGATTATAAACGTCTGCGAAAATGATAAGTTAGATGAGGGGGGATAATGATAAAATAAAATAAATGAAAAATGAAAAATTTCATACCATAAAGTTGCTTATTGGCATCCCGAAGACTAGATATTTTGTTCTTCTGAGAAGAAAAATCAATTTCTAATTGTTTGTTCTTCTCGCGAAGATCCACAGCTTCAGCCTCTAGTCCTTCAATTCTTTGGAGAAATTGAAGATTCTTCTTTTCAAGGATCTTACGTCTTTTCTCCAAATCTGGGGCAACAACGAAAGAAGCCTTCCCAGTCTGCGAAAGAAATTGAACAAATTGTCAAGATATAATTTTAAACCATAACTATGAAAAGAAAGAGAAATGAAGGCATACCAAGATACCAAGTGAATATGTAGTTGCAGGAAATCCCACACTACACCCCTCACTCGAATTTGTTTAATTAATCCATTTGAAGATGAGTAACAATATATTTTATTAATTGTTTTCTTGAATGGTTTACAAAAAAATGTAGAACAAGAGCTAAAGAAATTACAATCACTCTTAATTTTCTCTCCTAATGACTTGCTTAACAATTCAAAAAGAATCCCCCACAACAGACTTACTCGACCCTTTATATAGGGTATTGCATAGTGGATGACAGCTAAGCTGTCTTTATTTTCGGGAATCCTTCGCGAAGCATCGCAATTATGTAAGTGTTAGACTTCGCGACACTCCTAAATCTCGCCAAGTCTTCATACTTTTCTTATGTTAAATTTGTCGTCATCCGGTGCGTCATTTAAATTATTTCCTTGCGACACCTTCGCAATGTAGTTGTTTATTACTCTCGCGAAGTATTCTTGTCGCGATATTCGGGGTCCTACATCTTGCCTCTTCTCATGTATTCTCTCGAAGTAGAGAATGTCATGAGAACTAATGTTTCGATATGTCGCCACCGTTTAATTTCTCATTCGTTTTTCTTTTTACCGACAAGATTCCGTGAATTTAGGAACGAATGTTTACACGTATCTAAAATTTTATTTTTACCGGTTTGTCCTAAGTTACCCTTCTCTTGTCTATTTAAAGAGGAATTCCCTTTGAAAATTTTCTTCTTTTACTTCATCTTCTTTATTGTCTGCAATTTTTCTCTACCGTTTTCCTTCATTGTCTTCCTGCTTTAATTCTTCACTCATCGTTTCTATGGCATCAAGGTCTCTTGATTTCACCAATTTTGATTACTTCATGATTGATCTCTTTTATTGTAGTCTTTTATTTGGATATTGCTCTTCTTTTAATGTTTCTCCCACCATTTTTATTTCACCAAGACAAACCCGGCTCCAAATTCACCGTTAAGAACCCTAATATTTCTTCAGGTTCAAAATTGAAATCCTTTGCTTCTAAAAAGCATCCTGCAAGTGGCAAGGTATTTAAGAAATATTTACCCTTTTAATACCAATATTGTTTCCTTTGTTTCTTATTTAACTTGTAATTCGCAGGATGGCAAAAATGAAGGTAGATCTCCCAAGAGGCATCGCCACTCTAAGCCTCGTCGCACCTTCGTTTCCTTTCCCGGGTTCAATCTTATTTCTTCTCTGTTGTGCCTTCGCAAAGCGATTCATCTCTTCCGGCCGATTGCCTCGCAAGAGAAACCAACCCCTTCTCTTCAAGATAATCCATCCTCTCCGCGATATCCTCGCAGGATAAATCAATTCCCGAGTTTTACGTGGAATGAAATTCTTCAAATGTACCCCTCTCCACTCTTTTTCTTAATACTTCTCTTTCTCCTTCACCTGTTTATCAGACTTCTTCAACTGGCATTCTTATGATCAAGAATGATTCAGCTTTTCCTTCCTCCTCTTCTGAGTCTACCCCTTGTAGTAGCAGGTTTTCCCACACTACACCCCTTACTCGATTTTGCTTAATTAGTCCATTGAAAGATGTAAGATCAAGAATATTTATTGATTGAATCCATGAATTGTTTACACAAGAAAATAGAATTACACTTAGAAATTAAAGCACTCTTAAACTTTCTCTCTCCTAATGACTTGCCCAACAATTCCAAAAAGATCTCCCTTACAACAGACTCACTCAACCCTTTATATAGGGTAATACACAGTGGATGACTGACTAAGCTACCCTTTATTTTCGGGAATGTCCCGCATGAAGTGTCGCAGAGATGCACAAACATTCGCTCTCGCGACACTTCTTAACCTCGCCAGGTCTCACGTCTTCTTTATGTTTTGCCTGTCGTTATTCATTGCGTCGTTTATTCTAGCTTCCTGCGACTCCCTCGCGACGCCGTCGTTCATTAATCCCGCGAACCTTGTACGTTGCGATATTATGATCCTACATCTTGCCTCTTTTTCCTTGAATATTGCTTGAAGAGCGATTTGAAGGAAAAATTCATCGTTGTCATATTCCTTGGTCTCAATTGGTGAAGGAACAAGCGAAAGAATACTTTTCTTAAAAAGTACGTACTTGCCTCTATTCTTTTGCGAAGTTCCGAAGCTTCTTTAAGATGTATATGAAGTGTCGTCTCCTGTCTCTCCTCATATTTCTCCTGCGAAGGGAAGAGTATCATGAGAGTGATTCTTTTGATCTGCCACGACTGCTTATCTTTATTTATTTCAGTTTTGTACTTTTACACGGATTTTGATTATTAATGTCTTTTCTTGACACGTCTCTTTCAACCGTTTATTCTTGACCGTTCATGTCTCTTCTCGCATTAAATGACCTCGTTTTTCTCGAGGATCTTTTTCCCTATATATAGTTTTTCTTCCTCTCCTTTTCATTCTTTAGTTTCTCTCGCAACTTCTCTTTGATTCTCTCCTTCCGCAATTTGCGCTTCTGCTACTGCAAATCTTTTCTTCGTCTCTTCTAACGCTGATCCTAATCTCCAACCTCCCATCCATTCCCATACTGATAATGGCCTCTATGAGTCGTGTATATAAAGCTTCTTTTGAGGAAGTTCAACAGAAGTTGCTCGAGAATGGTTTCACTCTATCAACCATTCCCGATCAAGAATCTTCATCCATTCTTTCTGCAAAATTATTTTCTCATCATCAATGTGATGATCAAAGGATTATAGTCTCGCTAGGTCAGCTTCTCGCGGGGCTTCCCATTCCCTTATACGATCCAGAGTTGCCTCTATTTTATGAAATCTTGGCCCATGAAAAATTCTCTCGGGCTATTTATCAATTGAGTGGCGATTGCATTCGCTTTGATGCTTGAGTTCGCGAACCGCGGTCTTTGGCAAAGGATCTTTATACCCTAATTCTCGTCAGAAACCCCAAATTCGCGAGACTTGGAAATAGCTATTTGAGAAGTACACTGTAGAAAACTTTTTTGAAAATTATGCGGTGATAACTATGGTGAATGTGAAATCTCATTTGGGGTATTCGCACGAAAAAGAAGGATAATGTCCCTGAGGATAAATTACTCATGCAGGATATTGATTGGCACCCGGGTAATAATACTACTCCTCGCCACTCCAAAGATGAGAAATGGTGGGTTGTACCCTTGATCTTAAATGGCCCTTATATCGCGGGCTCGCATATTCTTCCTGCGAACCTCGCAGGATATCATCCTTGGGAATTCAAATGGCCTGAGAAGGCGAAGGAGGTATGTTTCCTACTTCAAATTTTGCTTTCACAACTTTCTTTCTATCATTGCTGAGTTTGTGAAATCTTTCAGATAACTAGATTAAGAAGGAGCTACAAGAAGGATCCGTCGGAGGATACTCTGACATTGCTTCGATCGCTTACGAGTGAAGTAAGAAACATTTCCTTTCTTTTTATTTAAGACAATATTGTTGCCTCTGTTTCTTATCTTTACGCGTACGCGAAGGTTGGAGTTGAAGAAGCTTTAGCTGCGAAGAGTAAAAGTAAGGGCAAAACTGTCGCTCGCAAGAATAAATCTTCTGCTCCATTAACTAAAAAGCGAAAGGCTCAGTCTTCTTCTCGCCTTAGTTCAAGCTCGAATCTTGATGAGGATGATTCGAATCGTTCTCTTGCTAAAGAAACTCCATTGGCCGGTTCTCCTATGGATCGGTTATCTAGCATCTTCTCAGACTCTTTCCAAGGAATGGGAGATGCTCCCCTAGCTTCTCTTTGCGGGACTCTCGCAAATGTGTGTAATCTTTGCTTTACTAGAAGGCAACGATTCTTTCAATGGAGCCTCTAGAATCGTGTCTCCTGACTTCTTGAATGCACTTGGATCTTTGGTACGCATGCAGTCATATTTCCCTGTTAACTTTAAATTTTTGAATGTATATATATATTAATGACTTTTCTATCTTCTTTCATAGGTTGGAAGAACTTCCTTTGTAGTTGCCTCAGATCTCGAGAGAAGACGCAACAATCTTGAAAAGAAGAATTCTCAATTAAACAAGAGGATTCGAGAACTAGAAATTGAAGCTGCGTCGTCTCGCGATAAAGATGAGAGAATTCAAAAGTTGAATACCGAACTTGACTCCCAAAAAGATAGGGTGTCCACTCTTCAGAACGCTAATCAGCAACTTTATGGTATAAAATTTTTCCTTCTTTTACTATTTTTGTTTCATCGGTCGCATATTGCCTCCTAACTTATTACTTTATGAGATGTATATAATCTCTCCGATGAGGCTATTCTTCTCCATACATTTCCCGAACCTATGGATAATAACCTTCTTCTTGCTCACCTCAACAACTCTTTAAGTAGTTCATCGAACAAAATTAACTCCCTTTCATTAAATGAACTCCAGACCAAATATCGCCTTTTAGAAATTGAACATAGATCTGGTTTAAGTACAACCAACCAATTTAAACAAATGTTTCTTGAGTCTCATAAAGAAATCAAAATTTTGAGGAAGAAAATTAGTGACCATATAGATGACAAAGATCGCATTGCTAATAATGGTGCACAGGCATTAGCAACATTTCAAAATCTCTTCTTGAGCTACAAATTGAGCGAGATGGATTGCTTCGCCAGAATTCCTTACTTAGTGAGCGAGAAGATCAAATTCGTTCACTCCTTGTTATAAATAATGATGATGAATTCGCCTGGGCTGCGAAAGTTTTAGATAATGCCAGAAATAACCTAGGTGTTGATGTTAGTCTTCATGCCAGAGCATACTTCCTTGGTTAAAGATATGATATCGACGAGAGAAGGTTGCTTATTATACCTTCTTGTTTCTTATTCTTGTTGTACCGTTTATAAATCATTAATTTGTTGTTACTTCTTTGTAGAATCGAGAAAAGACTTCAAGCTAGGATTGCAGAGCTTGAATCGAGAAAGAACAACTGCAAGGAATTCCCAGCGAGAATTGAAGAACTTGAATCGAAAAACAACATTTCGCAAAGAGTCTCTCCCTTCGTAATAATAAGTATTCCAAGTTGAAGAAACAATTTGAAACGACAGTGGCGAATTTTAATAATGATGCCGTTCGTTATCGCAATGGAGCCATGGAGTATGTTTGTAAGGACCACAATATCCCTCTGCATTCATATCCTGGCTTTTCCGAAAAGGTTCACGAGAACCTGCCTATCTCGAACGTTTCGATAGTGAGGGTGGCGAAGAAGAAAATTCAGCGATGAAAATAATAAAGCGAAGAATCAGATGAAGGAGAAGAATTAGATGAAGGAGAAGAATCACCAAAGAAATAATTCTTTTTGTTTTCTTTCGCTGTCTCTAATATCTGTACATTTCTGTATCTCTTTATTATAGTGTACTTTTTGTATTGTTCCCTCCTAAATTCAATCTTCGCTCCCCTTTTTTTTTTTTTTTTTGGCAATTCTTCCTTGTAATATAATTGACTAACATCATTGATGTATAACTCTTGCATCAGAAGATGAATAACAATATTTCATCCTCTCCATTCCCATACTTGCCTCTGTTATTTATCTTCAGATGGAAGATTTCAGTTGTCATCATGTATTTTGTTGGATAATAATTTTATTGTTGGCGAAATGTATCGTCGCGACGAGGTCGCGAGTGTCTTCATAAGTTAAGAATCCCACTTGTTATTTCGGTAATCTTTATTCTCTCTCTTTTTGTTGCGACAAGATCGCAGGCCGCCTTTACATTTTCATGCAATGGCCCATTGACCTTGTCTTATCATGTTTGTGTGGTCTTCCGAGTTAGACCTCCCTAATTAGAGGTCTTCCCCTGCCACCTTTCATTGCGACAAAATCGCAGGACGTCTTTACACTTGCATGTAAAGACCCATTGATCTTGCCTTATCATTCTCCAAGTATTTTTGCCTCTGCAGGATGTTTAAGTTGCGACAATATGACAGGCCTATATATCCTTGCGAACACGTAGCCCCATGACATTGCCGTCGTGTGCGACGAAATCGCGGGACGTCCGTACACTTTCGTGTAAAGACCCATTGATCTCGCCTTACCCTCGCGTTAGTATTATTGCCTCTGCGGGATCATTGCACAAATATGACGAGCCTAAATTCTCTTGCGAAAACATAGCCTTATGACATTTGCGTCTGTTTTGACACCCCCTAATGGAGAGCGTCGCCCTTATCATCTCCCCCGGTTGCCCCTTCAAGGAGGCGAAACATCGGCCATACAAGACTAGCTCCTCCCATCCGGTCTTAACAACAACCGGTTGTTTTCGTGACCTCTTATCCCTTATACCTATAGGGTTTATGGTTACAAGGTTGCACCCTAAGTGGAGTTTTCTTGAGCGAGTGCAACATATGCCAAGACTTACCAAGAATGGCCGGGGTAGGTTCATCCATCCCGGGCACTGCAGCTCAACCGTGTACCTCGGCGCCTTGAGCATACACCGACTCCTAAGAAGAGACCCTCGGTCGCCCAACCGTGGTATAACCTACATATATAGTTGGGAATCCAAGGTACCTCTTAGGATAGGCTTTCATGGGCCCCAAATTTTCATGGTTCGAGGCTTCGGGAGCGGTGTAACCTTCCCCCGAACCATGGCGAGAGATACCCCCTTATATGACGCACTTTAGGTCTTACATTTGCCTCTTACGAAATGTTATTCGCGAACTAGGGTGTACGCCATAAAGGTTCGTCCCATTCTTTTGCGCATTCATATTTGTTAAATCATTCAATCATTCATATTTCATCATTTGCTGATATTTGTTTGCGAAGTATTCGCGTAGTTCTTTTCATTTGTTGTATTTAAATTTTATTTCTTAGTCGAATTCTAATTTTACTCATCTGAGATTCTACGCACATCATTACTTCAGCTGCTACTTTGCATTTTGCTTTTATTGATTATTCACTTCTTATGCCTTTTGTTCCTCATATCTTTTGCTTCTTTATTGTCATAATATTGGTCTGTCTCCAGGGATTCACCTCGCGAGATATGTTCAGCCCTCACTTCTATAGCATCTACCATCAGTTTCTCCTTTCTCTGTTCATTTCTCACATGTTGCTTCCAATCCTTTCTTTTGGCATTTCTTTCTTCGCAGCTTTCTATATCGACCTCATGACACTGTTGCGACTCCTTCCAGTCTCCCTGTATGATACCAATGCCGTTTGGATGTGGAAATTTTATACATTGATGATATGTTGATGCGACTCCCAAGATTTCATGAAGCCATGGCCTCCCAATCAGCGCATTATATGGAGATTCCACGTCAACCCACACGAATAAGATATCAGTTGATAATCCTTGTAGAGGTATTCTCATGTGAACCTCTCCCTTTGGTTTGTTTGCAGTGCCATTAAAGCCATATATCTTGTATGTAGAGGGGATCAAATCCTCATCTTTTCCTCCCATCGTCTTGTAAGTATGGTAGAAGAGAATATTCACTGAACTTAGGTGTCGATTAAAATTCGGTTGATCGCCCAGCAAGCTTCTGCCTCATCATCTTCTCCATCAATTGGTTTCGGGTTAATCTCTAGTTTCACAACCAACGGGCTATCATGTGTTTCTCTTCCTTTTGGCACTTCATCTGCAGAGAAAGAAATAGTCTTCAGCTGCCACTTTTCTAACTGCGTCGTTCTCGCTAGGCTCATTATTTCTTTATCATTAGCATCTCTCGCAAAGACTCTACTGAGCACGTTATCATGGAAATCTTCGATTGTGCGGTAGGAGTGGACGATAGAGTTGCAGTTCAAATTTCTAGCTTTTGTTCCAACTTCTATAACAAATGTTTCTTTTCCTTTCGCCGACACATTACGTGCACCTCTCGGTGGTGGTGGTGGTAATGTCGGCTGCTTCTCCTCCCTTTAGAAAGTGATTGACTTCCCCGATCAATCATCCCGAGAATAATTCTCTTTATGTTTCTACAATCGTTTGTTTGATGCCCATGGAAACGATGGTAAGAACAAAACTCATGACTTGTCGCTGGTGGTGGTTCCATCCCCGCGTTCCAAGGTCTTTGGTACATCTTCCATCACAAGTATAGCCTCCCAGATCTTTTCCACACTAGCATTCAGTGGAGGCATCTTAATTGGTTCCCATACTATTCTACGACTTCTCTGCCCTCCATGGTTATATTGCCTTCGTCCACCGTAAGTTTCTTGCGCATGATCTAGCCTCTGAATCTTATTATTGCTGTTACGGTTGTAATAGTTCCTTTCTTGTTCAAACTCCTCCTGGTCATGGCTTCCCATGGCTACTATCTTCTGCTGCCCCTCATCAGCTTTCCTTACTTGCTGTCCTTGCGAAGTGCTCGCCACTGTATTTATGAATTGGGGTAGCAAGCTTGCGTTCATGACATTAGAGTTTGTGTTCGCGGACTGGATAAGAATTCATTTCATTCTGTCTTTCTTCTAAGGCAATATATTCTTCCGTAATTCTGATTGATTGCCATTGTGATTGTATTTTTGATTCTAAAAATTTGAACGTATAACAAGTTGGTCGCGAAGAGAGCATTTACAAATGAGAGTATGAGATATCTTTCCTCAACCCGATCCTGCCATTTCGCTACACATGGTCCTCCATCTTATTGTCAAGCGCCTTAAGCTTTCGCCAACCCTTTGTTTCAACCGAATACATCTTCAATACCTGGTCGTGAAGAGTTGTTACTTATGTATGCTCCCGGGAACGTGGCTTGTAAATGGTTAAATGATGTGATTGTGTTCCTTGGCAGACCTTCAAACCATTTTAATGCTTCTCCTATCAAGCTTGACGCGAAATACTTGCATAGTATAGCATCATGATTCTCCCATTGTAACATACATCTCATATAAGCCTTGATATGTTGTACCGCACAGGTTGTTCCATCAAAGATGTTGGTTAACGAGGTAGATTGCATTTAGGAGGTATTCCTCCCATCGTACTTCTAGCGTGAAGGGATTCTTCGCGGCCTGCGATGGCCGTCTAATTGTTTCCTTCCTCCTTCCCTTCTATTGTTCAAGTAATCCTCTCATTTCACCCCTAGTTCTCTTAAGATTTGTTCATTTGCCTCGAGTTTGATTCTCTTGGTCTTTTTAGCTCGCTTCTCTCCTTCTTCGCTCGCGCCTATTTTCACCTTCCGCTCGTTATTTTCCCCTCTTCTTTCCGCGACGCTCTTCTTCGTTTCTTTCGCCAATTCGCACGCCATTATATTGGTTGTTCTCTCTTCTTGGCTGTCTCTCAATTCCCATCTGCACCCTCTCATATTCTTCATTAATATTTCTATTGGTACGATTTTGTTCCCTCCTTCTTTCGCGGTTGTCGTGGTTATTCCGCCGGATTGCCTCCTCCATCTCTTGATTTTCCATTTCTGCTCTTATTCTTTCTCTCTCGCGAGCTAACCGCGCTTGTTCAATGTAGTGTCTCTCAATGTCATTCTCGATCTCTCGGTTTCTTCTCAATTCTTCTCTCCGTGCAAGATTATTCTCCCTTTTTGGGTCATTCGGCTCTTGAAGTTGCATGTTTCCTTGATTTTCCCTATTCCGTTCATTTTGAAGATTTTGGTGAGGAATATAACGATCTTCTATTTCCCCTCTTCTCTCGCCATGCTCTGTATTCGGATTTTGTGTTTCTTCCTCGGTACTTTTGTTGGTAAAACTCTCCTTCTTTCTTCCCTATTCGATCTTGAACTTGATCTCACGCTACTTCTAGATCTCCTATTTTGCAACCTCATATTTTCCATCCTCAATTCATGATTCTGTCTTGTCAAGTTTGCTCGTTCTTCTGCCTCTAACCGTCTTTCTTCGTGTATTGTTTGTCTCAATCTTTCTAATGCTGCGATTTCTTCGTTTTCTCCATTCATTCCTTGCTCTCCTTGTCCATTGTTCACCATTGCTTGCTCCTCTTCTCTTTCGTCTTGAATCGGATCTCCAAGTATGTACACTTACTCTATCATAATCCACAGCCGCGTTTGCTCTTTGGGGAGATTGGTGGTTGGTTTTGATCTTCTCCATCGTTTCTCATATTCATCCTTGATGATTCTCTGTTTCATTCCTCCTTTCTCCGGCCAAGTCTCCCACTTCTTCTTACAATCGTTGGTTGCCCTTGTACATTTCTTCTTCTAGCCATTTTTCTTTTCCAATGAATTCTTGAGTACCTTCTCCAAATCTTTTCTCTGTTAATCCAAATTCCTTCCAATTTCTACGTCAATCTTTTGCTCGTCCATTTCTCGCGCATATGTAGTAGCAGGTTTTCCCACACTACACCCCTTACTCGATTTTGCTTAATTAGTCCATTGAAAGATGTAAGATCAAGAATATTTATTGATTGAATCCATGAATTGTTTACACAAGAAAATAGAATTACACTTAGAAATTAAAGCACTCTTAAACTTTCTCTCTCCTAATGACTTGCCCAACAATTCCAAAAGATCTCCCTCCTCACAGACTCACTCAACCCTTTATATAGGGTGATACATAGTGGATGACAGCTAAGCTACCCTTTATTTTCGGGAATGTCCCGCGAAGTGTCGCAGATGCACAAACATTCGCTCTCGCGACACTTCTTAACCTCGCTAGGTCTCACGTCTTCTTTATGTTTTGCCTGTCGTTATTCATTGCGTCGTTTATTCTAGCTTCCTGCGACTCCCTCGCGACGCCGTCGTTCATTAATCCCGCGAACCTTGTACGTTGCGATATTATGATCCTACACCCCTCTTACCAAAGAAAACTTAGAAGGGATAGATGTGGCTTTTAAAGTTTTATCAGACACCATGAACGATGTCAAGAAAACCTCCACTTATCCTATCAAGTCTTGTGTTTTTGAATCCTTGAATAAATACTTTGGCCCTGACACAGTGTCGCAAAAATCTTTGGAGCAAGAAGTTAAGATCTTAAAGAACAATCTTCTCAACATTTCAGTGGATTTCGACAATCTTCGCAAGAAGAATGAAGATTTAAGATCTTAAAGAACAATCTTCTGAGAAAAATCTTCATTCTTCCCTTACTGCTTTGAAGTCTGACCACTCAAAAATTCGCAAGGAGAATAAAATGCTTACTACTTCCCTTATGCATTCTCGTGATGAGAAGTAAAGAAGATTCAACTATATGTGCGGTTACAAAGATATAGAGAGTAAAACCAACCAGAAAGCGCTCCTTCGTCAACTTCATCTTAAAGTCAAGTTCTTGTGAATAGTGTTTTCTTTGTCTAAATCTCTTGATCCCGTGATCTGTTGCACCTCTCGGAAGTGAGTGATGATGAAGTTCCCAATTCCCGACGGTGATTATGATTATCAAAGCTGCGAAGAAGTCGTTATTGATGAAATTTTCAGTAAGGATCCAAACGAAGGAACTTCTGATGAAAATCATCCAACTGGCGAAAAAGAGGCTGATAAAATTGTTGAAGAACCAGTAACATCTCCCCGTTGTCGAGAAAGTTGATGTGGAAAATTGAATTCTCTCTCGCAATTTTTATTTAAACTCCCTTAATTGGATGACATTTTTCATAGGATGCTTTTGAATTTGTTGAAGTACTTCTTTTGATTTGGAGGACAAATTCCACGATGATTAATCTCTTATTACTTTCTATATATCTTGCCTCACAATTATAATCTCGCAAGCATGTTTGTTTACCTTTATTTTTGTTGAAATGTATTATTGCGACAAGATCGCAGGATTTCTTCACAATGAAGAAACCTATTGATCTTGTCTTACCATTAATTGTATGGTCTTATTTTGCCTTCCTAGTTAAAGGTCTTACTTTGCCATCCCTCATCGCGACAAGATCGCAGGACGTCTTTACATTTTCATGTAATGACCCATTGACCTTGCCTTATCATTGCGCAAGTATTTTTGCCTCTGCAGGATATTTTACTTGCGACAATATAACAGGTTTAAATATTCTTGCGAACATAAAATCCCATGACATTGTCGGCTTTGCGACGAAATCGCAGGACGTTTTTTCATTTTCATGAAAAAACCCATTGATATCGCCTCACCTTCATGTTAGTATTTTTGCCTCTTCAGGATCATTGCACAAATATGACAAGTCTAAATTTCCTTGCGAAAATAAAGTCTTATGACATTTGCGTCTTTTGACACTTATCAGCTCCCTAATGGAGGGTGCCGCCCTTATCTTCTCCCTGGTTGCCCCTTCAAGGAGGAGTACATCGGCCATACAAGACTAGCTCCTCCCATCCGGTCTTAACAACAACCGCTTGTTTTGCAGCCTCTTATCCCTTATACATATATGGTTTATGGTTACGAGGCGCACCCTAAGTGGAGTTTTCTTCGGCCGAAAGATATACCAAGACTTGCCAAGAATGGCCGAGACACTTCAAATGCCCCAGGCACTCTTGGCTCAACCATGTACCCCGGTGCCTTGAGCGTACACTCGACTCCTTGGAAGAGACCCTCGGGCGTCCAACCAGGGTATAACCTTATATATATAGTTGGAAATCCAAGGTATCTCCCGGATAGGCTTTCATGGGCCCCAAATTTCCATGACCCGGCTTCGTGGAGCGGTGTAACCTTCCCCCGAGCCATGTTAAGAGATACCCCCTTATATGACGTACTTTAGGTCTTACATTTGCCTCTTGCGAAATATTATTCGCGAACTAGGGTGTACGCCATAAAGGTTCGTCCCATTCATTCACTCACTCATTCATTTTTGTTATTATGCATTGTTTATAAATATTCGCACAATCTTGCTTTATTTTCTTCAATCTCGCAATCTATTTGTCGCAAAAACATTACATCACAAGGCTCATTCCATTTCTCCCATCTTCTATGGGTAATATTTCTTAAGATATAACCTATTCCATGGCCTATTTAATTTTTTGTCCTACATCTTTGCCTTAGGATCCATCAATCTATATGCTTTTGTACCAACTATCTCCTTGATGATATAAGGTCCATCCCATTTTCTTGCCGACTTGCCACCATTGTCTCGCCGATATATAGGTGTTTCTCGCAGCACCAAGTCACCTGGATGAAATTCACGTATCTTGACACGCTTGTTATATTCTCTGGCCAATCTTCGCTGATAATTCTCCATATGTTGTAGTGCTCTCTCTCTTTTCTCTTCTAATTCATCTAACTTGATTAAAATGTTACCCGCACTGAGATTTTTCTCCCAAGCTTCTTTCTTTGTAGTTGGAATCTTAACTTCTGTCGGGAGTACAACTTCAACTCCATATGTTAAACAAAAAGGGGACATGCATGTAGCTTCTCTTCTAGTTGTATTATAATCCCATACCGCATTGGGTACTTGTTCGCACCATCCTTTATTGTATCCTTCTAACTTCTTCTTCAATATGTCTGCGATTGTTTTATTTATCGCTTCTGCCTGGCCATTAGCCTGCGGGTATAGAGGAGTTGATTTCCCACATCGTATCTGAAATGCATTAAGCGAAAGCAATTCTATATTTTGTCCTTCAAATCGCTTCCCATTGTCGATACCAACCGTGTTGGAATCCCAAATCTGCATATAATGTTCTCAAATATGAAAGTAAAAACATCCTTATCGCGAATGTGTTGTACCGCTTTCACCTCGCCCATTTTGTGAAATAATCTGTAGCGACGATTAAATATCTTCTCTGTCCGTTCCCTGGTAAAAATGGTCCTACAATGTCTAAACCCCATTTTCCAAATGCGAGACACTTGTTGAAGAACTTAACGGAGCTCCTGGTGCATGTATTTTCTTCCCATGCCTTTGGCAATCCTCGCAACGCCTTGACACTTGTTTCGCGTCCCCGATGCATATATGGCCAATAATAGCCCCGCATTTTTGCTTTATGTGCTAAAGATCTTCCGCCGCTATGATTACAAAGCATCCCCACTATGCAACATCTTCAATATGATTTCCCCTTCCTTTCTTGTTAAGCATCTAAGTGAAGGCCCGTTAAAAGATCGTCGGTATAGCACTCCATCTCTTAATTCATAATTTGTTGCACGGCTTTTTAATTTGTGTGTCTCTAATCTATTTCTTGGTGTTTCTCCTGTCATCAAATATGCATGAAGCTCTGCTCTTCAATCTTCTTCGCAAAGTGTTTGTGCTCCATCTTCTACTACCATTACATCGGTTTCTTGTTCTTCTTCTTTGTCAATTGACGGCATCAAAAGTGTTTGTATTTTAATGTTTCTCGCAATCGGATCTGTCATCATACTTGATATAAAGGCAAAAGCGTCTGCGAGCCTATTATTTCTCCTTGATATATGTCTCCACTTTATTCTTGGTATCTGCATCGACAACTCGTCAACAAGTTTCTTATATTTTTGCAAAGATAATTCGTTTATGGCATATTCTTCTTTTATCCGCGAATTGCCAATTGTGAATCACTAGTAATCCTCACATTCTCCGACTTCATTTCTATTGCAAATCGCAAAGCATGTATTATAGCTTCATATTCTGTTTCATTATTTGTTGATGCAAACTCCAATCTGAAAGAAAGAGCTATTTTATTGCCCTCGGCGATATCACAACAATTCCTATTCCATTTCCTTCTCCATTTGATGACCCATCTACTAATATTTCCCATCTATTCGGTTTCGTCAACAAATCTTTTGGATCTCCATGTTCTTCTTCCACATCCATCATTTCTTCCACTGATTCATCCTCTTCCAAAGGAAATTTGCTAGAAAGTCTGCGACAACTGTGATTTTGGCGAAGATAGTATTTCATATTTGAGTTTGCAATGACTTATTTGAGCATTCCATCTCTCAACTCTTCCCGACCTCTTTGAATTCTTCATCGATTCTATTGGTACTTTTGTCACCACCTTAACAACATGCGCTTGAAAATATATACTGAAGCTTAAATGTTGCATAAACTAATGCCAAAATTAATTTTTCAATTTTTGAGTAATTCCTTTCTCGGCAAACATTGAAAGTTTTTCTTTGATGTAATAAATTGGTTTTTCTATTCTGCGTCCACTCGCAGAACACCGCACTTAATGCATGCGAGGTTGTCGCTAGATAGATCAACAATTCTTCTCCTTCTTCTCTTTTTGCAAAATTGATATATCCATTAAATGTTCCTTTATTCCTTGCAAGGCTTTCGCACTCATCTGTCCATTTAAACTTCGATCCCTTTCTAAGGATATTGAAAAAGTGCTTGCATTTGTCAGATGACCGCGAGATGAACCTCCCTAGCGAGGCTAACAACCCATTTAACTTTTGAACATCTTTTACTGTCGCCGGTGTTGGCATATCGCGAATCGCTTGTACTTTTTTTCTCGGGTCGACTTGAATTCCTTCTTTGGATACAATGTACCCTAAAATTTTCCGAGGCGACTCCAAAGGTACATTTTTCCGGGGTTTACTTTGATATTAAATTGCCTCATTTGTTCAAAAATTTCTCTCAAATCCTGTATGTGGTCTTTTGCTTTTTTACTTTTTTATTAACATATCATCTACGTATACCTCTAATGTTTTGTGTATCCATCTCGCGAACACCTTTTCCACCATTCTTTGGTATGTCGCACCGGCATTTCGTAAACCAAACGGCATTTTTGTATAACAGTACAATCCTCTTGGAGCAAAGAAAGCAGTATGTTCTTGATCTTCTTCGGCGAGAGGAATTTGATTGTAACCCTTATATCCATCAAGAGATGATATCCTTTCGTTTCCTGCCGCTGCTTCAACCAATTATGGAAATAATACCTTGGGAACTCATTTCTTCATCTTTATATCCTAATTTTTTGTAGGTATGGTAAAACATGATACTCACCAAACTCCCCGTATCCACCAAAGTTCTATTTATTTCCCATTCTTCCGCTGCTTTTGCCGATTCTTCTCTTTTTCTCGCTTGCATTTATCGTGATCACTAGTGGAGATGTATGATTCAAACTTTCTCTAGGCACTTCGCTGCTGTGAACGTTATTTTTCTGCTTTTTTCCCATTCCTTCAAAGACGATGTCTTCTCCTCATCTATAATCTTCTTTCCTTCAAAATCTCGTTTATGTATCCTTCCTCTAATATTTTCGTGAAATTCATCAACCATTGCTTTTGTAATTGAATTGTATTCCATATCTTCATTATATTCCTTGTTTCTTAACTCCTCTACCTCATCCGATTTAACATTTTCCTTTCTCATTTTCTTGATTTAAACGATTTTAATCCGCAGTCTTCAATCTTCAATCTTCTTGGTCCTGTTTCTAGCGCATATGTAGTTGCGGAAATCCCACACTACACCCTCACTCGAATTTGTTTAATTAATCCATTTGAAGATGAGTAACAATATATTTTATTAATTGTTTTCTTGAATGGTTTACAAAGAAATGTAGAACAGAGCTAAAGAAATTACAATCACTCTTAATTTTCTCTCTCCTAATGACTTGCTTAACAATTCAAAAAGAATCCCCCACAACAGACTTACTCGACCCTTTATATAGGGTATTGCATAGTGGATGACAATTAAAGGCTGTCTTTATTTTCGGGAATCCTTCGCGAAGCATCGCAAGTATGTAAGTGTTAGACTTCGCGACACTCCTAAATCTCGCCAAGTCTTCATACTTTTCTTATGTTCTGGTTGTCGTCATCTGGTGCGTCATTTAAATTATTTCCTTGTGACACCTTCGCAATGTAGTTGTTTATTACTCTCGCGAAGTATTGCTGTCGCGATATTCTGGTCCTACAGTGGAGTAGCAGATTTCTCCTTGCGAAGAGAACCTTTACCTTTGGTCTTCGCAACTTTAGAGCTTTCTTCTTCTTCAACAGTTACAACACCAACCATCGCACACACATGAAGATAAGAAACAGAGGCAACAATATTGTTAAGAATATAAAGATATTTCTTACTTCATCTGTGATGGAGCGCAGAGCAGATAAAGTGCTAGCCTTCCCGGTTCTTTTATAGCTCGATCTCAGCTTTTTAATCTAAAAGTTTTGCAAGAATTAGAGAACAGGAAAATAGAAATAAATGAAAGATTATGAAGTGAATAAGATTTTAAGAAATACCTCTTTTGCTTTCTTGGGCCAATTAAATACCCAAGGTTGATAAGTGGCGAGATTCGCAGGAAGCACATTTGAACCTGAAATATAAGGTCCTTTCAAAACTAGTGGAAAGACGCACCATCTGTCGTCTTTAGAATGACGAGGAATATTATTCTTGCCAGAATGCCAATCAATGTCCTCCATAAGTACTCTATCGCTGGGAACATTTTCTTTTCTCTTCAAGCGAGCACCCCTATCGAGTTTTATCATTTTTCATGTTTATTACTTCATAATTTTCAAAGAAGCTCTCCACGATGTATTTTTCAGCGAGTATTTCTAAATCCTCATATTAAGGATCCCTAACTTCTTTCGGATAAAGAGATCCTTTACCAGCACCGCGGTTGGCGAATTCAAGCATTAAGCGAATACAATCCCCACTTAATTGATAGATAGCTCACGAAAATTTCGCATGAGCAAGAATTTCATAAAATAAGGGAAGATCAGGGTCATATAGAGGAATGGGAAGGCCAGCGAGAATCTGACCAAGCGAAATTATGATTTCCTTATCATCACAATGATGATCAGAAAATAATTTGGCAGAGAGAATGGATTTAGATTCTTGATTGGGAATGGTGGTTAATGTGAAACCCTTCTCTTCGAAATCTTTCTGAACTCTTTCCAGAGAAGTTCATATTTACGACCAACTGGAGGCATTTTCAGTATGGGAATGAAGAAAAACCTGAAGATCAAAAGAAGTAGAAAGAAGAAGATTTACAGCAGCAGAAACGGAAGTTACGGAGAAATATTGAAGAAAAATTACGAGAAAATATAAGAAGGAAAGTAAAAAAAGAAGAGAAGAGTGAGAAGAATATATATAGAGAGAGGAGATCTCGAGAAGATAAACACATTTAATGCGAAGAGTAGACGTGAACGGTTGAGAAATAACGGTTGAAAAGACGTGTCAAGAAATGGGTGGAAGAAGAGATACGTGTAATAAATTCTGCGTAAAAGTACAGAATCGTGTCAATACAAGAGAATATGGAAAAATGAACAGCTGCGGCATTTTGAAAGTACTAGTTCTCATGACATTCTCTCCTTCGCAAAGAAGACATGAGAAGAGGCAAGATGTAGGATCAGAATATCGCAACATTAATATCCTTGCGAAATCTTTGAATAACACACTGCGAAGATATCGCAGATTGGTAATAAAAATGACGCAACGGATGACGACAGCTTGAACACGAGAAAGGTGTGAGGACCTAGCGAGATTTAGGAGCATTGCGAGATTTAACATTTGAATACTTGCGAGAATGTCGCAAGCAGATCCGAAAAATAAAGGACAACTTAGTCGTCATCCAATATGTAATGTCCTATATAAAGGGCCGAGTAGGCCTAAGAGAATGGAGAGATCTTTTTAGAGAGGAGGGAAAGTTTTGAGGAGAGAGAAAGTCTAGAGCTATACTTGTATTCTTGATTTCATTTCCCCTTTGTAAAATTCTTTAACTCAATTAATAAAAAGTGTGATTGTTGATCTTAAAGGTGTGTTGAATATTATGAATTCTTGTGAGGGATGTATTGTAGGATTTCCTGCAATCACAACATTCTTCCGCGTCCTTGCTATTTCCACGTATCTCGCCGATCCCACTGGGCATAGGAAATCGCAACAGCTGGTGGTAAGTCGATACGACTCCTTTTATTCCATGGATCCATGGTATGCCTACGAGAACATTGTAGGGTGACTCCACGTCCAATACACAGACGATAACCTCCGTTTCTAATTCCCCCGCGAAGATCTTCATACATATCTCGCCTTTTGGTTTTGTCACCACCCCGTTGAACCCGTACAACGTGTATGCTGAAGGCACCATGTTAGAATTCTCATATCCCAAAGCTTTGAATGTATGATAAAAAAGGACATCCACTGAGCTTCTCATGTCTATTAGAACCTTGTCCACAGCCCAAGTTTTTTCTTTGCTACGTAGATCTTTTCTTTCTGACGAGTGTTTACGAATGGTCAAGGTGATTACCAATGAATCCATATGTTGAATTCCTCCTTGGGGTACATCCTGCGCCGCAAATGATATGTCTCTCTTTTTCCATTCTTCTAGTGTCTTTTTCTTCGCCACTGGGAATATCTCTTTCCCTTCACTGTCCACCTTATATAACCTTGAGAGCATGTTATCCTGGAAGTTGAGGAAATATTCCTTCGAATGTACTATGAAATTGCAATTTGAATAACTTCCCTCCCTGGTCTATATTGGCTTGGTGCCATTCGCCACGTCCCCATAATAATGCCGCGATGATGGTGGTAATTCCTGGTCCTCTACGTAATGTGCGAGTTTCCCCTGTTCAATGAGGCGAAGTATGGTCTTCCTGACACTCCTGCAATTGTTTGTATGGTGTCCGTGAAAGCGGTGATATCTGTAGAACTCATGACTCCTATTCCCCGAGGTAGGTTCTCTTCCCAGATTCGGCGGCGCCGGGATCTCCTTAGTCAGTATCACTTCCTCCCATATCCTTTCCATGGTTGTATTGAGTTTTGGGAGTTTTAATTTTTTCCATGCGTCTACCCCTGCTTAGTTGGTTTTATGTTCTTTGGCTGGTATCCTTCGGCTTTATCACTTCGCGGCTTTCGATCCTTTCTCAATGACTTTTCCTTCTTTCGGTCAGCCCGCCTCATCTCTCCTCCTAGCATTGTTTTCATCCCTGCGTGAATCATAGCGGTTAGCATGACCTTCTCTTCCGTCCATTGCAACTTATCTTGCCTTTGCGAATTTCCCATATGAATTCTCAATCTTCGTAGCTCGTGTAAGATTTCGTGGTCCATGATCCCTCTTATTGATTCGTCAATGTCTCTCTCTCTCTCCCCTTGCGTTTGCTTTCATCCTCGCGCCTCCTTCTCTCTTCGTATCTTAGCTTATGATTTTCATCTCTCGCCTCCACTAGCAACATCCTTAGGTCTCTTTCTCGGTCATATCCTTCTAGCAACCTTCTTTTCTGCATTCCTTGTTCGTTTTCTTCCTCGTAATCTTCATAAGGACCTTCCCTCCGATATAGGGTCCTTTTACGAGACGAAGTTGTTATCGTTTCTGAATTAGCACCATCTTCTTGCGAGATTCCAACCTCCATTTTGCTGCCACATTCATATTCTTCTCGTTTCGCCTGACTGCCTCGTTTTGACGTTGTCGCTTGCCTTTCCGACTGGTACTTTACCCTCCTCTTTCTCGACGGAGTGTCTTACTCGGTTCTTTCGATATCATGTCCTTATCACCACCGTTCTTCTCCACCTCTTCTCGATTCATTTCCCCTTCCGTAATAGCCCCGGATTTGATGATTCAGACAGGTTCCATCATGGATTCATCTTCTAGCTCGGCTCGCCTTTTCGTTGCCTTATGACTTCTCGTCTTTCATCTGCTACGGGAGCCTCTCCTTTCTCTCCTTCCTTCCGGGACTTCAACCGCTTGCTCCTTCTCACCACCGTTAGGGGTTTCGCTTGTCTTGCCTTTCCTGCTATCGTTCAATCCTTGCTGAATCTGATTTTAAGTCTGCCGCCTCACCAACTTTTTCTTCCGGATCATAGATCTCAGACACGAATAAGTCACCAAATCTACGGAACTTTTATACACAAAATGGTATTAATTTGGGTATATCTGCTGATTTTCACAGGTTCAATCCCTGTTTCTAGCGCCAAAATGTAACTACTGGAAATCTAGGAGTACACCCAAAAGGAAAGTAACAAAGATCTAAGACGTGTTAAGTAGTATAAACTAGAGAATCTTTATTGATGAACCAACCAAAGAAACAAAATACAAGTTCTCGAATACAAGGAAACCCTAATTTCTCTCTCTAAGTTTTGCCCCCCCTTTCTCCCTTGTCCAAGGACCTCTATTTATAGGCCAATCAACCCTAATGGAGTACAACTCATTTTACTTCACTGTGTTCTCGCAGAGATGCTTTATACTTCGCCAAGACCATTTTCCATAAAGTTTTTCCCTTTCTTTCGTTGATAATTCTGGTTGCTGTCGGGACAGCTGTCTCTTTTTCTTGCCCGATAGTTTACTTACTTCGCAGGTTATCTTTTTAGCCAAGTTAGCTTATTTCGCCCATCTCTACTTCTTGGTTGGTATCTTGTAGGGTACTCAATTGATCCTTCGTAGATCTTATTCTCCTAGTGGGTTACTTTGTGGATGGTATCTCGCAAATGACTTTTACTTCGTATATTGGTCAATAATGGAGACCCTCACTTGATTTGACAAGTCACTGACGAAGATTTTCGGGGCACGGTACAAGATCTTTTGGCCGGATCCTCGCGTCTTCCCTACGTCCACGTGGAGGTTCGTATTTTGGTATCTACAGTTCCTATGAATCCGTTATAATCTACGCAGTAGAATGACCCTTGATGCAAAACTAGGGGATTACACAATGGCCTGTACTGTATAGCATTGTCGAAGTTGAGAATATCCCAACCCTGTTTTCCTCTTGTAATGGAGTATACAGTGATTGTTCCTGGGTTACTCAACGTAGATTCGTCAATGGCGAAAATAATACAGACTGCAGAAGTCGGCAACGAACAAAAACAAATGCTAGAACAGAAATAATGCTTTGGCAAGGGCCAACTGGTGTGAAAATTATGCTCCGGCAAGTGTGGAAGATTGACGATTTCCCTTGTAAATGGATAGTAGAAGAATAACATTTCCTCTCTGGACATTAGTAGCCATCCGTCCTTTTGGAAACGGATAGTAGCAACTCGGAAAACTTTATGAGATAGTTATCATTATTATGCACAGGGATTAAGAAATTGTAGACGGTATCGTTGTTATCTCTACAAAATACCATCCAAGGAAATAAGTATGAGGTCTTCGTGGTACCAGTTGTTGCGAATGTTGGTTTGGATACAGGCATCCTTGATCGAATTGTTTTACAGGTTGAACGAAATTGAACGTAATCCAATGGATGAAGATAACTTGCTACCAACTCTTTGGAATCAACATTAAGAATATCCCAAGGAGTATTTGTTTCTTGAAATTCCCAGGCCTTCTCATTATCATTTTTTTCATAGGAAATTATACTTATTTGGTTTTCCACTGCCTTTTCCATGCAATATTCTTCTTCTTTTTGTTGCCGTCCATCTGGAATCATGATCCAACCCGACGGGAAACATTTCTTTGGCAGCTTTAAACACGGCAAAATAACAGAATTGTAGCTACTTTGTACTTCAAATTTGTATAAACCCTGATCTTCTGGAAATGTGTAATACAAACAACCACTTGCGAGTCCCAATTTGGATGCCGAGCAACAAGCTCTGGTTTTCTCGCTAATAAAGAGAACAAGATCTCCCAAACAAGTCACCACCTTCCACTCCATTGAAGAGAAATCCAATCTCAACACAACTACTGAGTTGAATACCTTCATGTTTTGTTTTTTATTGAAACGTATTTGAATGTTGTTGGAAGGAACCGTGTGCAGGAAGGTCGAAGACTTGGTGAGCACATCACGTAAATTCCATATTTAGAATACTTTTATATTTAGAACCCATTCTGTATTTAGTTTTTCTTGTAACACAATATAACTCAACAGTATAAATAGAAGACTATTCTTGCTCTTCCAATATAACGAGAAGAGGGTAAATCATCAGTGCCTATAATTTGTAATGGTATCAGAGCAGGTACGATCTTAAGTTATTTTTCTTCATTGCAATTCACCATTCATATTTTATTCATAGTCAACTTCTAGTTTTATCAACATGGTTGGAACTCCACCATCATTGCCATCAAAGTCTTCAAACAAAGGAGGAAATAAGCTTGATGAAAATCGCTCAAGCATAGATCCTTTTGATGTACCAGCGTCAGACAATCCGTCGATTGTGCTTTATTCCCCTATATTAACATGTGATAATTATCCTACTTGGTCAAGAGGCATTGCTAGGGATTTGAGAGCCAAGAACAAATATGGTTTTGTCGATGGTACAATAGTTAAACCAGGAGCTGAGGATGATAAACTCCACTGCTTGGATTCGTGCAAATAACTTGGTTTGTATTTGGATTGCCAATTCTTGTGAAGTGAAATAAAACGCGGCATCGGTTGGATCGAAAACGCTAGAGATATTTGGGTTGATCTCGAAGATCGATTTTCTGAAACAAACAGGCCTAGAATATTTGACCTAAAGCGTCACATCTCAAATCTAAAGCAAGAAGATTCTAGTATCTCTTCTTACTACACCAAGCTTAAAAGCTTATGGGATGAGGTAGGTGCTCTCACACCAGTTGAACTTGTACTTGTGGTAATCAAAAACAAGTGCTTGAGCAATTAAACAGAGATAAATCCATGGAGTTATTACAAGGTCTTCACGATCGTTTTGTCGCGGTTAGGAGTAATATACTTCTCATGTCTTCTTTTCCGACGACTTCGAAAATTTACTCTCTTGTTCGCCAAGAAGAACAGCAACAATCCATCAACATTGCAGCTGCACCACAAGTCGAAAACGCTGCACTTTCAACTAGATTTGAGTCTCGACCTCCACCACGCAGCAACTACAATGGACCCAACAATAAGAAACCGCGTCCTTCATGCGATCATTGCAAGAAAATAGGTCACACCAAAGATCGTTGCTACCAAATTGTTGGTTATCCAAACAAGCAAAGAGATGAACCGAATGGCTACCTAGTGGATTCCTTTTCAACTGCTCCTAGTGGATATGCGGCTAGCTCTTCGTCAAACACTGCACCCCAATTAACTGTTGATCAGTACAACCAACTCATGGCCTTACTTCAATGAGGGCCTACACCACCAACTGCCAATTTTGCAGGTATGTTATCTTTACCTAGTACTCTTTGGATTATAGATACTGGTGCATCTAACCATATTTGTTGTTCATTGGAATATTTTTCTTCTTATGCTAAATCACCACCATATACATTTATCCAACTTCCAAATGGGACTCGCATACAGACTGTCCATGTTGGGACTGTTAATTTTTCACCTATTTTAAAATTCACTAATGTTCTTCATGTTCCTACATGCAAATTTAATTTACTATTGATGCGTGTCGTAACCACAACAAATTAATTAATACTTTACTACCTAATTAACTAGTAATATAGGGTAGTCAAGGTCGATCCCACGAGGAGCAAGAGATTCTAGTTGTAAAAATTGTCACGAAAGGGGGGTGTAAAAAGCAAAAGAAAATAAACAAAGTAATTAAAATCGAGAGTTGAAAGATGAAAGCAATAAGAGAGACAAGATCAAGGAATCCTTCTTCGTTGCGAAACAATGAATCAAGTTATGTTCTTTTCTACTTGTTATTAGTCACAAATTATCACCAACCGTAGGTAAAGCAGCTAGCTCAGTGCTAAACCCCTAAATCCCTTGTATCATAGGACACGGAAGTTCTCGACTACCGGATTCTATTTACCAAACCACCTAGTAGTAGCTCACTCTAGATGTAATTTAAATAAACGCATTAAGATTTATGAACTTATTAGGTTAATATTAGTAGTTAGACTCTTAGATCAAGGTCTACTTGCTAACGTTGTTTCTACACACAATTGATCCACGGAATCCTCCGCAAGGTCTCGTGTTTGCTACTTATGTAAAGAGTCAAGAAACGATTACTTATCTCCTAACTTTCACTAGCTTTAGATCAAATTAACAAATCAATTTAGCGTGCACTCCAAACAATCTATCAATCAATCATGAATGTCTTTAAGATCACTCCTATTAGTAAAAACAAACGATAATTATGTGAAAAACTTCAAGATAGAATTTGAAAACAAAAACTTAAATCATATGTTAAGAACTAGGAATTCATCCTCAATCAATAAAATTAGCTACTCATGTTAAAGAGTTCACACAAAGAATAAGAAAAGAAAAGAATTGTGTGTGTAGAGATGTGTGTAGAGAGGTGTGTAGAGAGGTGTGTGTAGAGAGAGATGTGTGTAGAAGTTGTAGAAAACTTCTCTATTTATAGGCTTCAATATTCTCCAAATCTTCTAAGGAATAGAATCCTTTTCCTTTTGCAATTCAATTTCCAAATCCAAGCTTTTCTCAACTCTTCCACCTTCTCTTTCCAAATTTGAGTCCAATTCTCCATCCAATTCCTAGCCCAAGTCTTCACACCCATGAGAGAAGTCCATAGAAAATTCTGGAATTTTTGCTCGGAAAATCGGGATTATGTAGCCTAATCCGACCGGAATTGTCGCCGCCGGCCACCTGAAAATTTCTCCGTCAAGAGAATATTCGACGGAATATTCCGTCAGTCCTCCGTTAGGACTAACGGTCAAACAGGTCAACCGTTAGTCAACTGTTAGTCAAAGGTCAAGGAGAAGG